>CM060247.1:40942458-41542458 GCA_030684275.1 Acipenser oxyrinchus oxyrinchus | reverse complement strand
CAAATTTGTATGCGTCACGTAATGAATTAAAAACAATTCTGGATTTAATAAGCATTTCTCCATTTCAAATGAAAGCAAACAAACAAACAAACAACAATCGCAAATGGTAGAAAATGAAAACAGATAATTTTGTTTATGTAAAAGATTGGGACTTAGCTCGGAATTCTGAATAATTTTCAGTGTTTTATCTTTGCACCAGAGTAATTACTGAATGTACATTAAATATCCTCTCTTTCATCCTCCCAAAGAAAATATCACTTGTTTAAAGGTTATGAAGCCTCCAGGTGTGCTTTGTGGAACAATGAATAATAAGATAAGTTCTGATCCGATATTATAAAATTGTGAAAAACATGTCATTGTTGCTTTGTTATTTTCAACTCTGTGTCACCAATACACAGCAACGTAAAAAAAAAAAAGAAAAACACTTGGAAACTATTCACATTTACACCTGATGAATTTAAAGACTCACGATGCAACAGTTCCATTATTGATTTTGCGAGCCTAATATAAAATTAATAAAACATTAACTAATTATTTAGGCTAATTATTTGTTATATGTTTCTACTAATCAATCTCTATTTAATATAGCACCCTTTGCAACAAGGTGCCACAGAGAGCTTCACATGGACACAACACAAACCTTTACAGAGCAGTAAACATTAGAAACAGTCCAACAAATAAGTATGATAAAAAATTAAAATAAAACACAGTAAAAAGGCAATAGTATAATCATGTGTATGATAGACTATAAAAATAAGCCTAGTTTTAAAAGCTGCCATAGTTGGTACCTCCCTTACAGAGACAATTTGTTCCACAATTTAGGGGCCCTGTAGCTGAATGCTCTACCACCTGTGTTCTCACTCAGGTAGGACGGAGCTAACCCATTTAAGGCTACGTAGGTTATGAGCAGGACTTTAAAATCAATCCTGTATCGTATTGGGAGCCAGTGTAGGGATGCCAATACTGACATAATATGATCAAACTTGTTTTCATTAGGATCCTGGCAGCAGCGTTTTACAAAAGCTGCAATCTGGACAAAACACAGTTTGGAATACCAGAAAATAGGGCATTACAGTAATCTATTCTAGAAGTTACAAAGGCATGCATCAGTATCACAGCATCTTGTGCTGAGAGAAAGCATCTTAATTTAACAATATTTCTTAGATGGAAAAAAGACACTTTAGTTATGTTCCTAATGTGGGATTCAAATAAAAAAAAAATCAGGGTAAAAAACGACACCCAAATTTCTAATTTCTGTCTTTGACTCAGTGGGCTAGCTGTGCACTGTACAGGCACATTGATTTACCCTCTCTCGTTGATTTCTTCACCCCAAAATTAGTTTTTATCACAATTTAACAGTAGAAAATTTGTTGACATCCATTTCTTAATATCAATGAGACAGGTAGTTAAGGCATTTGCAGATGTGGAATTACCTGGTTTCAGAGATAGATACAATTGTGTGTCATCAGCATAGCAGCGAAAGTTTACCCTGAGTCTACGGACATCATCACCCAGGGGGAGCATATACAGTACAGGGAAAACAAGATTGGTCCAAGAACAGAGCCCTGCGGGACGCCACACGTAACTCTAGATAAGAAGGAGGAGTGCTCCTCAATTTGAACATATTGTAACCTATTTGAAAGATAGGATTTAAGCCAAGATAGGGCGCAACCTGACAGTCCTACAAGATTATCAAGGTGGTCAGTTAAATCCCCTCATAGAAAACTCTGCTAACATGCTGCCGCTACTACAAATTAAATTTTATTGGTTGGCCTTTGTTGCTCGTAACTGTACCTTCACACCGAAAGAAGATTCCCCTGAAACATGCTGTGCTTATGTAGTCCCATTCGTGCCAATAGCAGCTGATATTACTCTGGAACCTTTTTGTCTGGCAAGAATTATACAGTTTGCAAATGATGAACTGTATGATTTTTTTTTTTTGTAACAACTTATTTACATAACATGAATTGAATGACTAAAGTGTTCTGCATAAAAATGCCCAAAAAAACAATGCTTGTCGCTCCTGTTCAGATTAGCTGGCCCACCACTGGTATTCTTTAAACCTGAAGATTATGTTAAAACATGGATAGTCGAAGGTCGGCATACAGCTACCAACACAAACAGTAAGGCACAAAAACCAACAACCACATGAGAACTTGAAGCATATATAGAAGATACTACAAATCAAGGTCAGCACATTAGGTCTAGAAACTAAAATGCTATCCCTCTTTCTTAATTATAAGATACGTTATATTTTTATTTACAACTCCTGAGTGTAGGTTTGTATACAGTTGACTAAAATTCAAAGATTTGGTCAAGTTGTAACTTTTTAATGTTGCTTTTATACCATGTAGCTGCAAGGTTTTATAAAATAAAGTGACAATATAGTTTTACGTTTAGTGATCGTTTCCAAAAATTACAGCTTCAGAATTGTGAAAACAAATACAGATCAGGCTTTTCTTTAAGTATGTTATGTGGATAATGATGTAAATATGATATTGATTAATATACTTTTTGAGACTGTATGGGTTTGGGGCTGAAGATGTATAGATAATAAGCAATACCGGTTGATATACTGCTTGCAATTTCCAGATTGATTTTAAAACGTTTAACAACCACTTCAGACAGTATGTCTCATTTTATAAGTTTCCACTGATTATTATTATTTTTTTCATACTGTAATTGCATCCAGTTCAGGATAGATTGGTGTGCACTTTAAATATATACTAGATACTCTTTCAGCATACCTATGAAAACAAATGTGATAAAGTTTTTGTGTGCAATACACTAATTTGAGTGGAAGTAGTACAAATAATTTAAATAATTCATAATACATTAATATGTGTTGCGCTGTATATTTTTGTTGCACTGTCACATCTAAGGCTGGGACCAAATCAAAACTTTGACAACCCGCTAATCGCACTTAACAAAACTGTATTTAATAGCGTTTTCTTTTTATGAATAGAAGAAATAAGATACTTACAAAAAAAAGAAACCGCTATTAAATACAGTTTTGTTAAGTGCAATTAGCGGGTTGTCAAAGTTTTGATTTGGTCCGGGCCTAAGTTAAAAAAAGTCGGTTGAAAATCTTCAGCTAAATTAAAGTTGTATTTTTTCAGAGTCATATTAGCCATATTAGCCAGTCACAATTTCTTTAAGTCAGTCATAACCCTAAAGTAAACTGGCTCTGGGTTCTAGCTAAGGGTTTATTGATTGACCTAAACTGAAAGTTTGGCTCATTGCTGAGATTTCAGTGATTTATCAGCCATGGTCCAGACTCTAGAGGTATGTATATTAACTTGTTTGTTGCATTTATAATGTATATGTATAAAAATGTACAGTATAAACTGATTAACCTGTTTTGAGATTATTCAGAGGTTTGTTAATACCGAGTACCATTGGCCCTTGTCGTTTTTCTTAAATTGTATGATAAGCATTTCTTAACACAAGACTTGCAATGGGTTTACAGGAGATAAGGAAGTGTATTTCTGTCCCAGCAAGATGACCATTCTTCAATTTCTCCCTTGAAGGTGCATTTTGATGCATGGACTGATGCTAATTGTACCAAATTGGCATTGATCTACCCCCTCTGGATGTTCCACACTTCAAGGAACTTAAATAAAGTTAAAAAGAGTATTAAAACTGACAAAAATTCTCATGCTCATAGATTCTCATATTGACTTGAATCCCTAGTACTTACTGCTGTCAAAAATTGGATCTGAAATGACGGGGTCCAGCCGCCTTGTGTATCCACCATCACTGTCAGGCAGGAACGCTGTGAACATCAGCTGAACCACACTGAGATCCATGTCCTTGGCCTGACTGATGGCAGCATTAGCGATGAGGCTTCTCTGGTGATCTATAACAAGGAATCTGATTAATTTCCATTTTCTAACATGCTATTGGGATTTCAGAAAATTATATACATACATGGGTTTCAAAGCTCTGTAACTGAAACAGGAGTGAATAGGCTGTTTAGTAACATGATAATTGGTGCTCCATTTCTTCTGTTGAGGATAACTGCCTGGATCTGTGTGCAATTGGGAACGCAACCTTTTGAGCGAAAGCTAAAAGGATATTTTTGGAGGGTGATTGCAATTATGGGAGAGAACACTGGTAAGGTGGTTAAACACTGGTCTGGTGGTTAAAGAAAACGGCTTGTAACCAGTTCAAATCCTGACTCAGCCACTGACTCACTGTGTGACCCTGAGATAAGACAAGATCTTGAGGTTTCACCAGGACTGAAAGGGTGAAGTATAAAAACAACAAGCAAAGAACCTAAAGATCTTCAACACAAGAAAAGAGGGGCGCTGATTATGCTGCTAATGCCACCGGATTGAAATAACTACTTTTCTTAAACTTGCAGTAGATCACTCTAGTCTCTAGAATGTGGAAACCCTGCTCTACCTTGATCACCCTAAAAAATGAAGGGAATGTAGCTTGACTTGATGGTTTTGGTGCATTGCCCTTCACACTGATAGTAACACTATGACATTTAATGCCTTATCAGTTGCACATTTTGTTGGCATATATATATATATATATATATATATATATATATATATATATATATATATATATATATATATTCAGGAAAACATAACATTATGTCATTATCCCATGACATAATTCCGATTAGGCTATTCACTCAAAATAGTTTTTTGGTTTTTGTTATATTATTTTTATAGCTGGCAAAACAATAAGGATGGGTTTAACTAGTTGTCTTAGCAGTTGACAAGCGCCACAAGATAATACTATAAGGAAGACCAGATTGCATGTATTATACATTATTTTACAGCAAGTTGTTTGGCAGGGGAAACACACTACTATGCTGCTGTGCCCATCTGCTTTTCATTAAAGCATATACGCAAAGCAGAAAAACTGAAAAGGCAAAACCCTGCAAGCCCTGTTGGGTTATCCATGAAAGAGATGCTATCATGAAAGTACAGTGACATGAACAGAACACCCATGCTTTACATACAGTATAATGCAAAAACTGGCATGTGTCCAATGCTTCATCCAGAACTATAAACCACCCATAGAGTTTTAGAAATACTAAAAGAAACTTTATCAATTCCATAACAACTATTTTGATTAGAAATATTTTTCAATGTCTTCAACATTGAAAAAGAGGTAGTCGAAACGTTGGTCATTAAATCTAAGTTTCTTTAAGTCTTTCCAATCGTTACCTGTGAGTTCTCTTGGTACTCGCCCCTCGGTTTGTAAAGAATTTATTTCTGGGTGAATCGAGACACCGAAGTTGTAGCCCAATCTGTACGCCTCAGTCATTCTGTCCTCCAAGGTCTTGGTAACGTTCTTTTTAGTGACATGAAGAATACCCAGGTTTGGAAAACTAGGAGAGGGGAAAGTAATTGCTGCTGTTCATGCCTGTTTGTGAGGGGATTTGTGACATTTAACAAATTATATTTTGCAGCAAGTTCATTAAACAATCACTGTAATTATAAAATGTTTCTTTTTTTTTAAAAGCATTGTACCAGAGCATTTTTGTTAACTCCATAGATATATTCTAGGATTCAGTCGTCTGTATGTATAAAACTCATTATGGGAATACTGGGCTCTCAAAACCTGGTCAACAGGTCCTCCTAGAGGTTTACAATTGCTCACCTGATGCTTGTATCTTTGGGTTGCAGGTCAGCCACACATATGCCTTTGTCACACTGCTTTCCAACCAGGCTGTGCGCATGCAGGTGTACCTCTTTGGAATGGGTCACGAGCTGAATGACGATCTTTGCTGGTCCCTGATAGTTGCATATCTAATGGGGACATTAGACATTTTAAATAGTAAATATTGCAACATAAGGAATAGCAGAAGTGGTTTATTATTGAAAATGTCAGCATTTTAGTGGTCTTGGCAGTAAAGACTACTGCATATTTTCACACAGAATAAGTTGCATTCATTAAAGTTATAATGCTGCAAGTCTTGTACTTCATGATGACGTATAAATTGCGAGAGAGTTAGCTCAACAATGTCACTAAAAGAAAAAATAGTACAGTAGGGCATACTTTATTAGGCATAATTGCAATTAATTTATTTAGTTCCTTTGGGTTCTCTGATGTACATTTGGAAAATTTGTAAATCTTTCAAAGTGTTTTCATTGCATTTTTTATTGAATATTTTTTTCTTACTCTTCATCTTTATATGCAGATTTGCTGAACTGTTTTAATTCAGTCAGTATGTTTGTGTTTATTACCTACAGTAGGCTTGCACAGTCTTATTATCTGTTGTATCTGACTTTGACAGTTAAATGATTATTTTTGTACTGGACAACACTTACATCAAAGAATCAGATAATACAGCTGTTTACCAGTCATTAGTAAAAGGTGTTCTGCCTCTTTACAACAGAAATGAAAAAGTCATGTGACCTTAAAGTAGTAGCCATACAGGGCCAGAGGTCACCAAAACATTTAGCATTCAGAGTTTACATTATCGTGCAAATAGATAGCCACCACCTCAAATTGTTTCTACGACATGAAGCTAATATCTAGAACCATCTTTAATATCCAGAAAACAAACCAAAAAAATAAACAGATACAATAAACAAAACCACACAACCCTAATACAGCAGCCATCTTAGGTCACTGTAATATAACAACAACAACAATTCATACCAATTGTATTTATGAAAGCTTGCATTTTGAGTGAGGGGATCTTTTTACTTGACTACCCTGGTTTCCTGTGGTTTAAAAAAAAACAACTTTCACTCTGGTCAGATGAGTCACATCATGACTTACAACTACAATGAAAAAAAAAAAAACTAAAGATCAAGAGATTACTTAATTCACCACACCACATCTACCAGCACAAAAGGAAAAAAAAAAAATACTGGGCTTGTGGAGAAATGAATAGCTTGATACCTTTAGTTACAAACAATAAACACATATACACATTTTGTGGCATATTTTTTTGTTTTAAGGTATATTGATGGATTTCCTAAAATGTTATATACAATAACATCATCTTAGAAAAACCTCCAGCTCATCCATACTGTACCATAATTTAGTATCAGGTATAATAGAGTCAACAATTGTAGCATATATTATATGTTTATAATATGCATACAATGGTACTCTGTGGTTAATTTTTATATTGTGGGCTTTGTTTATTATTTCAATGAGGTGTAAAAGACTTGTTGCTTATAGGGTTAGACACAAACAGTATGCTGACCAGCTGTACAGTATGTATAAACATATCTCTGTCTGTAATGTGTTAAAGAAATACAACAAAAAACACTCTTTATGGTCAATATAACTGCTTGTGCGGCTATAAAAAATGGATGCCCTGTCCTTTATAAAGTGTGTGCCAGCTATGAATGGATCTAAGCCAGCGGTGGGCAATTCCGGTCCTGGAGGGCCGGTGTCCCTCCTGGCTGTTGTTCCAACTGTGCTCTAAATTACTTAATTAGACCAATAATTGGTAATAATTGGTCCAATTAAGTAATTTAGGGCAAATTTTGAACAAAAGCCAGGAGGAACACCGGCTCCCCAGGACCGGAATTGCCCACCCCTGATCTAAGCCATACCGGGCAGAGTAACCATTAGTCACATTTCTTAGAAGAAATAAATGTGGTTTATTTCAGGCTGCTGCAAGAAATGTTATTAAGTGTTAATTGTGTTAATGTGAGAAAATGAGAAACAAAACCACCAGAAGAGTGTATAGGGCTGCAGCTTTTCCCAAGTCTTACTTCTGACGCTATCCTGCAACAGTCATCAATATTTGTACAGCTAATTATTAAACTACCTTTCACATTAAAAAAAAACAGACTGACCTGTTCACAGACGTGAACTTCAGGACTGCTCCGTCTCTCACTGCCTTCCGCTGTCTCCTCAAGACCCACCTGTTCAGACTGCACTTGTAGATCTCTTGCTCTACCGCTCCTATTATACACTGGACTTGCCTGACCCATGCACCACATTACTGGATCCTCAGCTGATGCACTATCCTTGCTCTATTGCACTACTATGTCATTGCATATATAACTTCTTGTAATCTTAACTTGTTGCATCCTAGTTCATATTGTATTTTAGTAGTATTTGCACTTACTGTAAACTACACTGTATTTTAATATTAAGCTTGCATTGTAAACCTTCACTGCCCTCTAACACCTTCAAGTCACTTTGGATAAGGCATTTGCCAAATAAATAAATACATACATACATAATAATAAATAAATAAATAAAGCACAGATTCAAAAATAATGTTAGCAAAACAAGTAACCCAGTATAAACTGACAGAAGTGAAATGTTGGGTACTCATCAACATTGGATGTACTTTCTAAATGCCCACATTTTTCATGCACTGCTTATTGAAGGCGGGAACAACGTAAAATTGTCTGTTATAAAAATGTCATATACTTTCAAAGTAAAGTTTCCAATAAAGTGGCAGCACCCTGTAATAATACCACACAGCCACAGGGCTGTGCTCTGTGGCATATTCTAGCTTGATAAACTTTAGGGTTTATTGTTGCTATCAAACAAAAACATTACTTTTAAAACAATAAAAAGCTCAGTAATTTATTCCAAAGCGGTTTACTTCAGTCTGTTGGCACATTTACCTGGAATTAATAACTATTTTTGATATAAGTACATATCTGATCTAATCTTTTGGATTCATTCTTGAACACACAGTATGCAGGGCTGCGTGTGAACTGTTGACTGGAGCAACTTCCGAGCACCCAGCACAAAGGAGGAGGTAGTGAGCCTTTGACCAGTGGACTTTAACTGAACCCGTCACAAAAGGCCTTTACAGGATCGTAAATAGATCGGAGCATCCAATCAGAATTTATGAAGGAAACGAAAGCTGCAGACAGCAGAAGGAAGTCATAATTAGATAATGTATTCATCCTATGCAGGGTTAGGCAACCCATTGTCCAAAACAATGGATTTCAGTTGTCGGGGTAATGCACAGGTCTTTATGCGAAAGTCCTATAAGAACTAGCAACTTGCAGCAAGAACGTTGAATCAGTTTCCGATTTGGTTCCCGAATTGGTTTCTGAGTCTAACATGGCTCCATAAGCGAAGATAGTGTTGAGCTTTATACCTCTTGACTGAAGATTCTGTACCCTACAATAAATGAACGTCAAAGAAAGCTCCGTGTTCAGGACTCCTGCTGATAGGAAAGAGACGTCTGCGAGTCAGTTTATCTACGCGTCGAAAAGAACCATTCCCGGCTCGGATACAAGCTTCTGTTCCCAGTCGTAACCACAGCATAACAAGCCTTTGCGGCGAAGCATTCAAGGAAAGAAGAAAACACACAGGCTATGTGTGAAACCCCCACTTGGGTTTTGAAGATAAAGGAGCCCCAACTTGGGTTTGAAGATTTATGGTAATGAAGCAAAAATGTAACTACTGTACAACGGAAGATTTATTCTGCAGACTTTTGGGTCTTCTTCAAGGAACCATTGAATATAATTTCATTACCTTTCCCTTGTGGAACTAGAGTAATTAATTTACAACACATACAAGTTAATACAATAGTTATCTTAAATTGTGCTTTTAATGAGCGTATGAAAAACCTCAGAGTTTGAACCTGGTTAAAAAGCTAAGCTGCTTAACTCATATTGTCATATGAAGTACTTGTTTGAAAGTATACTTGTGTAATTGTTATTAAACAACTGTTGTCCAGCCTTAGCTGTGATATGTTATTAATTGTAATTTAATAAGTTTTTTTTTGCATTTAAATGATAAATGCTTGGGTTTAACTACAGTTATTTTGCCTGTGAGCGGTAGACACAGGGCCACTGTGTAGTTGAGCTGAGCGAACTGTCTGCAGAGTGACGTCATCACCTGCCGGCAGATCCGCGCAGCCTGGACTGAGACTGAGACAGAGGAGTTAATGTACTGTGTTAGAATGAGATGCTGAACCTATACTGAATGTTAGGAAATCAATAGGATTCCACTTGTACTGTAGTTTAAATGCATTATTAAGAAACAACATATATAGAAGCATATGCATTCAAGGCATAAGTGTTTACTGGTGCTGCATTGATGTGTATGTGAACTGTTACCTCATGATATTTTTTTCCTTTCTGTACCATTAGTATTATTATCTAATAAACTGCTATGACATTTTAACCTACCTTGTTGTGGTTGATGGTGTTTTGTGTGTTTTGTAATTGCTCAATCTTATACACATCATTAAATAAAATGATTATGATGAGGTCTTAATTAACGTGAATGAATATTCAGATTATTTAGCAGATAACTAATAGATTGTCTTTATTTAGTCGGTGATCTAATATGGTAATGGTCATATAGTATTCATTCAAGCTGATTAACGCACATTGATTTGAACTATTGTAATTATTCAAATTAATTAATTGTTTAAATTAATTATTAAACAAACTAACGTAATTAGCCCCACAAGTCCCTTTTAATTAAAGTGTATTGCCCTGAAACCAATTTGGGCCATCTCCCACAGAAAACTCTGTTCAAAATCACAAGATGGGAGACATTTTTGGAGGTAGGGATTCACGGTCGTTGTGAGGCAATTTTGCTTTGAAATATTTTCTTGAAAAAACAGGAGTTAAATGAAGACCTGAACTCTTTGAAAACCCATGGCAAACCAAAATAAATTAATTACCTTCAAGATTACTGTGCAGAAAGTGACTTACAGCTAAAGTTAGGTATTTTATTTCCCTTTATTTGTTTTGTTTTGCTTATTTGACAGATTGTTTAGACACTCCTATCAATAACAGTGACAGAAAAGGAATTTCCCAGCCATATGTAGAATCAGCTTCTGCCCACACAACTGCTCACAGGCTTCAGCTTCGAGAGACTGTGGCTGCACCACTGGAAGTAGTTTCTGCCACATGGTGGAATTTCAAGAGAATTACAAATCTGTGATTTCCCCAATGATGACTTAAACTCTCAATAAACAGTTAGAAATCAGAAACCTGGAAAATCCTTTCAAACAAATAAAAAAAAGACATAAATATACTGTTATAATAATCAAAGCTGAAATTCAACCTTGAGGCCAGTCTCTGTTGTTTCCTACCGTTACTGGTGTTAATGAAGGGGCTACAGGCTGTTCGGAATTTGACTTACATCCAGCTATCAATAACTAACCAAGTTTCAGGGCAATTCAGTAAGTTTAATGTAAAAAGTGTGACACCTTCACTACAGTAATTCCTCATTACTGGGGGATAGTAACACACACATATACATACATAAGCTTACCAGGGGTGATTTTATCATACAGGATTTTTTTTTTCCCCCAACTAGAAGCGAGGCTTCCTCGAAACCCCCCTTTCATTGCTTCTATTTGGACTCTCCCCGTGGCAAGCACCAAAATTCAAATACGCACCGATTCATGCAAGTTTACATGAGTCATCAGTAAATGTATTTTGTTGTTATATTTATTACTAACAACATCCTTTTTTATAGCTGTGCAGTGCTTTATCCATTCTGAAATGATACACAATTACGTAAATAAAAATATACAGAGTGCTGTCTGAACTGAAAAAAACTTGGGGGTGGGGGTGGGGGTTCAAAACAGACTCACTCGCACCTACCGCAGCCCCATGTCATGTTTCAGGGCCGCAAATGTGGCCCTTTAAAATTCATGTTTGACAACCACTGCTCTCACCATTCGATCACAGCAAATCTCTGTATATGACAGGTTATATGACCTCTTTCACTCATGTTCTTAATTTAGTAGGCTACTTGTATCTGTTCTTGCGCTTATTTTTGTCCTGTCTTTAGTGTCAGTATAACAATTTTTTTTTTGTTTCAGTGTGTCTCTTTGGATCATGCCATTCCACAGTGCCTTAGTGTCACACTTAGCTGGTTATTATTGGGGGGCATACGCTGTGTCCCACATAGTCAAATGTACGGCATAACAGTGTCTGTATTAGCGAGGGACTACTGCAACAGGACACTGCCAGCAATGGAAATTGACAGTGCTGATAACGATGACAGTAGCAGCTGTGTATTTACAGTAACATACAGCATAAGCTCCCCTCATTGGGATGCTACATACTAGTAATAACAGGTTAGCAAATGGCCTGTGTAGCAATAACCACAAGCATGTTCATTCACCTTGTTCAATACATTTTTTATCTATAGTGGTATTAGGCTTTGCATTGTTGGGCTCAATTTTTCTTTTATTACACTGTTACACAACATAAAGCAAGTTAGAATGCGTAATGTAACCTGACCTGCAAAACAACAAAAAGTCTGAATTAAACATACTTCTTCCCTGATACCGCTGTAAATATGAAGTGAGAGTTACAGTATCAGTAGATACTGGTAGGTAAAAAAAAGGTACAATACTTTAATAAAATGTTATGCATTGCACAATTACCAAAAATGTGTTTCTGCAATGCGAACATGAAGAAGAAAGATCCCACTCAGTCAAGCTGCATTGGCAGTAAATTCTAACATTTGGAGCGCCACTGCTGTATTCGTTAAATGTCTTGATATTTAAAATCTGCTGCCAATGTCTTAAGAGGGGAGGATTATCAATTTAGGAATTACAAGAAATTAATGTATGGTATTCTGGTAAGAAAAAACATAAGGACAAAAAAATGATGGTTGGTGCAGTTTCTCACTTGCCTGGGCACTGATAGAAGCCGTAATTCCAATTACTCAGTCGTCAGCAAGGCAATCTACAAATTTGGGACCAATGTGGGGTCCATGTAATCGCATACCTTGACTTGTGGGAAGGATTTCCTGTTCTTCTCACTTGAGGCTCCAGGCAATCCACCGTGCGATGGTCCCTCACACCCGTAGCGGAAACGAAAGCCCCTCTAAAATGGAGTGGATGAGTCACTAAACCCTTCACTTTCTTTAACATTTAAAAGATTTTCAATAACCACCTTTTTTTTTTATTAACAGCATTTTTTTCTCCCCCAGACACTACCTGGGATCTTCTCTCAGATGTCAGGTTGGGATGATTGGGAACTTAGCTACAGTTTATTAGTTTAGAAACTCAGTAGGCACAGCAGCACCAAAATTAAAACCAACTGTATGAGAGTCTGAAAGCCTGGACATCATTTAATTGACGTATATAGGGTGTCCCATGAGTCAGGCATCATAGGCAACATGATACACTATGCCGATTAGGATGTACTATGTTTAAGTAGAAGGTCGCAACACGTTGACAATCTGCACCTCACATCAAAATGATCTGAATTAATTCCTTATTGCTGGAAGACATTGCGGTTGGTTTTAATTTATTTTTCTGCACGTATTACTACTTCGTATATGATGTGGAATATGTGATTGTAAACTTGCAATACTAAGGTACTCTTCAAATAAACTTGTTTTGATTTTGAACGTGCGGCTCTTCAGAGCTGTATTATTCTTAAGGATTATATCAGGGTAGTCACAGAACCCGTGAATTTTGTCATTGGTTTCCACTCAGAGTGACAATAGGAAGTGAGCAGTCTGAATTGGCAGCAGTGCAAAGTTAAAGCAGTTACCAAACGTCAAATAAAAATGAATACTTACACAGAACTACAAAAAAGTAAAGTGGCAAAATTAAGTACTATGCTACTAGCAGAGCAATATCCCAAACAATTTCACAAAAGCCGGGAGAGCAGCTTTTAAAGGAGAAACAAACCTCTTAACAATGTGCTCTGGGATGACAGTGAACTTCTAATGTACATCAATACCAAAAGCACAGCTGTGTTTAAATAGACATCAACAACAAAGATAGTGTAAAATTCTTCATTTACAACCAGAACATTTATTATAAAAAATGAATTTCAGTGTTCAGATTATTATTATTATATATATATAGTATTTTTTTTACATCGGACAAGGAATACCTGTTAAAATTAAAGGCAAACATATTCCTGTTACAGTTGCTTGAAAAGGTACTGTTTTAGCACACATATTAAATCTTACAATATATTACATTAATATTATTTGTTTATTTAGCAGACGCCTTTATCCAAGGCGACTTACAGAGACTAGGGTGTGCGAACTAGGCATCAGCTGCAGAGTCACTTACAACTACGTCTCACCCGAAAGACGGAGCACAAGGAGGTTAAGTGACTTACTCAGGGTCACACAATGAGTCAGTGGCTGAGGTGGGATTTGAACCGGGGACCTCCTGGTTACAAGCCCTTTTCTTTAACCACTGGACCACACAGCCTCCTATAAATAAATAGCTTTTTTGTCTAAATAGCTTTATTGTGACTGTGCCGTGATTTTTACATATTTTGACAAAATCGTACCCTTTAGTCTTCGTTGCTGTTTGTGCCTCGGCAGCTCTCTCAGTACAAATTAAGCACTGCCTATAACCTTGTTTACAGAAGTCTTACCTGTTTAGGTTGTTCTATAATTTGGAGGTATGGTCCATCTGCTAAAAATATAAATACAAAAAAAAAAAACACTGATCATTTTTTATTTTTTTTATTTTTTATACAGAAACTAAAAACCAACACGTATTCTTAACAAAAATGCATAATGGGCAAGGTTTTAATAGTAGTCATTTTTTCATTAACTGATCAATCAATCAAATCACTAAATTGAAAAAAGCTGCCACCTGTTTTACATCAAATCTATAACCTATTACATCAAATCTATAACAATTGATCTAAACAGTTGTGAATTTAAATACCACCATTGTTTAAGTCATTTAAAGAAAGAAACTCATTGTACAGAACTTTTAAGTTATTCGCTAAAAGTTAACTAAATTCTAGGTTTGGTTTTATTTTAATATATAAAAAGAGCAGGTATTTAGATCTGCCGCCGTTTCGATCAACTGAATAGATATGTTGTAGTTCTGAAAACATCAGTGTTCAAATCATAACATTTATATGATCAGAACATAGACTGCAGTACAAGTTGCAAGTGGAAAATTGACTACCATGTTGAAGAAAAACAGTTTACATTTCAAGGAAGGGTTGAAAAACCACATCAAATACACAGTGCTGGAACCTACTGTATAGTCACACGCAACTGGGACTTGGAAGTGACTAATCCTTATGCCCTTTAAAAACAAAAAAAATCATGTGGTCTGCAATTCAAAGTACAGCCGAATTGGCTACTGCATTTCAACAATGGAAAGGAAAGAGACACCATACTTCAAATTAAAGAAATTAAAAACCAAAATTTACCCTGAAAGAGAGATACAGTACATTATATATATATATATATATATATATATATATATATATATATATATATATATATATATATATATATATATATATATACAGTACTGTGCAAAAGTTTTAGGTAGGTGTGAAAAAATGCTGTAAAGTAAGAATGCTTTAAAAAATAGACATGTTAATAGATTATGTTGATCAATTAACTAAATGCAAAGTGAGTGAACAGAAGAAAAATCTAAATCAAATCCATATTTGGTGTGACCACCCTTTGCCTTCAAAACAGCATCAATTCTTCTAGGTACACTTGCACAAAGTCAGGGATTTTGTAGGCATATAGTCAGGTGTATGATTAAACAATTATATCAAACAGGTGCTAATGATCATCAATTCAATATGTAGGTTGAAACACAATCATTAACTGAAACAGAAACAGATGTGTAGGAGGAATAAAACTGGGTGAGGAACAGCCAAACTCAGCTAACAAGGTGAGGTTGCTGAAGACAGTTTACTGTCAAAAGTCATACACCATGGCAAGACTGATCACAGCAACAAGACACAAGGTAGTTATACTGCATCAGCAAGGTCTCTCCCAGGCAGAAATTTCAAGGCAGACGGGTTTCCAGATGTGCTGTCCAAGCTCTTTTGAAGAAGCACAAAGAAACGGGCAACGTTGGATACCGTAGACGCAGTGGTCTGCCAAGGAAACTTACTGCAGCAGATGAAAGACACATCATGCTTACTTCCCTTCGCAATCGGAAGATGTCCAGCAGTGCCATCAGCTCAGAATTGGCAGAAAACAGTGGGAACCTGGTACACCCATCTACTGTCTGGAGAAGTCTGGTCAGAAGTGGCCTTCATGGAAGACTTGCGGCCAAAAAGTCATACCTCCGACGTGGAAACAAGGCCAAGCGACTCAACTATGCAAGAAAACACAGGAACTGGGGTGCAGAAAAATGGCAGCAGGTGCTCTGGACTGATGAGTCAAAATTTGAAATATTTGGCTGTAGCAGAAGGCAGTTTGTTCGCCGAAGGGCTGGAGAGCGGTACACGAATGAGTGTCTGCAGCCAACAGTGAAGCATGGTGGAGGTTCCTTGCAAGTTTGGGGCTGCATTTCTGCAAATGGAGTTGGGGATTTGGTCAGAATTAATGGTCTCCAAAATGCTGAGAAGTACAGGCAGATACTTATCCATCATGCAATACCATCAGGGAGGCATCTGATTGGCCCCAAATTTATTCTGCAGCATAACAACGACCCCAAACATACAGCGAAAGTCATTAAGAACTATCTTCAGCGTAAAGAAGAACAAGGAGTCCTGGAAGTGATGGTATGGCCCCACAGAGCCCTGATCTCAACATCATCGAGTCTGTCTGGGATTACATGAAGAGAGAGAAGCAACTGAGGCTGCCTAAATCCACAGAAGAACTGTGGTTAGTTCTCCAAGATGTTTGGGCCAACCTACCTGCCGAAGTTCCTTCAAAAACTGTGTGCAAGTGTACCTAGAAGAATTGATGCTGTTTTGAAGGCAATGGGTGGTCACACCAAATATTGATTTGATGTAGATTTTTCTTCTGTTCACTCACTTTGCATTTTGTTAATTGATAAATATAAACTATTAACATGTCTATTTTTGAAAGCATTCTTACTTTACAGCATTTTTTCACACCTGCCTAAAACTTTTTGCACAGTACTATATATATATATATATATATATATATATATATATATATATATATATATATATATATATATATATATATAGTGAATAATAAAAGATTAAATGCAATGTAATTTTAGCACAACTTCACCTTTGATGGTGTTGGCGTTTCAGAACCATTCACAGTCGAATGTATAAGAGAATGATATAATCAGGGATGACAACTTGTTTTACCATAGCATTTCCCCAGAAAATTATGTCCTCATGAAAAATTAAAATGCAGCTTAAATAATTGAGTGCATCTGAAAGTCCCTGAAATACCTGAAGACAACAGTTTAGTTGCACTTTCAATAAAACCAAGCCTTGCATCAATCAGCAACCGCTAGGCATGAAAAAGCAATGCACCTTTTCCTTGCAGATTCTGTTGCAGAATATTAATACTGATTTGTATCAATTGGGCACACCGGTTGTATAGGTTAGAGCATTACCAGTAGTAACTAAGAACCATCATTAGTCAATACAACAAAAACTCTTCAGCAATTGTAAAACCTCAGACAGTGGTCTGAATGCAAGTCAAGATGAAGAAGGTAGAATCAAAGGTTTTAAATAGAGGAGTGAAAGCAGAAAGAAGTATTTTTTAAAATTCTATTTAAAGCAAAAAAAAGGATTTGGAAGTAACATAGCACCACACTTTTTTTTTTAGTTTTATTTGCAGAGGCACCTTCGTTTACAATACCATAATTTGACAGGAAGCATGGCTGTCAGAGGATAAGCCTTACACGATACAGGAAACTGTAAAGAGTTTGCAGAAAAAAGACCAATATACAGAACATATTCATAAAACTGTACAGTACACAAGGGTGTTATATTTTAAGCCCATGACAGGTACCATATTTAATGCAGCTTTGTAATAACAGACACTTAAATGTTTTTTACACATTGTATATGAAATATTGGACATATTTTCTTAGCATTTACTCCAGTCTTTATTTAACTTCTATTTTTTAAAGATGAAAATTATATGTTTGGGAATTCTCTTCTTAAAAAATAGGAGTTAAAGACTGCAATAAATGCTACTGTATGATAATATGCTCATACGTGGTCCACCAAAATATTTGGCTTGGCCTCTATATGTACAGTTCTTCAAATCATTTAAAATATGTTGCCACTATGCTTGCTGCTTTTAAAAAAAAAATACCAAATAACAGAACAACCAACAATTGTGATAAAGATGATATATCATCCATAGATAGTAAACACTCAAAGTGCACATGTGCTGAATTTAGAAACACTAAAAAATTCAATGACAGCTGTTTTGACGAGAGTTTTTTTCTCAATGTCCTCAAGAAGACAGACATAATTTTGGGTTATCAGTAAATAATTGCACAAAGTTATTATAGTTTTGCTATGTGGTCTTTTTGAAAAAATGTTTTGCAATTCATTTTCTGTGTTTTGAAGTGCGCGGTCTCTCTCCCCGGGAGTGGTAGGACACTGTGGTTTTAAGCTTGTATAAAAAGGGGCTAAAGTTGTGTAAAAATCATTGTTGTTCTCTTGTTTTGTACAAGGATTGCTGGTAGTTTGCTATGGATGTATATACGTATATGGAACTGGAATGTTTATCTACGTTGATTTAAATGATTGCCAAACGTGTGTCTGCAAAGTTACTCGTGTGCATTGTAACCAGAGCTGTGGTGAACGTTGTGGTAAAATCCAGCGTGGCACATTTATCCTGACCAACATAATAAACTGCTGATTTAGTTATGAACCTCGGAGTATTTTTTTGTTTCCGTGTTTGCGCATTGCTATAATTTTGTTATTTAGGGGTTACCCCAGAGTGGTTAAACAGCACGCGTTTAACGTTACTGCTCTGGACCTTGGGGCTTGTGTGACAGTTATCAGGTCACTAAAGGTAACATTTGTTACATTTACTAAAATAAAAAAAATCTAAATGTTTTTTACAAAGACCAAATTCCCATTGGGCTTTTTTTTTTTAAGATTCTATTGACAGCCGCTATAAGATTGTTACCTTTATTAAAAATGTGCACAGGTTAATCTACCGGTTAATCAACTAATGCCCAGAAAGTAACCAATCAAAAATTTTAAACAAGTGACAGCCCTAATATAAATGGATTACACCACCATAATTGAAATGTAATCCTAGATTTAGATCTGTAGATAGATTTAAACTACAGCTATGGCCGATAGTTTTACATTACCCTAAAGATGTAACTATTTTTTGCTTCATGAAGGTGAATGAAACCTGCTGATTAATGTTACATTGCACTTTGCAGTTTTCCATATACTTAATGAAAAACTGGCAAAAATGGAAAAATCTGACATTTCAAAATCTAACATGAAATACTGTACTACTATTATGGTTTCCGGTAGACTTTTGCGATATCATTTTCTAGTTTCTTTGATTACATAGATCTAAATTATTGGCATATTGTTTTTTTTTTGTTTTGTTTTTTAATTGTCTCAATCCTAAAATTTGAGGAGATGCTAAACTTTTGTCCATAGCTGTATATTTAGATTAGACATGAAAAACATGTCCCTCCCAATCTTTTAGAAGAGATTCTGTGACCTTGCTGATAGGAAGAACTGTTAATTGCAAATCCTGCAGGATTCATTTAAACGCTTTTTAAAAAAATCAATTTTCTAGTTAAGCAGCTTGTTTTTTCCTCCATTCAAAAGGAAGGGGTAGAACAACTGGTATTGCAGGCTTCCGTTATCAAGAATATGAAAAGACTATTTTCTGCATCTCTGGCAGACCTTAGCAGCATCTGTCCAATATTAATAATAAAATAACAAATTAATGGCAAGCAAATATCTTTTCACAGGCATGCCGATATCAGAACACCCTGACAATAACCTGGACAGTAAGGATACATTTGGGCCATCAGGCTTTGGAATTACAGCAAAACAAGGTTTGCGGATAAAAACTAAAATATTGTATATTTCTAATAGGAAAACAGTTTTTACCTATTCGCAGTGAATTGGTGGCCGTCATGTTAGGAAAAGTAAAAGGCTCCATTCCCATTAAAGATGAAAACGGGTCTATTTCAAACATCTGGGAAGGGAAAAATATATTACTGCACTGAAAGTACATCTCCTTAAAGTCGTTTAACAAAGAATACACAGGCATGACTTCAGGCTTCGCCTGTTTCTTTTCGCAAAAGAGGGGTTGTCTGAATCTATTGGGATCATTGACCCTATTCACAATATTTCTAGTCAGGAGTTTTTTAAAATTATGCTTTTTTTCAAAGTCTGTTTTATGAATAAAGGTTTTGTGAATGGGGCCATTTATATCCATTCTGATCATCAGATATTTTAAAAAGTGATTTAAGGAGTATTTACAACCTTCTCTCCTCACCTCGGCATAAAACACCCAACATTTAATGGTTTCACATTCATAGATACTTACATGGTGACCTTGTCCCCCCAGATAAGAATCTTCATCAGCCATGCTATCTGAAAAAAAGCATACTGTCTATTAAATAGTTACAGTTGCTAGCTAATTACATACATCTATAAAATGTTATCTGTGCTCTTCCAATTCGCAAGGTTTCATGTGTGCATTATTGAACAAAAAAAAAACATGTTATAGAAACATGCATTTCTGGCACCTTACTGGGTTAAGAAGCTCATAGTTTGCATGCCTTGTCTATTACACCTGCACTTCCTAGGTAATTTCACCTCAGCAGCTTCATCAGCAACAAACCATGTCGTCACTAAGCAGCTAGTTAGTAACTAACAGGAAGGAATGAGTCAAAGGCACAGAGGGAATTTCACTTTCTTTGTGAAATGACTTAGTGTTAGTGTAATAGGTTACATGACAGTAAGAACTGCACATAGGGAGTTTTCTTTAAATCAGTAGGGTACCAGACATGTTCTTAAATTCAAATACAGTACATTGACTAGTATGACTTTAATTTACTGTGGAATCATCCAGGGATAACTAAAAAAAAAGTAAATGGTTAATCCAGGTAGATTCCCTGTTGCTGTAAAATGCACTTAAAAACACAGCGGTGGTTTACCCCAGCTGTATATAGGCTGATTTTATCAGCCCCTATGTCATTTAGTTTCTATAGCTACAGTTGTGTGCATTTGAATTGGCCTCTTTGTCTGCAAGGAGAACCACAGATAAAATGCAAGATTTGAGTCACCACCTTTTCAATTTCAATGATCAGTCACTACCGAGCTAATAACATATTTCTATAAAATGTTATCTGTGCTCTTCCATTTGCAAGGTCTCACACCCAAAGTAAATGATTGCAATGAAATCGTCAAAATTCCTCCATAATTAATCTACAACAAAACACGATTGTAGTTGCCTATACCAGACTGCTAAACACCCACCCATTTTAACTTCTTATTAAACCACCAATCTTAATTTTTCTAAGAGAGATATCATATTTTTAGGATTATTATCTTCTGAGGCAACTGACTATTATACTTGATTATGAGAATACATATACATTTTACGGTAAATCTGCAGAAACGGACTGTAGTTCTGTAGTGCATCAACAAACATTCCAGAAAATATTTTTAATACACTGTGCTGATTGAACATTTGACTGAATGATTCCATAGAAGAGGCTAATAATGTGGGAATTGTATATTTTTTCATTGAATATGCCCCTAAGGTTTCTTAGACTTGAGTGCTTCTACTGTAGACTTGAACTCTTTCCTCAAAGTAATTTTAGCTAACAAAATAGTTCCATACATTTTCTCCATCATGCACATTTCTTCATTATATAGGTCTCAAATGTGCAGTTTTGAAAGAAAAACATATTTTAATTCAGGTCGAAGAAGCTTCTGATTGCAAGCCATACTTTTAGTATTATACTTCTTGGATAATTTCACCTGGAGGATAAAACTGACTCCACCGCTTCACTGGCTTCTATCCTGTCAATAACCAATACCCAAACCCTATTGACTGATATCCCTTCAGCCAGTAACATGCTTCGGCCCAGAAGACAGTGCTGGTGTGAAATAACCAAGTAAAGGCAAGAACACTGGGAATGTTCTTTAAGCTAATGTAGTTCCACATGTTGGTTTGAAAATGAAAACAAAAACATGTTTACTTAAACTGCATATTTGAGGCCTATGTAGCTAATGTATGTGCAAAATGGGAAGATTTATGAAATTATTTTGTGGGCCCCACTCAACTGATTTATCACAGCACACTCCCAAAGAGCCTGACTCTCTAAATCAACACTGTAATGGTGTATGTACTGTAATGCTAACTGATATGCAGCTTTCATTCAGCCCGTTTCACTAATGTGGTCACACTTAAACTCTCTGGGGCCACCACATCTTTTTGCCTGAGAACAACTGCTCTATACATACCTTAACACATATATACTGTATTAAAGAGACTCCCATGTTTGATGTTGCATATCCTTTCTACACAAATAACCCTATTTTAAGGACTGAATTATTCCAAATGGAAACTGACTGAAATACTGATATCCTATAATTATATAACATGACCTGATTTCATGATGCCACCTGGTAATATCCACTGGAAATGCCAAAAGGTATCAAACACACCTTTCAGCCCTTAAATTAAACTTCTGTTTTCTTTTGGTATGTGTATTATTATTTTTTAGTACTCATTTTTCAGTACTCATATTTTAACATTTAGTTTTGATTTTCCTTGAACAAAAAATGGTACCAAATGCATCTTAATAAAACTGTTCAATTGTGGCCAGTTACAAATAGCACTGTGAAAAAACAAGAGGAACATGAGATAATGTTCTCAAAAAACATTAAACGATGGCTCAAAACTAGTTTCATCAGCCTAAGCAATATCAAAAAACAATCAGAAAAAAATGTACCCTAGTTTGGTAAAGCGGTCCCGGAAGCTGTGAGGGGTGATGAAAATATGCAGCAATGTCTCCAAGCAGTACCTGAAACAGAAAATAACAGGTTGGTTTTTGCATAAAATTTGCAGGAGAACTTGTTTTATTAGATATATCCGGTTTCAGAGTGACTAGGACCAGTAGAAAATCTACTGGGGGCAGGTTGGTTTTTTTGTTTATGTTTTTTTTTTTTTTTAATACCAGTACAAATACTGCGATTAGTAGTTTAATGTCAAGAAGAAATATAAACATGTATGTTTTATTGGCCTTAAGTTTACAGAAATACAGAAAGAGAGATGGTAATATTAGGGAAAAAGGTGTTTTATGGCACTACTGACAGAAGCAAAATCAGCTGCCTTGGTGGAAGCAAAAATCCTAATGGTGGTAACATCTGACATGTTTTGTCCTACATTGCACATTTATTATTCCTCAAGCAGGGATATAGTGGAGATGGGCATTCCTCTCTGTGTCATTCTTTAGTTTTCACATATCTGAGGGTATACGGAGGCTGTCTGACTAGTGTGTCTTTTTGGTAAACTTTCTTTCCATCACAGTTTACCCAGAAAGGACTTGTCTGATTGTGAGCAAACTCGCTAAAGACCTTATTTAGCACAAGTTGTTAAATGTATCAAAATGTATCATGGGGGTGTATGGATTAGTGTCCACTCAATATGACCAGATTCTGATACTTTCAAAGCTTGTGCTTAGCAGGTTTAACCACATTTGAATATATATATATATATATATATATATATATATATATATATATATATATATATATATATATATATATATAATTATATATATCCTGTAGTTGGGTTTATTTTATTTTTTTGAGAACGTGATTCTTATTAAAGGAAAAAACAAACAACTTCACTTGAAACATTTAAATTTGTGTTATCCATTGTGATGCAAAAGTATTTCATTGAGCACCAAAGTTACGTGTAAACCTTACAGCAGCATGGGTGTTCCGGTGCTGCAGTGTCAGTTTCTCATGTTCAGTCATTTAAAACTGTAGAAGGCTGTATGCACATAACTCTGCTCTGGTTTCAGCACAATTAGGCACAGGTAACCTTTCATTTTAATTTTACACAGTCAAGACCACAGTGCCGGAATACCTCAAATTTGGGATGATAAAAAAATAGTTTAAAACATGTTGTGTCTTTTTTCCCCTCTCTTATTCATCTGCAGTTTAACTTTTCTGATTCATCCGTTCTTTACATGTAGCACATACCTGGTAGGCTTTATGTTTTCCAACGTTTAAAATATAAATTATTTCATTTATTTTTGTCCAGATTATGATTATAACTAGGCCCTTAGAGTATAACATATACCGTATCAAATTCAGTCAATATGAGGAAGTAAATATGCAACTTTTTTTTTTTTAGCAAGCTACACACTGAATGCACATGAACTGGTTATTCCTGTAACATTGATTTAAAAACATTACAATGTTCGACTTTCTAAAGCACGTAAGCAGGTAAAATGACACTCCTACCTTATCTCAACGTCCACAATTATTTGGAAGAATGTGTGTCTCTGATTTGAAGTCGATCAAGTGCTGCAATAAAATTACTCCGCCATTTCCAATGTTCTACATGTATATAGGAAATATTTTGTGTAACGAATCAAGGATCCTTATGTGTAAGCAAAAGCTATTTTATTTATCCTGCATGAACGTTATGATAAAGAGAATCCGTTTGTTTGTTTTTCTTTCATGGCAAAATGTAATCGTATCAACTCAACAGTGTATTTGACGCAATGTTACTTCCTCGCTGGAAGTTCCCAATGACGTAAAATTAATTCTCTACAGTGAAAGTGCTTCCCCCTCGTGGATTGGAAACCAATACACTACAGAAAACATGTGTTTTACTGAATTATTTGTAGAGGGAACAAAAAACACCACACTGAACACCACCTATATATTTGTATGACAATTAGCAATAGCAGCTGTAGTTTGGGCGACGAAGTCATCGTTTAAAGTATGCATTTCATTCGACATACCGGTACTTGTACATTAAACTTATTGTTACTTAATGTAATTATTTATTATTATATATTCCAAGTGCATAACACATGTTAAATGGTATGCGGTGCAGTTTACAGGAAATTTTAAAGCGGTGAGGCCGAGTCCAACAGCGAAGCTCAATGGCGACCTCTATTGGCAACAGCATTAATCTGCGCTAGGAGGTGTAATATGGAAGACGCAGAACAAATACCAGTGTTGTGCTATTTTCAGGTACAATGGCCAAAAAACTTACGCTAAGAAAGCAGGGAAGTGCTCATTCAAGTCTGGTATGTTATGCTACTTTCGGTCTTATAAATCTTTTTAAATTTTAATGGTAAATCTACTGATAACACGCCATTGTTAATTTGTTGGTGTAAATCAGTTGTGTTCATTTGTAGTATGGTCTAGTGGTCAAGCCCACATCGCCCTACACATTAATGGAATGAGATATCACTTTATGTTAGGGAAAGTGGTTTGATTCATGCCAGGTGGCTACAATAATTTATAATGGCTTATTGTTATATACCATTATATAAGCATAGAAAGTGTAAATCTGAATATAGTAAAATCATTTTGAAGCATGATAAATCACAGAAAGTAGAGCTTCTCATTGAAAAATGAGAAAAATCTGGTCAAATCCTTATTGTTATATACCATTATATAAGCATAGAAAGTGTAAATCTGAATATAGTGAAATCATTTTGAAGCATGATAAATCACAGAAAGTAGAGCTTCTCATTGAAAAATGAGAAAAATCTGGTCAAATGCTGAATATAGGGTGAAATCATGTTTTATTTTAATCACACTTTAAACAAATGAGCAGTAGAAGCTTAACATTTAATATACTTTTATTTAATATTTTTTTTATTAAAAAAAATACTGTGGTGAAAACTGGATACACCTCCTCACAATAAATCTTATGAACTTTTTTAAAAAAAATTTTACCCAAGCCTGTTTTCCTATTTAGTCAATATGCAAATAATAAATAATGATCACCTTGTCTAGCTATTGCCATGACATCACACAAATAGTTTTTGAATAGAGAATACATTTTAAAAGAAAAGTCAATTACAAATTAGTGGTGAATTTCTGTAAAACATGCTCATCATTCCCATGTCACTTTATTTTTCTTATTTTATTCCTTGAAGATGGGTTATTCAAACTTCAAAGACATTTCCAAATATTCTTTCATTCTGAAATAACTGAAGAATGACCTTGCCGATTACAAATGTTTGAACATTGTTCTAGCTGTCATCATATATTGCCTTATTTTAATTTGGTTTTGGGATCAATATTACAACATAAGTTAATGTATGAATGAGAGGAGGCCTTTTGGCCCATCAGTGTTCGTCTGGTTCCTAGTAGCTGAAGTATCTCATTGATTCAGCATCAACAACATGGCTAGGTAACTCATTCCATACCCTCACCACGATGTGTGAAGTGTCTTCTTCGCTCTGTCTTAAATCTATCTGTAAATCTTCATAGCTCATCACTATAAGTCCTGGGATTAGACTGGGGGTTCTATGTTGAGATCTCTCCAAAGTTACAATATAGCTCTAGTAGTGTCCAAGACTGTACTCTGTGCAGCCTCACCAGAATGTTCTGCAACTCCATCCTTTGATTTGTAATCTACGTTGTTGACTGTATTCCAGAATATTCTTTTTGCCTTTTTATTTGCTTCCCCACACTGGTTGCTGACAGCAATGAGTCTATTACAACATCAAGGTCTTTCCCTTGCTGGGCCTGTTCTAGTTCTATACCACCATTTGGTATTCAGATCCTATTTGGACGTGGAGCAATTTACATTTGTTCTATTAGGTTTCTCCTCCTCGGTAATGGCAACCTGGCTAAATGTGATCCATGGGATCCAATCAAGGCATTATCAGACAGGGGTGCCCCTATCAGGGTTTTTCTTACCCATTTTGTATACATCTATTAAACCTGTATATTGTTGTGGGTCAACATGTCAGCATGTCAGACTACACAAGGTGGTGAGAGGTGTCTCTAGGGATGTTTATGTATTCAGTCATGTACAAAGATCCGGCTATTATGGTGGCCCAGTTATTGAGGATGGGTGCATATTGTGATGAAAGGAGCCATTGCCAACCAAAAGAGTCACATTAGTAAATTCGGGAAGGGCTATTACAAGTTGACACTTCCAATTAGAAAACAATACCTAAAAGTTGCATTACTACTATATGAGGTTATTTCCTTTCACTGCTTGTGGATGCAACAGGTTGGCAGAGTACTGGGATTCCCAGACCAGACAGCTGACAGAGAAACAACAGGTACTTGCAAGTGAAAGTGCTGTGCCGTGTTTATTGAAAACAAAAATAAAAATATATATTTAAACAAAAACACTGCTGACAGAGCAAAGTAAAAAGGTTTAAGCAAAAACAGGTTACAAACACAAAACTGACAAGCAAACAAATACCGTGCTGGTCTGCCCAGCAAGGGTAGCAATTGCTTGCTTTTCTTTTTTACTTTGTTTAGTTTTCCCGTCTCTCACACACACACTCCTCTCGAACACCCACCACCAACATAGAAAAACACAAACATATATATACATGCACATTACATTAATTACAGCCCCCTTAAAACAATAATTCAATAAGAGGCTCCAGCCACATTCTACACGGGTTTAGTGGGATGGGGCTTTAACCTCATCCTTGCTGCCAAACAATAACAAAACACTTGTTTTCTTAAACACAAAATACATTTAAATTATAACACACTAATATCACCTATAAAATACATAAATGCTCCCTCCACCCCTTACACCCGCCCTTCGCACCAAACCCACATCCCTTACACATGCAACCCCTGCATGCACACAGCACCGTGCAACCCCTGCACGCACACACCAAAGCAGCAGTTTTTCAAAAGGCTAATAATAAAACATTTGAGAAGGAACATGGTATTCCAAAAGGACATCTCATTTATCAGACATCTGGGTTTGAGACCATGCATGCCCTTCAACTTCACATAAACCTTATTGGTTTTTGTTCCAACTGTACCCTAAATTATACTAGGAGTAAGAGGAGCTCTGAGTTACCAGATCTTCTATATTGTGATTGCCACTTGTGTCCCTTCCAATTAAATGAAAGAATAAAGCAACGGAAACCATACATATGGTTTAAACCTTACCCCACACAGGCAAGGTAATAATATTTATTTAAAATACATAAATGGTTTGCTTTGTATTACATGTATCTTCTTTACTAACAGTTTTTACATGCTACAGTAGGTCAAGCCTAATAGGAAGCAAGAGTAAGTTTGGTACAAACTATTCCTGGAAAGTCTAGACGGCAGCAGGAGATTGAACACTTAGTTAGAGAAAGGAGACAGCTGAGGAAGCAATGGAGAAGAGCAGAAGAAAGTCAGAAGGAGGGACTCAATCTCTTACAAAGGGTCATAAAAGATAAGCTTGCAACATTGCGCAGAGCTGAGAGCCTACGGAAACACTACAAAAAGAAGGAGCGTGCGAGAACTAACTTTTATAAAGACCCATTCAAATTTGTAAAGAAGTTATTCACCAGTGAGAAGAATGGCACACTAAAAGCATCTAAGTTTGAGCTGGAGGGATATTTTGAGGAAACACATACAGATTAAAAAAGGCAGGAGCCTATGTCAATTCCGTCAGACATCCCACCTATCAATCTACCAGAATACCAAATGGAGGACTGTGCACCTAAGTGGAAAGAAGTAGAGCAAGCTGTGAAAAAAGCAAGGGCTTCATCATCTCCAGGGCCTAATGGAGTTCCGTACAGAGTGTACAAGAGTGCTTCAGGAGTTCTACGAATCCTGTGGAAATTGATGAAAGTAGCATGGGAAAAACAGGTTGTACCAAGAGCATGGCGCCGAACAGGTGGAGTCTTTATACCTAAAGAAAAAGATTCTACAAGCATCAGTCAGTTTTGCCCTATTTCCCTATTAAATGTAGAAGGCAAGATTTTCTTCAGCATTATTGCTCAGAGATTGTCAACTTACCTATTAAAGAACTGCTTCATTGACACTTCAATACAAAAAGCGGGCATTCCAGGTTTCCCAGGATGCTTAGAACACATCAATGTGATCTTGCAACAAATTCAATCAGCTAAAAAGGAGAGGAAGGAGCTCCATGTGACATTCCTGGATTTGGCTAATGCATATGGTTCAGTGCCACATGAACTTCTTTGGGCAGCATTTAATTTTTTCAGTGTACCGATGACAAATCTAGTGAAAGCCTACTTTGGAGATTTGCAATTTAGTTTTTCAACTTCAGAATTTAGCACTACATGGCAATGCCTAGAAGTTGGAATAATGGCAGGATGCACCATTTCTCCACTGGCTTTTACCATGGCAATGGAAGTAATCATTAGGGCATCAAAATGGGTAGTGGGAGGAGAGCGCTTGGCTTCTGGAATGCGACTACCACCAATTCGAGCATACATGGATGACATGACAACCATGACTACAACAGTAGCCTACACTAATCGGTTATTGGGCAAATTAACCAATAACATTGAATGGGCACGAATGCAATTCAAGCCTACTAAATCAAGAAGCATCTCTATAATTAAAGGTAAAGTAGTCGATAAAACGTTCTTCATTAATGGTGAGGCAATACCAGTGTCTGAGAAGCCAGTGAAGAGCCTTGGGAGATGGTACGATGGGGATCTAAAGGACACAGTTCGTGTGGGAGAAGTTAGACAACAAGCTGTGGAAGGGTTGAAGAGCATAGAAGGCAGCGCTTTACCAGGCAAACTAAAACTCTGGTGCTTTCAGTTTGGTCTACTGCCAAGGTTGCTGTGGCCACTGACTGTGTACGAGGTTTCTTTGACAACAGTAGAGAAACTGGAAGCTTTAATCAGTTCACACATCAGGAAATGGTTGGGAGTTCCACGCTCCCTCAGCAGAGTGGGACTTTATGGTAAAGGAATACTGCAGCTACCTGTCTCCGCTATAACCGAGGAGTTTAAGTGCGCCAAGGTCCGACTGGAAATTACATTAGTAGAGTCACGCGACAGATGCGTAAGGGAGGCAGCACCTGTGTTGAAAACTGGAAGAAAGTGGGCGGCAAAGAAAGCTGTGGAGGATGCAAAGGCTGCCCTTCGAATTGGTGATATCATGGGGCAAGTTCAGCATGGGGGTTCAGAAGAGGGGGTCTTGGTCTCAGTTCAGCTCCTCCTAAATGGCACAAGGCAGCCCCAGCTCAACGGAGGAAGCTGGTAGTCAATGAGGTGCAAAAGCAGGAGGAGAGGATGAGGTGTATAAAGGCGATTTCCCAAGCCAAGCAGGGAGAATGGATGAGATGGGAGAGTGTGGAACAACGCAAGATTGGCTGGCAAGACCTATGGTCAATGGAACAGAGCAGGATCAGTTTCCTTATAAGGTCAACATATGATGTTCTCCCATCACCACAGAACCTAAACCTCTGGGTAGGAGAGGATCCCTCATGTCCTTTGTGTTCATCACCTGCAACATTAAGGCACATTTTGACAGGATATAAGGTGGCTCTTAGCCAAGGACGGTTTACTTGGCGCCATGACCAGGTGCTGCGATGTTTGGCCTTAGCATTGGAAGACAAGCGTAACATGACCAATAAGTTGCCACCTGTTCCATCAAAACATTACACACAAAAGACAACATTCCTCTGCCCAGGAGAGCAACCACCAAGGAAAGGTGTTAAAACCTATCCTCGCCCAGGACAACTGGAAGCTGCTAGAGACTGGAAAATGCTGGCAGATGATGGTCAACGGCTTATTTTTCCACCTGAGATTGCCACCACTAACCTTTGACCAGATATTGTCTTGTGGTCTGGATCAGCACGCCTTGTTCACCTGGTAGAGTTAACAGTGCCATGGGAGGATGCTGTAGATGAGGTGTATGAGAGGAAGAAACTGCGGTATGCTCAACTAGCCACTGAAGCGGAACAGCGAGGATGGAGAGTCTGGGTTTACCCAGTGGAAGTGGGTTGTCGAGGATTTGTGGCACACTCTACAACCCAGTTTCTCAGAGATGTTGGATTCAATGGCCAAGAGTTGCGTCGCTCAGTGATGAACTTATCTGAAGCAGCAGAGAGGAGCAGCAACTGGCTGTGGTTGAGACGAAAAGATTCTGGCTGGGGATCTCAAGCACAACAGAAAGAAAGAAACACTGATGTACAGGTAAGTAAGCTGGGCTGAGTTGAGTGGGGGACGGAGGGGGGTGATGCTGGGACGCCAGAATCACCGTTGAGCCCGCTTGAGGTGTCGTGGGCTAGTCGACGAAACACCGAGGATGGAAGGTGCCCACTTGAAGACCCCAGAGATGTACCCTACTTAGCTCAATCCAGACGGTTGTCATGCTGATGCGCTGGGGAGACTGCACTATGGTTGATCCCCGGAGCCAGCATCGCAGCCGTTGTGTGTGCTGATGCGCTAGGTAGGCAATAAGCTGATCCCTGGAGCCAGCATTACACTTCAGCCATCAACACCAGACAGAAGGATATCTACATCATCATATGGAAGGAAGCACAAATGGATGGAGACACATATGGATCACATTAGTTTACTGTGAAGCTACGTCTTAGTTGGTGCTTATCTTGGCGAGAGCCAAGTTCAAATCAGCATGAAGTTTTAACATCTACTCTCATGTAATGGAAATCATGGTAAAGCACAGGAACGTTAGGGCAGCCCCTCTCAGGTGCCACTGCACCTGGAGGGAAGAGTGCTTAAAGAAAAAAAAAACAATATAAGTTAAAAAAAACACCACACAATACAACCAAATCATAAAATACAAATGCCAACAAATCTTAATTGTGCTCAAAAACCAAATTGTGAATGACAGTAGCCACACAAACACCAGGTGGCAGTGTGATCTGAGGGAGGCTGAATAGACTTCCTAAGCTTTCAATTTAAAGTTTCTTTACAAACACAATATTGTAGCGTAAGATTGTTAAAGCTTTTGTTTTTACAGCAAAGGGTTGCGCTCAGATTTGTTCGCATATAATGTATTAAACACTCTTAGTGGGTAATGTAATTAGGTTGGGTGTTGTCCTTTTCTTAGTTGCAAGCATAAGAAAATAACACAAGATAGTGTTTAGACACGCGAATCAAAGCAAACAATATACACTAAAGCCCAGGGACCAAAAATCAAACGAAAGCAAAACTAAAAGTAGAAACAAAACCACCCTATTAAACACCAATAACACAAAAGAAAATATAAAAGCATTTCAAAACAGGGGAGGCCAGCAGAGACACACAAAAAAACACAGACAGAGAGGGTCAATTGCAACGAACTGAAAGCAGCGTAATAACTGTGGATGATCCCGTGGTTAATGCGCAGCTCCGTACTAAACTAGTACGCAAATTAAATACCAATTGCGACGAACTTGGCGGCTGAAGTTAGTCCCCAGCTGCGTACTAAAAAGGTATCAATTGCAACGAAGCCAGAAATAACTGCTGCTGCCCTCTAGAGGATACTAAGTACGGGACTAACTTAGTCTAACTCTTGCTATGGACTAAGAATTTTAGTATCGTACTAAGTGGAATAGTGGAAGACATGTGAAATATATATATATATATATATATATATATATATATATATATATATATATATATATATATATATATATAATGTCGTCACATTTGAAGCATCTGCTGCCTGTACGGATATTGTAATAGTAAAATAAATTACATTACGACTACTGTTAACTACTAATAATGAAGGAGGAGTAGGGGCACAGTGGGTAGTGAGTTAAGTGTTATTTTACGTAGTAGGAGCTGGGGGCACATTGGAAAAATAAAATAAACAGTGCTCTTCTCAGGGTGTTTTTAGAAGTGATTATCTATGATATTTCTTCGGAATACCACTCCTTCCCTGTTTTGTACTTGTTTTGGTCCAATGAGAACGGTGTCGAAACGGCCTGTGTGTGTTGACCACGGTTATCGTTTACTCCCTTTAAAACAGCCTGGGCCACACCGCACGAGCTGCAACTGTCTGTATCATGTATAAAGCTAATATTGTAATCAAAAACAGAATTCAAAATTAAACAAGCTTTGCTAGTTTATTTCATGGCATTGCACCTGGTCGAGTATTTATAGGCAGTCCGTGTGCCCTGATATGGAGTATTTTACCATGCATATATATCTTAAATAAAATTTAAAAAAATGATTACGTGCACACATATAAATATATGTTAGAGACAAATTAATATTTATGTATAAATGTCGGCCTATTTGTAACATTGTAAAAATGATTATTAGCTCATAATATGTAAAATACATCCATTACTGTTACAAATACATCAAATGTTCTGATTCAGAGCCATCCCGCCTTGCGCCATGTCTGGCTCCCCGTAAAAGGATGAAGCGGTTCTGATAATGAATGAATGAATGATTTAGAGCCCCCTTCAGTTGCTGTTTGGTAAAAACAACTATGCTTGATCCTTAGTACCGTAAACTGGGGATCAGCTCGTGTCCAACTTTGTACCGCTTGTTTTTTCGATGCAATTGGTACTAACTTAGTACGCAGAATGATCCCGAGATAGTACCGTACTAGCTAGTACGCAACTTAGTACGCAGCTCGGTAGTAACTCTGCAAGTTCATTGCAATTGACCCAGAGATTAAAAAACTGAACAATTACAAATATTTTTAGGAGAGGTGGGGATAACATGTGCACTTATGAGGCGCCGTTAGGGACATAATTCATATGTCCCTAACGGCGCCTCATATGGCACTACCAGCAGAATATGTGACTGCCTGCCACAGTCTAATAGAAAAAATTAACCTGCACTAAAAATATGTCTTTTAATTGTGTCTGTTTATACACTGTACCTGTCTGTTTGTATGTTTATTTTTCTTTCTCATACATTGTAATTGCTTTGGCAAAACTTGTTTACTCCTGTCATGCCAATAAAGCCTATTGAATTGAATTGAGAGAGAGAGAGAGAGAGATCTTTCTTACTGTTCACAGTAGCAGTAGGGAGACCAAAAAGAGTAAAGCAAAGCAACCACAGCAGTTAAGGTGGTGAGGAATTGCTTAGCCAGCTGAACTACAGGAGGAAATTTAGGTAGGCCAGATTGTAAGTGTCTGAATTGGAATTTACCCATTATATTTGCAGAGTCCAACTCTTTGAAAATTATTTATAGCCTACAATATAAATGATCAGGAATAGATAAGGAACATTCTACCAATACAATACAATAGTATTTATGTTGTTGAAGGGCACTGGTCTCTAGGCATGACTATATTGTAGCGATGGGGACGGAGGGGGGGGAATCAGGATAGTAGAGAGTGTGTGCGCGTGCAGGGGTTGCATTGGCTAATTTTAAGGTCAATAAGGTTATTTTAACTGATGCCTATGTGCATAAAAAAAAATCTTGCTTCAGGAATCATACAATAGGCACAGTAGTTCTCTTTTATGAGGAGCAGTTCAATTCAAAATTTCAACTTTCTCATTCTGATATATGTTATATCCATTTTGATATATGTTATATCCAGAAAGTTGAACTTTTGAATTGAACAGCCCCTCATACTCTTTATCTTGTGGTTTGTATAGTGCAAAACATTAAGGTATGTGCTTATTTGCTATATTTTATTTGCTTCAGAATATCTTATTTTATTTAAATTTCCTGATTGTACTTTACTAGGCTGGAATATTATAAGAAAGAAAAAACTTATGCGCTCTCACATTACAGAAATATGCAAACACAAAGAGCCTATTGAAATCAAACGCCTTTACTTGTTTCAGTAAATTCTAAAACTGAGAAGTCTGGTGAGTTTTTCCTTTTTGAGCGAGAATTGATCTTTGCACCAGATCGGCGCTGAGAAGTGATAACGCCAGTGTACACATGTGGTATAAAAATGACCTTTACTGGTTACTGTCATTTATTGGAGCTAAAACGAAAAAATTCTGCATTCATCATGATGTGTTAACGCAGGCACGGTGCAACACCAGAACAAACTGTTGCTGAGTTAGGTACGTATTTTTAAAGTATTTTTTTTCATCTTAGAAAGTCGAACAGGATATTGCTTCATAGACTGTCCATAGTATGGTAAATTGTCTGAGTTTTTGTTTGTTTTCGTTTGCAGTAAGAGAAGAACCACATCCGAGGTTTTGCCTGCCAGCTAAGTAGCCCCAGAATGAGCAGTTCCAAAATGTTTTGTTCATTTACAAGTGCCCTTTTGATAACATTAATGTTTACCCTGACCCCTGGTGCAACTAAAATCATTCCAGCCAATGCATTTTTGGAAGACATTTTTCGCTTCTACCGTCAAAATGGGACTATTTCCACTGAGAATATTGATGACATGCTGCATAAAGTTGGAGCCAGGACACCGTCAGCTAACGGGAACGAGTTGGAAACATTTCACTTTTCTAAGGTAGCGTCACTGTGATTTCTGCGTTTATACTGCATTTAAATCCCAATAACTTAAATACCATACTACATAGATATTATCAGTTTTAATATTATTATTATTGAAGCCTAGCCTTTGATGGTTATTAAGTCATGATTTTTTTTAAAACCTTTTTTTTTAAAGTCACATATACACTACTGAATGTAGGTTTTTCATATAAAAAAAAGTATTATAAAGCATACTAGTTAATGTGTATTTTTTTATAATGAGTGTATAAACCAGTATAATGTTTTTTCTTCTTTTATTTATATAAACTTGGCTGGTTAAGATAATGCTAAATTAATCCCTGTGCTTTGATACCCAAACTCTAGTTATGGGTTTTGCAAATAAAAAAATAAAAATAAAAATAAAACAGTACTGTATCAAAACTATACTAGCATACTGTCACAAGGCTGTAAACTCATTTTTTGGGTCCACATTCAAAAAATGGTGACCCTTATCGCTGATGGTGTCCGTCTCGATTAGTCTATATCGTCATTACCCTTTTATTCTGATAATGCCCAAAAAAGTAAAACGTTATAATAAGGTAAGTGTGAATAATAGATTGTTACTCCACATAATTTATATTAAAATACCCTGTTACATGGATAGTATCAGTGTTATATAAAGTACATTTTATATTTAATTTAACTGACCTGCATGTCTGTGTGTTTGTCATGTCTGTGATGATTTTACACCAATATACCAGCAAACTTTTATTTTATACTCCTAGCCTCCTATATCATTTTCACAATGCATTCCACTATAGTCGTGTGCTTATTACAGGATTAGGAGGGCCCTCTGTGTGTGCCTGCACTAGTTTAAACCTTACATACTGTAGGTCATTGCGTCACCTTTTAAACGTGTACTTTTGAATAATCTGTTGCCTAGTCTAAAACAGATAAATACAAAACACAAAAAAACACCCTATGTGTATTCATACAGCATTATCACACCAGCATGGCCTTTTATCCTTACGTGTCTTATATTAAGGTAAACTGCTTGTACTTGTGTGAAACGTACAGGTGGCAACACAATATTTGGTGTCGTTCTAGTGAGCAGTTTAATAAAACAGAATTCACAGATAAAGTATGCTGGGGATGAAGTTATGGGCTGTAGCAGCGGTAGACCACAGGGAAGAGAATTGTGTGGTTGACACTGTGCACCATATCACCACAGCAAGCCTGCAGGTGTTCAATGTGATCTCCATTTATTTCCGTATTGACTTTCTTGGGATGATATTTTCCCCAAGGGAAACTGCAAATTAATACTTAATGGATAATGCCACTTTTATAGAATCCAGTTTTATAGACCTTCTCTCACTTACTCCATATTGGTGACAGACCTTTGAGCTTCCTATGTTGAGTCAGAATGAAAAAATTCAGCCAGATCCCAAATTAAATGAACCTCATATGTGAGCAACAGTAATTAGTACTTTACTGTCACCATATTAATCTGTATCCTTATTCAAAAAAAAAAAAAAACTTGACACAGATGTAGTATTAATTAATATGTATTTTCAATGTTTAACATTATATGGTTTTTATTGTTACATGATTAATTAATAATACTGACCTGGTACTGGTATTTTCAAGGCAGAAGGTTTGCTCCCTTCTCAACTTCATTAAAGGAAGAGCCATAGAATCCTAGTCTATGTGGCTTTCATTGCTTGTAAATGAGTTTTGTTGGCTTTGGATGCACCATGCTCACATAATGGATGAAAGGTCAGGGGTCAAATCCAAGAATTTGCTAATATAGCAGCTTGCCAGTATTGTAGGTTTGTATGATAGCTGTACTTGGTGGATCTATTTATGTGTCACTGTTCTCTAACAATAGCCAGAGCAGATATTTCCAGGAGTATTTCTCCAGGCATCTGGGAAGCAAACTGAATCACTCCTTAATACACCAGCAGTTAAAAAAGCACACTTTCTGATATAATTGCATATTTATTTATTTGAAGAATATTAAGCAGGATGGATATACTGAGATGCAATATCTGGTTCAGAGGGCAGTCCTCTGTATTTACAGGGATTGAGGAATTTAAGCCTGGTTGTTTTTGAGTATTTGACCTGCATTGGAATGTATACATGACACCAGGTTAACCACCCTAGCTCTTCTGCAAACTATGTCAGTGGGTTCTCTACTGCCTACAGAATAGTCAAGCCCTCCATTTTAACATCTCCTACAGCACCAACCACTATTCTGGTGTCCCATCCAGACATAATCTTGCTTACCTTCTGAGATCTGTCAAGATCATGTTCCAAAGGGATTTGGCTGCATAATAGTGAATCAGCTGCTGCCTTTTAGAAAACTTGCTCTGGGTTGGATTGTAATAACCTGAAGAAATATTCAGCAGCTTCAGAATTGGTTTCAGCTGTTGCTAGAAATCATGGAAATCAAAAGCCTCGTCTAGTGATTTTTAAGCAGGCCTGGGCCCTCTAGTTTACTAACGTATTTGTCATTATATAACCTATTCACATCATTTTATTTAACAACATGTTATAACACTCACTGAGTTAATATTGCCTTTTGTTTTCCAGTGCTTGTCCGTTGAACACATATTATCACTGTATGGTTTGAATAACCATAGTCAGCTAACATCAGCAAACTTTGAATATATCTGCCCTGCGATTGTACAGCAAGCTATCATTCAGCCTTGTGTTTTCAAAGCAGCTGAACCAGCACCTCTTAAATCATTACCTTACCAAGGTGAGTATAATTATTGTATTATTCTCTTTGTGCATGTTTAATTTAATCCAAATAAATATGTCACGATAAAAGGAATATTGTTGGAAACAAAAACAGTATCTGTTTGATTGTAGCCCATGAATGATTTATCAAGGTTTTTACACTAAAAGAGAAAAGGGGAAAACACCTGTAAATGTTACATTATATCTAGTAACAAACAGACAGCTTAGGCACACTTTATCCTTTCAAGTTATTTGTTAGTATTGTAACATAAAGTGTTTGCTTTTGAAGCATGTGCATAGGCAAAGGTGTATTTCAGTGGTAAAAAAAATGTATTAGAAGAAATTGCACAACAAAAAATAGCTTCGGCAAATGCACTGTTAACATAAAAGCTGAAATAGTTAACAACGTATTGACGGAGATTTTTAAACAGTGATGATGAAATTGCTGTTGTTCTAGATCCTGTCCAGAAAAAATGTGAAATAAAAATTAGAAGGAGGTATATTTATGTTATGTGCAAGTGAATTTTTAATTATTAAATGCTAAACTGAAATCACAGGCCCTTTTTTTTCTAAATGTTACATTTGAAATGTATGATACTATAATTAAATAACTGTTCAAGTGATTGTTACGTAATAAAATAGCATTCGCTTTTCTGTTGAATTGTTCTGACTGTGGTTTCATTAACGAAAACGAAGCAACAATTTTCTGTGGATTTGTAGCACGGATTTGTTAATCAAAAATATATCTGCCCCTCACTCCTCTTCTCTTCAAAGGCACACAGCCACTTTTATTTAGAAGATTAATTGAAATAATTAATCAAAAGATCAATGGGTGGTGTCACAGAAATGTATTTTTTGTATAACTTGTTAAATGTTCTGTGTTTCTCTTAGCCTACGTGACTTGCAGTAACTAGTGGCATTCCCACCTCTGCAAGGTTAATGCCTGGTACGTGCAGAATCAGCACATGCACATTCCTCTAATTGGGACCATTAAGTGATTATTCACATGTTATCAGTTGCCAGCGGATTCCACATCATCCAGTGATATAAGCGTGTTAATCAAAACTCATTTCAACATTGAAGTCATTGAGAAAGACTTGTAGTTGAAACGTTTTTCATTACTTCATACGTTTCTTTTAGAGACGGGCCCCAACACACATAGAACATAATAACATAAGAACAATTACGAATGAGAGTAGTCCACTTGGCCTAGTAGCTAATTGATCTCAAAGGATGGGTCTTGAAGGATCCCAGTGATTCAGTATCAACAAAATGCATCAGCAAACCCTCACCAATCTCTGTGCAAAGAAGTGTTTCCTACCCATCCTGGCTATGTTTACTTAATTTCCAACTGTCTTCTGATCCCAGTTATTTTGCTGTGCTTAAAGTATTACTTAGGGTTAACTTTGTCAACTCTTTTTTTTTTTTAACAATTTCCCCCATAATTATACTTTGTTCTAGCCTAATTAAATTCAGTTTCTTTGCCTATCTTGATTGACTGTCAAAAATCTTCCAGGGGTTTGGAGGCAACTTCCCTTGTTTCTTTTAGCACTTTCGGGTATCTTCCATCCGGACCAGGGTATTTTTTTATTGAGAGCCCCTAGTCCTCTTATATACTCTGATTGTTTGATGACTGTCTGTGTCAGGAGACATGCTGTTGACGTCCTTGCTGGTGAAAACCTGTACAAAGTAGCCATTCAATACATTTGTTATTACTTTACCATCCTCCACTTGATAAAGAGGGCAAAAACATATGAGTGAGTATTTGAAACTGTGAATTAATGACCCTCCGTGGCTGCAATGCCATTCTTGTGACACTAACCAAGAATCTTTTCTCCTTGCAAATGCATGGTAGCACACATTGTAATGGTCCAATAAAACTCTATAGGTACCAGCAAATATTGGCCTGTGAGTGGCGAGGGAAATACCATAACTGTGGTACTTCAATTGTGTCAGTCCTGGACTTAAATTGCTGGTAGTACCTGACAAAGACATATTCCTCAACTGGAATAGACTAGAGGAACCATTAACTATAGGATAAAATAACAGCTCAACAACCACATAAATGATTAATTTCCTTCCAAGAGCAGGCAGTATATAGGACAGTAGTATAAGAGCATCTGAATTCTGTTTTATGTTGCTTTAGGTGATCTTGCCTCCATAACTATTCTGGTGCCTTGTGGTCCTCTTGCCCACAGAAACAAGTCTTATGCCATGAGAGAAATGGTCTAAAATTACAGAAGGGGAAACAGATCAAGCATACAGCATGTTATTTTGCTTACTGTTGCATAACTGAAAATAGCTGATTACAGGGAAATTAAAGTTTTCATGACAAGGATATAGGGTTTTCAACTGCTGATGAGTTAATAGCTCTTAATGAGTTAATAGCTGCTTACACTGGTAATTTACCGTAGTAGACTTTGCACGGCCATTGTGACTGTATGCATCGATTTATTTTTAGATTACATTTTATGTCAAGTTTTATCCATCTCTTATTTTTCAAGGTCTGTACACCCTTCTGACTTTACCATTTTAATGATTTTTCTTTTCCTTTCCACAGTCTGGGGGTTTGGAGTCCTAGCTGTAACCATTATCAATTTGGCCTCACTCCTGGGTCTTGCTCTGGTTCCTTTTATCAAGAAGCCATACTTCCCAAAAGTGTTGACATACTTTATTGGGCTGGCCATTGGCACTCTTTTCTCAAATGCTGTTCTGCAGCTTATTCCAGAGGTAAGCATAGCTTATTGTTATATCTGTAATTTTTTGTAGTTTCAGCAGTGGGGTGTGATTAGTGAAAAATGAAAGAAAGACATAGTTAGAAGTTGTGTAACTTGTCCTTAAATTTCATTAGCAAAACATCATTGTTTTTTTTGGTTTTTTTTGTCAGACTTTGTTTTCAACTTTGAAATGAAACCTATTTTCCTGCTCTTGGTAAATATCCAGTGCAAACTTTACTCCACATTACTGTCCAATGCTAGTAAGAGTAAAAGGAGATAAAACTTTGCAAAGGTGCAAACACTTATTAAATCTATCCAACCTGAGCTTCACACTTCACATTCTTTACTGAGTCTTATGGGACCTTAAAATATGACTATAACTAAAGGCCTTACCAAGCAATTATTTATGAACAACTGAGATCTGCTAAAAGCAACCCTGAATGCAACCTTTTGACCAAATAGAAAAAAAAAGCTAGGCGTTTAGCGACATCTTCATTCAGTATGTTTTTATTTTATGGTATTCATTTTTTTATGTGACACTTGTGAGGGAGTGTACATTCCAGATCAAACTTGAGCAGCTGTGGGGCCCTGGGTGTAAAGAATGCACACTCCAGCTGGGTGAAGGATTGTATAACTCTTTGAGAAGATGTTTAAACAAACAAAGGTAGTAAAGTGTGAAAAGACAACATAAACCAACTGGAGGGTAAACAAAGTGCTCTAAATGTAAATAGTTTGGGTATTGTTTGTGTTGGTGGTGGTTGGCAGGGACAGGGTTAATTCCTCTCCCTGCCAAAAACATGTGAGAATGTGGCTGTTCCCAAACGAGGTAATTGGTGTTAATTGGGAACAGCCACAGACTATAAAAAAGAGCTTCCAGCTCCATTGGGGGAAGTTGAAGAGAGGAGTTATTGAGAGCATGACTGTAGTTGGTTGTGCTGATTTAAACACAAGTAAAGAAAACTAAATAAGTTACGTGGGAGTGTAAATCGGGGTAAACAGGAGTAGCCTGTCCCTGTTTAGAGAGGGCCAATTTAACAGTTTAGTTAGACCCAGAAAAATGGTTCGGCTTTTCTTTTGTTTTTGTGTGCACCTGCAGTGCATGTTTTTGTTTTGTTTCAAATAAATCCACGCCCTGGTGTGTTTTCTTCTGAGTTTTGTTTTCTGTGGATTTATTATTGCTTACTACACACTACAAGGACATTGTCCTGAGAGACAGCAGAAAAATTTGTTACACACTGTTTATTCAACGTTTCTAATTATTGAGATTTGCAGGTGACTCCTAATATGATAATGCTTCATAGTGTAGTTGTTTTATAAGCAAGGTTATAAAAAATACTGACACTACTTCAAAGTAAAAAATAATAATAATAATAACAAAGCTTTTTAAAGATAGCTGATTGCTTTAAGTTTAGACTTTTCTGTCCCATAGCAGTAAGGGAAGATGCAGTTCATGGTACACTAGCCTTAAGTAGCCTCTATGATGAGTACCTATCAAAAACAAAAAAAAGTCATGTTTGTAACCCAAATTTTACTACATTAGCATAGCTGGGAATTCGTGCAAGTGGTCTGCTATATTATTGCTGCAGGCTACCGACCTCAACACTAGGCTTGAGTGACCATGTATGTAGTTAAAGTAAAATCTCTTAAACCTAATTCGAAAGGTAAGATTTGTTTAAAAAGACAAATGTGGGGCTTAACATCAAGTTCAGTAGTTTGGGACAAACACCAATCACAAAATGTTTTAGTACAAATATTTATTGTGGAGAATGCGGAGTATGCGATTTTACAGAGAAGTATGTTGTATATACACATTAATTTGGCATCAAACCTAACTTGGTTTGAGGGCTCGCTGCCTGGCGGACTGGACGAGACTGAGACCCCCAAAAAGAGTAAGCCGGTCTCAATTCCGCGAGTGCCTCCTATTTTCTGTTCTGCATGCCCCTTTATTTAATCTCCATTTGTAACCCCTGGTCCTTGTTTCTTTTTTCAGGTCGAAAAAGTCCCTTGGGTCAACATTGTCAATACCATTTAGAATTCTGAATGCTTGAATCAGATTCTTCTTTGTTCCAGACTTGTAGGACTCGAGTCCAGGACTTGGACTCGAGTCACGGATGCAAAAGACTCGCACTCGACCTTGTGTGATTTGGACTCGGACTCGAACATTTGGGCTCCATGACTCGCTGATATTAACCTTTTGCGGTCAATTTATTCAGAGTGTCTCAGGCGCGTCAGGTCCAATTTATTTTCACATGCGCAGTTTATTTTAGACACGCTGTTTAAAAGTATTTTTTTTTTCACAGTAAAACAGGTTTAAAAGGCACTGCATATCAACAGGACACTCATCTCCAGCCCTGCCCCACCCGTTGTTCGCTGTATTTTTCACATACCTCTTCATAGTCGTGCATACCGATAAATCATCTCCTGATCACTCGTTTTATCACCAAACTCCTCAATAATGCGATCCAAGTAATTATTTTATTACTGTAACATCTCAAAAAGCTCTGCAAATGTCAGTGATATTCTTTGAGCGCTGGATGCAGAAGCAGCTATCTTGTTTGTTTATGTCCGTGTTATCTCTGTGGTGCCGGGGCTATGTGATACGCCCCCTTTTTTTTCTTTTTTCAAAACGACTAGAGATCTGTGTTTTTAGTCTTTTTGATGATGTCGGACAGGGTCCGACATTGGACCAGAAAGGGAAAATTGTAATGTCGGACCTGGTCCAACATAGGAGCGCAAAGGGTTAACGATTAGTCCTTTTTTATTTTCTATTACAAAAATAATATTACAGTTACTAGGAAATCTGTGCACAATAAAATCACAGGATTTCTTAGTTCACACTGCAAGCTCGCTAGCTTATCCTTGGCAACTGTGCTTGACCGAAAAAACCCAACAATTCTTCTAACTTTATCCCTTATTTCAGCAATCTCAGGCACTGCAGCTAAGCTATCTTTAACAATCAAATTGAGAGTGTGAGCAAAATATGGCAGATGTCAAAGGTTCAGTTTAACGACATCTGCCACCATGTTTGCTCCGTTGTCTGTTGTGACGCACTGGACTTTACCAGTTAACCCCCACTCTTGTATGATGCTGTCCAGAGCTGATGCGATAGCCTCAGCAGTCTGGTGTTCCACAAATCTGAAAAGAGGCAACCCAAAATCTTATAATTAGGACTTCTGTTTTTCGATTTTTATTAATTGTATTTTTCAGTGCTTATTTTTAGCTAATTTTGAGTTTTATGTAAATGTTTGGGTTTTTTTTTCGGGGCTTTTGTTTTTGATATAGTGTATGAAATTAGTGTTTTCGCTTACTTTCCAAAATGCTTGAGCGTTTTCTTTTTCTGTATAAATATGTATAGTAGTAACTCAACAGTACTTGCACACTTAAGTTGTACATTCTTTCCTTTGCTGTCTTACACAACAAAATCCCTATGGTCACGGGCACATTCTTCTGGGGTTTTTGTGTGTAGGCATTTTTGTACATTTCGCCACAATTCTGTTTTAAATCCTCTGTATCTTAACTGTAATACAGATTTAAATCCCGCTAACAAGCATCCATCCTGATTGTAATCTCGTTTTAAATCTCGCAAGCGGAGTCTCCAATAGAAATGTAGGAATGTGCTGTCACTCAGTAGTTGGGGCGGGTTTAAAGTATTCAGAACGAATCAATGATAGATACAAGTCAGGAAGGCGGGACATTACCCAGCAGCACTGGGAAATGTATTTATTATTATTTTTGAAGTAGGTTTTATTTTTTAATGGGAAAAGGGTAAAGTCAATGTGAATTGATTAACCATTTCCACAGTTTTTCCTGTGTTTTCCGATGTTTATTGGCTATCCACCGATTTCATTTTTTTTTTGTATCAAGGGTGTTTTATCAGGTTTTATTGATTAAAACTGAAAATCAGAAGCCCTACTTTTAATTCATTACTCACAGTCATGAATATATATCATTTTAGCCATGTTGCCATGCTTAACACCTTAGTGTTATTCATAATTGAAAAAACAGATTTGAATCAACTATAGATACCGATGTCCCTGTTCATACTGTGTATTCATGATTGTGATGCCACATACTATGTACATTTAGAATCTTGCTGTTAATGGTAAATAAGCTGCCAAGTGCAACAGCAGAATTCTATATAAGAAAAAAATAACATATTACTTTATCCTAGAGCTGAAACTAAACAAAGTATGAAATAATACCTGTGAACATCCAGCAATTTGCAGACAATCCTGAAGTCTTCAGTGATAGAGTGACATGTCACAGCAAGGCAGGAGTCTGTACTTACTGAGGTCCACATGTCAGTGGTCAGTGATACATAAGGGATGGCCTGGAAATTAGAGTGAATGTATTTGTTCATCTTTGTTCTTTTCACAGTTTTAATCTGCTTTTATTTTGCGCAGTCAATCCCCTTTTCTCCCGAGGCTGCTGCTCTTCAGCAGTGCTATAAATTAAGCTCAGTAATATCTTGCTGTGTTCGGCAATGTTTCTTTTTTTTTGTTAATTTACTCACCACTACTGCATGTTTAGGGTAATTGGTTATTAAATATACCGTACAGTATATTAGTATTATTTTAATATTATTTATATAATATTTTATATTATTAGGCTTCCATACCACAGTGGCTGGGAAGCCTATTGTTATTGTAAGGATTTATTATTATTATTATTATTATTATTATTATTATTATTATTATTATATATTTTTTTCCTTCCACCAAAATTACAAATGCCTATAACTTTTAAACGGCTGCACCAAAACACACGGAATTTGGCACGGATGTAGACTCGTGACGGACTCGGACTCGATTGATAGTGACTCGGACTCGAATAATAGTGACTCGGACTCGGACTCGAATAATAGTGACTCGGACTCGAATGATAGTGACTCGGACTTGAATGACAGTGACTCGGACTCGAATAATAGTGACTCAGACTCGATTGATAGTGACTCGGACTCGAATAATAGTGACTTGGACTCGGTCTCGAATGATAGTGACTCGGACTCGGACTCGAATGATAGTGACTCGGACTCGAATGATAGTGACTTGGACTCGAATGATAGTGACTCGGTCTCGAATGATAGTGACTCGGACTCGAATGATAGTGACTCGGACTCGGTCTCGAATGATAGTGACTTGGACTCGAATGATAGTGACTCGGACTCGAATGATAGTGAGTTGGACTCGAATGATAGTGACTCGGACTCGGTCTCGAATGATAGTGACTCGGACTCGAATGATAGTGACTCGGACTCAGTCTCGAATGATAGTGACTCGGACTCGAATGATAGTGACTCGGACTCGAATGATAGTGACTCGGTCTCGGTCTCGAATGATAGTGACTCGGACTCGGACTCAAATGATAGTGACTCGGACTCGAATGATAGTGACTCGGACTCGGATTCGAATGATAGTGACTCGGACTCGAATAATAGTGACTCGGACTCGAATGATAGTGACTCGGACTCGAATGATAGTGACTCAGTCTCAGTCTCGAATGATAGTGACTCGGACTCGGTCTCGAATGATAGTGACTCGGTCTCGAATGATAGTGACTCGGACTCGAATGATAGTGAGTCGGATTCGAATGATAGTGACTCGGACTCGAATGATAGTGACTCGGACTCGGTCTCGAATGATAGTGACTCGGACTCGAATGATAGTGACTCGGACTCGAATAATAGTGACTCGGACTCGAATGATAGTGACTCGGACTCAAATGATAGTGACTCGGTCTCAGTCTCGAATGATAGTGACTCGGACTCGGTCTCGAATAATAGTGACTCGGTCTCGAATGATAGTGAGTCGGACTCGAATGATAGTGAGTCGGACTCGAATGATAGTGACTCGGACTCGAATGATAGTGACTCGGTCTCGAATGATAGTGACTCGGTCTCGAATGATAGTGACTCGGTCTCGAATGATAGTGACTCGGACTCGAATGATAGTGACTCGGACTTGAATGATAGTGACTCGGTTTCGAATGATAGTGACTCGGACTCGAATGATAGTGACTCGGTCTCAAATTATAGTGACTCGGACTCAGTCTCGAATGATAGTGACTCGGTCTCGAATGATAGTGACTCGGACTCGAATGATAGTGACTCGGACTCGAATGATAGTGAGTCGGACTCGAATGATAGTGACTCGGACTCGAATAATAGTGACTCGGACTCGAATGATAGTGACTCGGACTTGAATGACAGTGACTCGGACTCGATTGATAGTGACTCGGACTCGAATAATAGTGACTCGGACTCGATTGATAGTGACTCGGACTCGAATAATAGTGACTCGGACTCGATTGATAGTGACTCGGACTCGAATAATAGTGACTCGGACTCGATTGATAGTGACTCGGACTCGAATAATAGTGACTCGGACTCGGACTCTAATGATAGTGACTCGGACTCGATTGATAGTGACTCGGACTCGAATAATAGTGACTTGGACTCGGTCTCGAATGATAGTGACTCGGACTCGGACTCGAATGATAGTGACTCGGACTCGAATGATAGTGACTTGGACTCGAATGATAGTGACTCGGTCTCGAATGATAGTGACTCGGACTCGAATGATAGTGACTCGGACTCGGTCTCGAATGATAGTGACTTGGACTCGAATGATAGTGACTCGGACTCGAATGATAGTGACTCGGACTCGAATGATAGTGACTCGGACTCGGTCTCGAATGATAGTGACTCGGACTCGAATGATAGTGACTCGGACTCGAATGATAGTGACTCGGTCTCGGTCTCGAATGATAGTGACTTGGACTCGGACTCAAATGATAGTGACTCAGACTCGAATGATAGTGACTCGGACTCGGATTCGAATGATAGTGACTCGGACTCGAATAATAGTGACTCGGACTCGAATGATAGTGACTCGGACTCGAATGATAGTGACTCGGACTCGAATAATAGTGACTCGGACTCGAATGATAGTGACTCGAACTCAAATGATAGTGACTCGGTCTCAGTCTCGAATGATAGTGACTCGGACTCGGTCTCGAATAATAGTGACTCGGTCTCGAATGATAGTGACTCGGACTCGAATGATAGTGAGTCGGACTCGAATGATAGTGACTCGGACTCGAATGATAGTGACTCGGTCTCGAATGATAGTGACTCGGACTCGAATGATAGTGTCTCGGTCTCGAATGATAGTGACTCGGACTCGAATGATAGTGACTCGGTCTCGAATTATAGTGACTCGGACTCAGTCTCGAATGATAGTGACTCGGTCTCGAATGATAGTGACTCGGACTCGAATGATAGTGACTCAGACTCGAATGATAGTGAGTCGGACTCGAATGATAGTGACTCTGTCTTGAATGATAGTGACTCGGACTCAGTCTCGAATGATAGTGACTCGGACTCGGTCTCGAATGATAGTGACTCGGCCTCGAATGATAGTGACTCGGACTCGGTCTCGAATGATAGTGACTCGGACTCGGTCTCGAATGATAGTGACTCGGTCTCGAATGATAGTGACTCGGACTCGAATGATAGTGAGTCGGACTCGAAGCATAGTGACTCGGACACTGATGACTCGAGACTCGGACTCGAATGATAGTGACTCGGACTCGAATGATAGTGACTCGGACTCAAATGACAGTGACTCGGACTCGAATGATAGTGACTCAGTCTCGAATGATAGTGACTCGGACTCGGTCTCGAATGATAGTGACTCGGACTCGAATTATAGTGAGTCGAACTCGAAACATAGTGACTCGGACACTGATGACTCAAGACTCGGACTCGAGGTTTGAGGACTCAACTACAAGTATGTTCAATACTGAATAGATTAAATTCAGTTATTTTAGCCTTTGTGCATATGGCATGCCTTTTAAACCCGGAACAATTCTGATTGTTCTTCTTTGCACCTTGTAAGAAGAGGTGTAAAGGTTTTGGAGGGTCAACAATTGCCTCAGTGCAAGGCAAAATCCTTACATCACATTATAATGTTTGCACCCGCTTAGTATCCAGATCGCTCCCAATTCCATGTGCTTTTCATTATTTGAATGCATTTCAATATAATTTGAATGGATTAATGATGGCAAAGTGCAAATTTGATATGGGTGCAGAACGCCAGATGAACACCATTCTTTACATACGCCACATTTTTAGTGACTGGTAAAATCAGACTTTACGGCTGCTAAACACGATTTACGGCAGGGGTTTTGGACTGGCAAACCACTTTATACAAGATCCTTACATCACCCCCAAGATGAGGTGATTAAGGTCCAAACGGTAATTCTATTATTCAGTAGACATAACTGACAGCTATACGACCAATACCCACTGCATACACTCCCCTGAGGAGCTTGCAGGCTCCTTTTAAATAGCCCGTGGCCCGCCAACAACAATGCAACAATGTAATACATGTTCTCTGCCACGCACGTGCCATTACAAAATTAACCACAGTGGTTTATGTATAAATAATTATACCATGACCGCCAACAATATCACATTGTATGATATCTCTTTTTTTGTAAAATACCTCTATTTCGTAGTCTCTTGTATTAATTAAATTGAATATTTAAATATATTTTTAATACATGCAATGTGTATTCCAACCACCTCCATTACCCATAACTACAGTATTAAGAACGGTTGTTTGTTTTTTTTGTCTGTCAGGAGCGTGAGTAATTTAGAGCCATAGAAAGAATTAATGATTTATTTAATATTTATACGTTGGGCTGCAGTGGCAGGCATAGCCTAGTTAATTGGTCTGTTCAGACGATTTACATTTATTGCAACACAAGATAGATTATAGTAATTTTCTAAACGATTAACTATTTTCTAATCAAATATTTGAATAAACGGTTACACGTGCCCATCCCTAGTTCGTAGACTACCATAAGGATTAGAATAGCCGAAGCTTCCCTTCTGCAGGAAACCATGTATATACAGTATGTGTGACCGAGCTGTTGTTGAGTGGCGTGTGGGTGGTGACGTCACGGACCAGAAACAGAAACCAAAACAGGTAATGGCGGTGGTGAAACAAAATAATAAAACTAAAGATTTAAACAGAACACCAAACAAAAGGGCACAAGGGCCAAACAAACAAACAAAACGAACAAACCATAACGTTTAACAAGTATATTGTATATAGCAATTGTTTTCCTCTCTTACTTTGCAAAACACGTCTCGCCTCTGACACTGTCCTTCTCAGCGCAGATAGCTGCAGGCTTTAATATTCTGGCCGAGGGGTTAACGCTATTAATTATCTTATTACCCCTCGGCCACAGTCTGCACAAGTTTAGTAAGGATGCGCGACTGTCAGCTAGTTAAATAATCGTGCTGCAAACAATGATACAAATAATAGTAAAACAGTGCATATATATATATATATATATATATATATATATATATATATATATATATATATATATATATATATATATCAAGGGACACTCCATACAATATGATATATGTGCAGGTGTAATATGTAAATGTTTATGCAGTCAAAAATGTTTAGAAAATAATACATGGGTTCTAAAGCACTGCTTTATGGGACAATGGTATTTCTTTTATGGGACGGTGGTATATTTTTGGAGGCCAAATGAGGCAGGCTGCACTTGCAGTTCTTCAGTACAACCTAAACCTTCTCAGAAACCCAGATTAAGAAGTTGCACTATATCAGTCGTTGCACAAGGCCAAATTGCAACACTGACAGAAATATTTAAATTGCTATTTAGTTCCTTCTATTGGCCATTCTCTTAAACTTTCTTTTTTTCATAGGCCTTTGGATTTGATCCTAAAGTGGATAGTTATGTTCTTCAAGCAGCTGGCATATTTGGAGGATTCTACATTCTTTACTTCACAGAAAGGTTGTTACAGATAGCATTAAAAACAGAGCATCAGGTAAATATTAAATATACATCTTCATAAAAGATTTTCGAATATATCATTAACTATATACAGATAAACATAAATGTGTTTATGCCGTCACTGTTTGTTTATTACTACAATTATTACCAATAATTAAAGAAGAAAATAATACTAAAAGACGCACAGGGATAACAATGCAAAACACGATTTTCACAAGGTTACATTAACTGATAGGCTTTTGTCAGGTTAACCTTTTAGATAAAGTAAATCTTAGTATAGGCTAATTGAATTTGGTTTGGGTCTTTTTTTTGGTTTTCTTTAGACCAATATCCTAGCTATCCTCCAATTAATAAATTGAATAAAAGACTGGGATATCATTGCCTTACTCTGAAACAGTAGCCCTGACATGATACTGCAGTGGATTACCAGTAGTTATACCAAAAGTACTGCAAGTTCTTACACTGAATACGTTTTTTGTAATCAGCGGTTTTTTTATTTTTATGGGATCGCATTTAATTCAATAAAATCCAACTTAGAAATTATGATGCAATTCTACAGATGTCTACAGATTCTTGCAAGGTTTTTGACCTGAGGTATCGCATGTTAATTCCATATGTCGGATTGCTTTTCTCAATTTAGCATGGACAGAGTCACTACAATCCTTCAGATGAATTGTCAAATGGTGACACAATTGGAATGGATACCATCAAGAATGGAGACCCTGTCGATGGTGGCACTCAGATTGTCACTGTAACCAGTTTCAGCAACAGTAGTGAAGGGGACAGTTTTTCTAATGCTCCTAACACAGTGCAGGCGAGTCTATTTTTATCATATTAACTTACAGGAGAAACTTTCATGCACACACACAATGGTATTGCATTTGTGTAGTTCACCAAAATGTGATGAGTACATTTCTTCTGTTCAAGCAAATTATAAAATTAAAAGTTATGAGTGAAAAACTAAATGCATTTTTGTTCCTACTTATTCAGAAGGATTGCAAACTCATTAAAAAGGGATGATAGCCACGAAAGAATAAATGTGTATCTGAGAGTCCCTCAGTTCAACACGATTGCACAGATGAAATAAAACACAATTGGTCCCTCCTCCCAAAGATAAAGATTGAAGCATTCTAGATTCTAGTAAACATTTCCGTTACATATCTGTACTTCAGCAATATAAAGTATTTGCTCTATTTACAATGTTTGATAACTAACCACTCACTGTAAATGATTAATTATTAACAAAGTGTTTTGCAACACATGCTTCTGGTAAATGTCAACCTTCAAATAGGTCAAAGTGAGTAAACACATAAAAATGACATCATTTGTACAAAGTTTTGTACCAGTACTTCAAAAGACAAAAAAGTAATTAATATCCAAGACATAGTTGGCGCGATTAGGTAATACAAGTTTATTTATTTATATAGCTATTTAAACAATTAATTTTGTTTTCAGTCAAAGTGTACATTCAGTTTTCCAAAACAGGAATCTAAGACATTTGTCAATACCAAAACAAATTATGGATTATCCTGGTATTATCAATAATTTGTTTAGTACTGAGTATTTATTCTACCGAAAAAATATTATTAATAAATATTGTGTAAATATTGTAAATATTGTATTATTATTATTATTATTATTATTATTATTATTATTATTATTATTATTATTATTATTATTATTTATTTATTAGCAGATATCACATTATTTTTACATATAATTACATTATTTTTTACACATTATTTTTACAATTAGTCTAATTAGTGAATCTACGGTAAATGGGTTGTATGAAATCTAAAAGATTGCTGATGCTTAACGAGTTGTTGCTCTCTTTACAAGAAGAATAACTTGTGTTTTTTGGTTGTTGTTTTCAGGACACCCAGTTGTCACAGGGCTACTGTAGCTGGCTTAAAGGCCCAAGGATTTCTAACATAAAAACGGTTGCTTGGATGATCACACTGAGTGATGCGGTCCATAACTTCATTGACGGGCTGGCCATCGGTGCTTCCTTCACAGTGTCAGTGTTCCAGGGGGTGAGCACCTCTGTAGCGATCGTGTGTGAGGAGTTTCCTCATGAGCTGGGTAAGCATGCAACAAAGATCATGCAGGCTTCAGTGTATACTGTAGATCATTTCTTACTGTATTGCACTGTGTCAGTGTTGCAGTATAACCCTACACTGCACTGTCTCATCGTAAGCATCTTAATTTGTGTTAAATTCACTAAAAATTATGGGTCAATTGCAATGGACATTCAGAGTTAGTACGCATCAAGCATACTAGGTTGCGGACTAGCTGTTATGGTACTTTCCTGAGGATCATCCCCAGCTGTGGAGTAAGTTAGGGAAACAGGGTGGGGCATTAGGACGCTGTGTGGTCCAGTGGTTAAAGAAAAGGGCTTGTAACCAGGAGGTCCCCGGTTCAAATCCCCCCTCAGCCACTGACTCATTGTGTGACCCTGAGCAAGTCACTTAACCTCCTTGTGCTCCGTCTTTCGGGTGAAACGTAATTGTAAGCGACTCTGTAGCTGATGCATAGTTCACACACCTTAGTCTCTGTAAGTCGCCTTGGATAAAGGCGTCTGCTAAATAAACAAAATAATAATAATCTTCATGTTTTACATATATATGTTTTTTTAAATATATATCTTTTTTGAAGATATGTATTTAATAGTTACCTTATTGTTATTTATTTTTTTGCAGATACAATGCAAATGCTTAATCACATAAATCCTTTGAACTATAATGAACTGGAATCAATTTGTTTGTGAGTGCACCCTCCACTTGAGGTTTGGAGATAGTCTTGATCCTCTGCTGCATACTAAACCTGAGGATCAGCTGATCCCCAACTCGTTTGTTCGTTGCAATTGGAACTAACTTAATCCGCAGCTGGGGATGATCCTCAGGAAAGTACCGTAACAGCTAGTCCGCAACTTAGTATGCTTGATGCGTACTAACTCTGAATGTCCATTGCAATGTATGTATTAACTCAATGATAATACATTTTAATTAGCCTAATAGTTTTGTGTGGTTTATACAAAACATATTTATCCGCATAATTATAAACAAAGACCATAAATCAGAGGAAGAATTTATCAAAGAAGTACATAAATGTGTAATATTCATTGTATTCATACCAAAGAAGTCATGACTCGATAGAGTCGATAGAGAATGACTCGATAGAGCAGAAACCTTGTTTTGTCGAGCAGTGCCTCAATAGAAGGAGCTATTGATAGTGATAGCATTGGGGTTGATACACAAGAATCTGTCCCAGGAACGCCAGGTAAGATTCGCTGTAGTTCAGTCAGCATATTGGCTGAATGCAAATAGCAGTGTTACATTAACGGGTCATTCTTCACAGGTGCAGAGAGACATGTGGCATAAAGAGGAAATACCCTGTGATCATTCCAATTTAATTTAATCATTCCAAATCAACTCATATCTACATGTATTATAATTGTACATTTATTCTATACAAAAGTCCAATAGTGTAAGAGTGAGCGTGCTGGCAGGTTATCAAAATAATAATTAAGAGCACAACCCAAATATTATACAAATGACCTTGCAGTCCTATTTACTGACGCTTAGTGCACCCTCTAAACGGCATGTGATGGTAATTTTAACTGTTTATAAAGTGCAATAATCATCAGTAAATGTATTTTTGTAAAACATTTGGGTTGAGTTCTCTATAGATTTTTCTACACTTTACTACAATTCAGGAGCAAGGAGCGGTTGCCTTGCGTCCTTGGTCCCTGGTGGACACCTTCCCTCTGTCTGCTGCTCATCCACTGAGGCAGTGTTATCATCTGTACCAGAAAGGAAATGGGCTCACACATCTTCAGAACCAAGAACTATACTTTTCAGAATGAGATTTTGCAGGCATAATACCAATGAAGCCTTTATTGAAAATCAAACAATTATACAGGTCCATAATACACGAAACAGTACAGTACGGTCACAGTCACATGTTGATAGTGACGCTTCTCTTGAGCAGGGAATCCAATTTTCAGATCCAGAAGAGGGTCCATTAGGCTTGGGAGCTGAGGAGGACGGGGTAGATGAGGTGGGAAGGGGGCGGAGAGGGAGAGAGGTAGGGCAGGTGTAGTCCAGAGCCGAGGTGGATGGAGGATGATCCAAGACGCATGGGTCGTGATGTACGTCAGCAAACTCTTCCTGCATTCGAGAGACAAATGCTGTAATTATCTGAAAAAGAGCAAAGAGATAAAACTAAAGCACTTCCTCCTTTTCGAACGAATGGTGCTAATTACACTTTAAAGTAAGACAGACAGTGCCACTGTACATTATTTTTATTGCGTCAGTCCTATATTTTGGTATGTTGGTTACCATAAGCTGTTAACTTCTTCTTTTATTCATTTGATAGGTGATTTTGTGATCCTGTTAAATGCAGGCATGAGCATCCCACAGGCCTTGTTCTTTAACCTCTTGTCCGCCTGCTCCTGCTACATCGGACTGGTCGCTGGGATTCTTATAGGCAGCAACTTCTCTCCCAATATCATCTTTGGACTTGCAGGTGGAATGTTCTTGTACATCGCTCTGGCAGACATGGTGAGTAACTCATTTTCTTATTTTCCTAAGAAATATTTCTGCGCACGATGACTGGGTTTATAGAGATACCTGCCAAAAAATAAAATAAATTATAATTGTACCCTTACATACAAAAACTTTGGAAATGTTTCCAAAGTTCTGTCTCCACTCCACTGTTGATGTTCTAGGATTTAATAACTGATACAGTAGATGCCAGGAATTCCAGCACCTTACATTTTTCTTTTCTTAATCTTTACCATTAAAATAAGCCTGGACTGATACAGTTGTTAATTTTATGATGCAGTACTAAAATGTAAGCAACCATTTATTATTTGTTATAATGTAATCTAAGCTCCTACATCTGTAGCAGCATTGCTCTTTTTGGCATAATTAAGTTGGACCAGCATGGAATTGTATAAAGCTTTGTTTTTGCATCACTTTTTGCTAGGCTGCAGCTGTAGCTGTAAATCCCACTTTAATATAAAAAATATGAATAAAAAATCATGACTAATATACATTGTGTTTAAATTAAACTGTTTCGGTTGTAAAACAAACCAGTTAGCAATACATTATTCCCCTTACAGAAGTTTACCACGTTAAAAAGCATAACAAAGTGTAATAAAGCATAGTGACAGCAAAGTAAATCATAGGTAAGCATTGTAAAGGTAGACAGAGAAGCAAACAGAAGTAGACAGAAGCAAATGTACAATGGTAAACTTTTATAAGGGGCAACCCACTTATGCTAACATATAGATTACAAAACTAGTAGGATGTAACTAGACTAAACAGTTAAATGTTGTTCAGGGTGAGTCATACAGTCAGGCTCTTGCGCTCCTGTGAGTTAAGGAGGTTGTGAAAGAGAAGAGTCGCTGGCAAGGCTGGTTACCGGTAGGAGTGAGACTCAGACACACAGAGCTGCAGTCAAGGCGCTGAAGCACACGTTTATTAATAATAACAAACAAAAAAACAAAGAAACAAGGCACAGGGGCCAAAATAAGTTTAAACAAAACAAAACAAAACAAAACCTTACAGTTAAACAGTTGTGCTGTATTGTCCAGGCTGGGCAGCACCTTTGCTGGAAACACCAACACACTCCTCCTGTTCCAGCTGGGCCTTCACCTTCACTAAATCCCAACAAACAAACAATGTTGACCTCCTTTATACCATGTGGCTGGGACTTGATTGATGATCAATTAAGACCCAGCCACATTCCACACATGTATTTGGCAGGGATGGAATTAACCCCACCCATGCCAAGCCTAAATAAAAATACACTATATACAAGTGCAAGGCTTCTGCCCTGGCACAGAAGTACAATTGTTTCTCCTCACCATGCAACAGTGCTCACCCCTGGCTGCTTACACAGTAAAAGGGTTTAAAATAATAATAATAATAAAAAACAAACAAAACATAGCAAGTTATACACACAGCAGAAGATTTTAAATGACTTAATTAAAAAAAAAAAGATTATAAGTTCTGGTAGGCAAGTATCCAATGTCCTTATTCAGTTTTCTAACATTTCTAAAATGTTAAGTGCATTATGAAATCAAATCCTTGCATTTTGCTTCAACTGTGCACTGGCCCCGAGGAACCCCCGGTCACGGTGGGCTATGACATAGCCTGGATTCGAACCTGCGATCTCCAGGCTGTAGGGCGCATCCTGCACTCTATGTGGAGCACCTTTACTGGATGCGCCACTTGGGAGCCCTTGTTTTAACCTTTTCTTCTTTTGTTATTTTGTAAAGCCTACTTTTAGAATTCCTAATAGCATGACCTGGTAATATGGTAAAAGCCTGTAGAGTCTGAACAGGCTGAATTGCAAAGTTATACTTTGTCTGCATGTTGCTGTCAGCTGAATCTGAATATGTATTTTTTTTACAGTTCCCAGAGATGAATGCCATTCTGAGACCTGAAGAAAAAAACACAAAAAACAATGTCATATTTTTCCTAATACAGAATGCTGGCCTGTTATCTGGGTTCTCTGTTATCCTGCTAATCACCGTGTTTGCTGGTGAGATTAACTTTGGGTAGACTCCTTGAAGGGTTCAAGGTGCATGTCAGCTTCAGAACCAAGTGGACCCATAAGGAACAAACTGAAAGCACACAGTAAACACAGTACAACATATTGGTGCTAAATATAATGTGTAAGTGCAGATAAATTAATTGTGGCTAGTTTTGGTAGGACTTGATTATATCTTTGAGATGGCTAACAAGCCAAGACAATGACTGTATTGATTTATACTTTTTTCATAGTCACAGTAAAGGCCTAAGAATAGGATATTTACGGGTTGATTTGATCAACCTAGAGCTATCGCCAAAGGTTTTGCATCACCCTATAGAATTAACTCATTTTGCTTCATAAAGTCAAATGAAACCTGAATAATGTTACATTAACATACTGAAATACATACCACCGCTTTGTAGTTTTCTATATACTTAACGAAAAAGCTGACATTTCGAAAATTTTACGAAAGTACTGTACTACTATTAGGGCTTCCTGTAGACTTTTGCGGTATCATTTTGTGATTATGTTCATATTGTTTTTTTTTTTTTTTTAAAATTATGTCTCAATAATAAAATTCTAGGTGATGCTAAACTTTTGGTCATAGCTGTATACCCTACTCGGATTTTTTTTGTATCACAAATTGATTCAACCACTTCTTTTTAGGAGTAATCCTGAAATAATCACAGTTTGGTGGCTGATGCAATCCAGGGTGATTCCATCTGTGACTAATGCAGGCAGCATACTGTCAATGTTGGAGAGTAACACATTCAGTGTAATGCATTGCTGTAATATGATTACATTTTCCAGTAATGAAATGTAGTAACGCATTATATTTTATATGAAAAATGACATTGTTACTTTCAGTTACATTTAAATCACATGAACACACTTTTTATATCACCTTGCTAGAAAATGTCATCAGAGAAGGGAATTAGTGGGTTCGATAGCTGGATCTTCAAAGAATATTTTGAGAAGCAGCCTTAGCAAACCGAAAAACTAAGAAGTAACTGAAGCTAGTTACATTTTTCAAGTAATAAATGACTGTAACTAGTTACAGGTTTGTTCAAGTAACTTGTAACTTCACCAACACTGGGTATTGGTTTATCAAATCATTATTTATGGAGTTATGACTTTGTAGTGAAAAATAAAAAGCTCAGGGACAATTTTGTTTATGTAAGTGCAGAGAGCTTGAAATAATGATGTATGAAATGTATCTGGAACATTATTTAAATTCTGTATAATAATCATGAAATGTTTCATAACTCATTGTATATTCTGACACTATTTAAATGTGCAATTAAATGTTGAATACCTTTTTTGGAATGTTTCTGTTGTTTCTAATTATTAAACTACTGGAGAGGTAGCCACTAAAATGTAATAATTATAAGATTCAGTAGCATTTTCATGGTGTTAATAAACTATTCTTAACCCTCATCCGCACTAAATATCTTATAAATATATTGCATATCACTGCACTGCATTTCTTAATCTTGCATTTTACATGCGATACTTATGTGGGTTAATCTGATTCATCTCTGCCCTGCTGGGAGTTTATTGCAACATTTTACACTATAGGGGAATCACCCTAGATTTCAACAACCACATATCCCTGGTTGTGCCAGGATTTCCCCTAAAAGTAGGTGCTTGATGCAATCCAAGAGGATTGGTCAATACTGTAAAATGCTTGAATGACTGTAAGTACTTGGATATTAGTGATCCAAGAAAAATATATTAAAAAACGAAGAAACAAATAGTATTACACATTGTACTATCCTTATAATGATAACATGTACCCAGAGACTATTTTCAAAACATAATGTAAGATTAACCGCAGCAGCTAACAGTCAGTCCATAATAAAGTTTATACTATATGTAACTTCCCCCTGGTCTCTGGAAAGCCACACTTCGTAACAGCCTTCCGATCTGTCATGTCGGGATTAAACTGCTTAGCAAATAGGGGAAGTTTGCTCAGGCATGTAAGGATGATAAGTTAAAGGTGATTTCCACTAACAACATAACAACCAAAATGCATTTTGAATAAATGCACTGTATCGTGGGTAGATTTTCCAAACAACAAGAAAAATTACTGTAAATAAAGCAAACACATATACAAAACTAATCTAAAGACCTGGTAGAATTAAGTGCACAATATGCAGCACAGATTATGAGTTGTTTTTCATGGGTATGCACTGCAGCAAAATAAAGCTTTATGTCTGCTTCAGGGTTTACTGTTCAATTCTTTCTATGAAATAAATCTGACTGCTATACATGCTTTGTTAATAAAAGTGTTTGAGATACCACTCTTGAAATGTTTGTTATTAAATCCCATCCAAAGATTCACCCTCAAAAAACTTAATCTGCAAATCTGTTTTCTTTTCAAATATCACAGCCAAGTCACAACAGAATTGCATAATATCTATATGCAGTCACTATAATTGCCACATTTTCTCCAGAGTTTGGGCTTTTGGTGGGTGAGAAGGGAGGAAGTCTTAGCTGAACCTCCCTCTACAACCAGTAACAGCAGTCAGGCACTCCCTCCCTGATGTATTAAATGCTACATTCCTCTTGTCACACTATTCTCCAGCAGTTTCAATAGCAAGCAGCCACAGTTATCTCACTTCTTTGGTATAGCAGATGTGGAACTACCTTCCTGTTACTGTACTATACATGTTGTTGTAATGGTGTCTGTAGATTGATGCCTGAAGAAAGACAGCACACTTTAAATGCGAAGACTTGACAATGCAAAACTACTGGTATGTTACCTTTTTAAACATAATTTTATTTCATGCTATAAAAATCTGTGAATGTTTAGTCACTATGAAGGGATGTAACTAATCCAAGACATACAGTGTCAGGGTAGTACCATTCTGTGTTGGATTTGTGAAGAATCAGTGTTTCTCCCACAGCTGAGATCTTGATAGCAGGGATGCAGATCCTTTAGTTTTAGATGGCTGTCAAAAACACCATCATCAACAATAACAAGTTATCATTTACTGTCAGTAGCAGCACAAAATAAAAATAGTAATCTACTTTGCAGTCACTCTAAATTGGAACATGTTCTCACATGTTTTTACCTGGTTAAGTAAAGGAGTTGAACCAAATGCATAAAAAGAAAAAGCCCCATAATTGAAGAATACACCCTTTGTACTGAGTGGTCGTCTTGGTTTCAGATGAGCCTACATATTGTAACAGTACCTTGAAGCAGGCACAGCCTATAGTGTATACTTCCTTCTGGAAAAAAAAGCTGTTTGCCAAAAGATAGAAAGAATTTTCTCTCTCTCTCGAATGCAGCGGTTCTGAATAATTTTCCTTTAAGGTCTCACTGAACCAACACATTTCAATTGAAAGCCGGTTAAACTTTTAAATCACACAATTAGGTTGTGCTGTGTGTGTAATCTCCAATGTGCTTTCAATTAAAAACAAATTGTCGCCTTTTACAGGTAAGTTTTATGATGCCGATGCAGATCCACATTATAAACACATAAGCATAACAATAGTGTGTAATGTCTTCAGGTGGAGTTTTTCCTTGTAAATCTTACTTTATATTCTATATGCATTTTTTTTAACTTTAGCAATGTGGAGTAGTTTGTGTAGATTCTACATGTGAAGTCTAATTTGAAAGTGTCGTGGAGTACGCTCAGGTGACAACAAAATGTGAAAACTTTGCAGGGGGGTGAATACTTCTGCAAACCACTGTGTATATATATATATATATATATATCTTTTAAATTATTATTTAATTACTAAAGCTTTCTTTCTTTCTTTCTTTCTTTCTTTCTTTCTTTCTTTCTTTCTTTCTTTTTGTAATTAAATTAGACATTTTGTAATTAAATAAGTAAAAAAATAATAATAATTCAATTGCAACTTCAATTATAACTTCAATTGCAACCTGTTCTGAATTGTGTTGAAATTCCATAAATACTTCCATAAATAATATTATGTTTAATTTCAAACACCCTGAAGAAGGCAATTTTGTATCAAAATGCTGGTGATAAGTTTTTATGAATTAAAGATATACATTTCTGGAGTGCAACTGAGTGTGTGGTTCTCTCTTTTTCTATATTGATTCATGGCTTAAGCCTTTTCCCTTTAATTTCAAACAGCTGTCATGGGATTTTTTTCTCTGCATGAAAAAAAGAGAAGTGAAAGTCTCTGCAGGTACAGTACACATTGAGGAGAAAAACATGCAATTTCACTTCCTCTAAAAGTGACTATTTGTGTTAGCACTTTAAAAAGTTACAATACTATACTCTGATTTAGACATCAGATATGATAAAATGGCCTGAGGCAAAGCCTGTTCTGCACCTGGTCTGTGAGTACAGAGGACTGGTTTCAAACTTGCAGAAAAAAAGAAACAATGAGAAATCATATGCGTGAAGAGTCACAGAAACAACCTAACTAACTTTAATCCAGAAGACAGTTTAAAACGTATCTTCTCAATAAATTTAAGCAAATATCTTTAAAAATATGTTTAGTGTATTCTGAGTCATTTTGGCTTAAACTGTGACATCTTAGAATACAGTGAAAGCATTACAGAAAGATGAACAATCCTCTTAATTCTACAAAATGAAAAACGGAAATATGCTTTGGATAACTAATTATTTTACTTATAGTCAAATGAGTCAGACAGGATTAAAACCCTAATAAAAATGTAGAGTGCTGAATACAAGCTGGTAGTAGAACAGCACAATATCCTATACTCTGTACTGTGCTGTATATCAGTTCACATAGACAAGTATTGTAAAGCAAAGTATGTCAAAGCATAATAATAGCATAATATAATAACATGTTAAACTAAATTGATGTGAAAAAAATATATGTATTTTATTTTTAGAATGGCATCAATAAAGCTGTTGAAGGAAAACCGAGTCACACTAGTCGATGAGCTTGAAGATCACATTGAGCTCATTGTAGAGGAGATGGTCCAGAGAAAGGAGTTCACCACGGATGATTGTGAAGTTGTGAAGTGTGAGTCTGGGCCTCGAATGAGAGTCAGGAAAGCCCTTGACATCGTTTACTGCAAAGGGGAAGATGCTGCCAACATGTTTATGTTTTTGTGCTCTCAGTTCAAACAGAACAATCCAAAACCAATGCCTGAAAAAAGGGAGACAAAACATACTGGTGGTAAGCAGCTTTAAATTAATTACAGTACATATTTTTATTTGAAGATGGAAGTGCTTGGCATAAAGAAGTTCCCTGTTTTACTTCCTCTTCACTCAATTGCTAGCTATGCATGTTATGGTGGCACAACAAATCTCAGAGTGCTGTGCTGTTATGACACATAACATTATGTCAGACACATTGTCATCTCCCGAAACTAGTTTTGCAACTAAACAAGAAGTGGAAATAAGAAATATATCATGAGAAGAAATATATCATGCTTTCTGTGTGACAATGCACCAGACTGGAATGTAGCCAAGCTAGTTTATTTTAACTTTGAATAAATAAAATGACAATAAAAATGATGCTTTATTTTTCAGACTACCACAAGTCAATCCAAAAACACAAACAAGCACTTAAACGCAGAAATGAGTGTATGATGTATTATAATACACGGCATGGCGAGAAAGTTTCCTTTTCTGAACACTTTGTAAATCTATTGCTTGTCAAGGGACATTACAACATGGAGATCAAACAGCATGAACTGCTAGCATTTGGGCAGCACCGGATCCAATTACAAGGCAAAGCTGTGGAGCGAACACAAATCAAACCAGGGCAACTGTTTATGGATCTAAAACACCGGCCACCCCCAAAGAAAATCCTGGTATCTGGGGTTGCAGGTATAGGAAAAACGGCTCTAGTCCAAAAAATACTGTGTGACTTTGGGAGTAACAGTGGTTTTAGTACCTTCGACTTTGTGATTCATTTTACTTTCAAAGACCTTAACTTGGTAAACAAGCCAACAAACTTGAGAAATTTGATCCTTCGCAAAAATGGGCATCTGTCGAAGGTATTGGATGAGATTTTTGAAAAGGATGATAAGCTTTTGATCATTCTAGATGGCTTTGACGAGTTTAAATTCTGCACCGGGTGTGATGTTGAATGGTTTGTCAGTGACCCTGACCAAGAAGCTGATATTGTCCAGATCTGTAGCAGTCTTTTACAAGGTGAACTTCTTCCTGAAGCATCAGTCCTTCTTACCAGCAGGCCTACCGTTATTAGTCAGATCCCTGTGGAGTGCATTGATCGGTTTGTCATCGTCACTGGCTTCTCTGCAGAAGAAATAAGGGACTTCTTTCTGAAATACTTTCAGGACGAAGACTTGGGTGGTAAAATGTTTGACCTTGTCAAGATCAATCATCTCCTGTTCACCTTGTGCTACATACCTGTGTTCTGTTATGTTGTGTGTAGCATGCTGAAGGAAAGTGAAGGAGTGAGCACTGTCCAACCAAAGACAATGACTGACATTTACACCCAATATCTAACAGCTTTACTAAAGTCCCACACTCGCAGTAGCAGTGAATCTGCCACCGGCGACTCAGGAAACATTCATGAACTGACAGAGAGCGTGGTTAGCCTAGGGAGACTGGCCTACACCAAACTACTGCAGCATGAGACTCTCTTTTATGGAGACAATGTGGATCTGGATAAAGTTGTAACCAGTAATGTTGTCAGTGCCTTCCTTGATAAAACTACCATCCAGGAGCCATGCTCTACAGTGGATGTTTACTCATTCACACACTTTACTGTCCAGGAGTTCTTTGCAGCTCTTTATTATATGTTGGAAGAAAGTCCCTCACATGATATAAGGAATTCCGAGGTTTACCTCAAACACAGGGCCAGCGTGGGATACCTGGATCTTTTCCATAGGTTTCTCTCAGGGCTGCTTTCTGAAAGAAATCAAAAGCTGCTTTCCAAGCACATTCTTCTGAGTGGAACTAATACATCAGAATCTTACATACCATGGTTATTGGGGGAAATAAAAAAGCATTGTGAGAGTGGAGCTTATGTTTTAAATCACCTTCATTGTCTGTTTGAGCAGCAGAACAGCTCACTGGCAGAAAATGTGCGGCCAGAGAAACTGTATGTCAACATCAGTGACAACCCCCTTTCACCCATGGACTTGAGTGTGGTGAAGTATTTTTTAAACCTGGTGAGTGGTACCATCTATGAACTGGACTTAACTGCCACAAACATTAGCACAGAGGCACTGAGAGATTTACAACCCTACTTGCACAGATGTGTGAAACTTTGGTAAGAATGCAACATAAAGCTGTTATAATATTGCTAGTTCTAATAAGACATATGGAAAAGATTTTAAAGCATTAAAGCAGTTGTGAAAGGCAGAGTAGAATCAATAGCAAACTCAGCCACATATCATCGCAAGTTTGCTTTCATTCTTTAACTGTTATATATACAGTATGAAGAGGTTTAGGTAAGAATAAACGTATTCAGTTTATTTTTAACTTGATTAACATTATTATGCCCATGTATTCATATGGACTTTATTAATAATATCCATGCCTCGAGTGTCCCAGGTATAGCTTTTGCCACATCTGCATAATTTTTACACCGCTGAATGCTATAGTTGAATATTTGTCTACTTGAATTAGTTTCAATATATGATTGAGCGTTTGAATTTGTGGATACATTACTCAGGAGAAACCTGATTAGAGTGCATCTCTGTATGGAGTTTATAAACTTAGGTCCATGAGGAAGAACTGCCTCCTACCAGTGTTGCCAACTGGCTCCAGAATTTACGGACACTGTCATGTCAGGTTTTTTAACTCGCCTCTCTAACCGCAAATTCCTTGATTTTATTGAACATGTAACGTGAATGTAAATTGCGTGAGTTGTCACTAAAGGAATGTAATTGTTTTGCTAACTATTACTAAAAGCACACACCTGTCTGGGGGTGGGAATTACTTCCTGTGAGGATCGTTTCCATCAGTCAGACCTATACAGTTTGCTGATTTGCTGATTTGTCTGATAGAGGCGGGACTATGCGAAGCAGAAATAAGTATTACATTAATAGAAACTTAACCCCAAGGTTAAACGAGAGAGAGTGTGGGTGAGTGCATAATTCTCTATAACGACAGAACTGCACTATTTTGATACATATTGTTTACCATATAACATTTCAGGCAATATGATTTTAATACATGTTATGATGCTCTCTGGATAGAATCGCCACCGCAATTAAACAACTGAACACATTTATTGAAGCCGCTCACGCAATTCACACCCACTTTACTTATTGATTTAACATCAATTCATTTGTGGTTTAGTGGCGAGTTAAAACACCTGACTTGGCTTAAAGTGTCTGTAAATTCTGGAGCCAGTTGCCAACCCTGCCTCCTACACACATTATGTCGTCCAATTTTGGCTAAGCAGAAAAATAAAAATAGACCGGTAGCTTACCTTTCGATTTCATAGGATTAATTTGCATCCCTCAACCTCCCCCAACTCCAGCCTTGCAGCTACTCCTTGGTTCTGTCTATTTTGGGGGGTCTACTGCCTCATCCAGCAGGCCAGGTGATAGGCCCTCAAACCAAGCGTTTGAAGCAATTATTAATTTATGTATGTTGCATAATCATCAATACAATATTAAGTATTTCTGTGTTTGTCCTGATCTACTGAACTGGTAGTTAACTGTGTCAGGAAGGTAAAAACAGAGGTTACCTACCCTACAGACAAGGTCAAGTACCAAGGCAATGCACTCTAATGAGGGTTTTGTTGCACTGAAAAAACGGAGAAAGACCTTGGTTACTTTTTTAAAAACATTCAAATATTTAAGTTACAGGTGTATTTGCCCTTTTCTTTTCTTCAGTTTGTATTTGAATGTGTTACAGTTATCTTACGTGAGGTAGTGCCCGTTACAGGAGCTTCCTGATTGGGGTATGACATGTCTGAGGTTTTCAATGTTCATTTACAGGGATACAAAAAACACCCTATAGTTGTAAAAATAGCTTTTGGACTAATGGAATTAAAATCTGTTTTAAATATTAGGCTTGGAGAGAATGATTTGGATGTGGAAGCAATGCAAGTTCTTGGTGAGGTACTTCAGTCTACAGACAGCAAAATGCAATATCTGGGGTAAGTTCTAAATCTCTGTGGCAAAGTGGTTTATAGTGCGAAGGTGTAGAGGTAATGCAGGGCTCCAAACAATGACAAAGACAGTACTGGTGATATGATCGTGTGACAGGACGGCTGAGTCATCTGACGTCACGGCAGAAGCAGGAACTAAATAAACTGACACCAAATACTGCAGCTCAAAGTAAATGAAAGCCGCGAATACGCCGTTTTTATTAAGCAAAAATAAAATAAAAGGTTTTAACAAAAAAACTTGCTCACAGAGCGAAAATAAAATATTTTAAATAAAACAAATCACGAACACAAAATTCAAATAACACAACACAGGTCAGGCTGGGCAGATTGCCTTCACTGTTCTTAAGTCTCTCTCTCTCTCTCTCTCTCTCTCTCTCTCTCTCTCTCTCTCTCTCTCTCTCTCTCTCTCTCTCCAACACCCACCGAGTGCAGCAAGCTGCAGGCTTTTATATCGTGGCCGAGGGGTTTAACTGGCTAGTAATTATTCAGTTACCCCTCGGCCAGGATCTGCACGAGTTTATTAATTAAACTGCTGTGGATGGGGCTTCCCTAAACAAACTCAGCTACGCCGTCCTAAATACATAAACAAAACAATAACAAAAAACGCGGCGTTTTGCCGTCATATTAAAACACTAAATCATAACGACAATAATAATAATCAAATACAAAATAACACAGGTGCGGAGGGGGAAACCCTGTTCTAAAATAAACAAACCCTGTACAGGGCTGCTCACCCTGTTACAGATGGTTTCTTTTATTTATAACCCAAAGGTCGAAACTGACCAACAGAAAAACAATAATGAAACACAGGCAATACCAAATGCTGGGTACTGCTCTGTATAAATAATATACGGGGAAGTCCCGACTGAATGAACAAATGCACAGTAAATAAACACACCCAGACAAAACATACACGGTCACCAGTCCTTTAGTGAGTGCAGTAGTGCGAGTGGTGAATATAACAGTGGTGCCCTCGTGCAGTGATGTTCCGGGTGTGTGCTGGCCTCTGACGACAGCTCCGGAACTTTGTGTCTTAGCCATCTGACAATACAACAAGCAACAGGTTAGACACTTGAAGACAAACACTCACAATACACTTAACACGGGTCCTTCCAGTATCGACACACATTTACCCAAGCAAAGGAACCAATTACAATTCTCCGTCCCTTTTTTATGCTGTCACACATGACCCCTTGGTAAACGAGTGCAACCATGTCTCCAATCTGTGGCTGCTACATCGTTTACCTTCCGGGTCAATGCATTCTTGCAACGGAGTATCGCCTTCATCCAGACTGGCCGACTTCCCGACCCTGGGAAAAAACTGTCAGACCAGCCCGTCAAAAGAACTCGGTTCTCGCTGCTTAGCGATACTTGTCAAATCCATAGGGACATTCTAAACTGAAGATCAAGCTTTTAAATAACTGAAACTTTTTAGTAAGATAATGGCAGCACAGAAAGGATATTTTAATTATCTAAATACAGCTACCATTTAACTTTATCATACAGGCTGGTATTTTATGGTGAAAAGAAGTCAATACATATATACATATATATATATATATATATATATATATATATATATATATATATATATATATATATATATATATATATATATATATATATATATATATCTATACACACACATTTGTTTTGGAGAACTGAAGGAATTAGCCTTACATCCTGTTTATTGTTTATTACCATAGCCTTGGTTGGACAAATATTGGGGATGAAGAACTCACTGAATTACTTGAGCCCCTAAGGAAGAACCAAACACTTAAGCAGATATGGTAAGTTAAACCTTCAAAAAATACTATTTTGAGTAATATTTACATCAGTTGTACTGACTGAGAAGTGGCTTGGTGACAGAAGTTAACTTAAAAAAAAAAACTGCATAAATCATGCATGGTGGTAACTCCAATATCAACCTGATAAAGATATATTACTGTGACTGTATGAGCCTTGCAAATACTATACCTAGTATCAAACAGTGTAATCTCCCATATTACAAGGGACAGTGTTTTCTGGAAATGGAAGTACTCCAATTAAGGATTTTAACCAGCACACAATTCCATAGAATAAACAAATCTGGAAGTGATAGACCAAGTGGTAGCCTGGATATATAAAAGTGTGTTTTCTGAAAGAGTGTTTTTTCTATATTTTATTAAACCCCAAACTAGAACTATAAATTGAATTGTAACTGTAGATACGTGTTTCCTGTTGGTTGAAGTGTGTATTTTACTGCTATTTAAAAACCTATATAATAAAGAGACTTTTTAATGTTCTTAGGAATGTATTATACATGTAATTTGAACTACAGTAAATTAAATCAATCTACAACATGTGCATTTGTATTTCCTCTTTTACATGTTGTTAGTTCTTTTTATTTGGGTGTAGACTATTAGGGGTCTATTCATAAAGGGTTAACGCCTGTTGAAATGAGAAAACAGGAGTTCATGATCAGATTTCGTCCATAGCCGCCTATTTAACGGCAGTTGCTATTCATAAGAGATAATTCAGATGTGTCGTTAAGCCCCAACGATTTTTGTCTATGGCATGTTTTTAACAAATTGAGAGAAAGGTTAACGATTATCTCATTAGCATAAATTTTTCATCAGTCCTGAGCGTCAACCTGCTATTCATAAGAGTGAACGACAGCAAAATGCTGTCGATAACTAGGAGTTATTGAACACTTTCTACAGTCAAGTCTAAACTAACGACAGCCTCGGCAGACTATTTTTTTAAAGACATATTTTATTAAGGCACTTGCTCTGTTATACAGTTTGACATACCTGTGATTAACACTGCCTGTTTTGAAAAAAAATAAAATAAAATTATATTCAGTAGCTTTATATGAAGGAAAATGTTTAATATAAATATATATACTCACACAGGAACATATTATCTGGCATAATCATTTTGAAACAGCGCTGTGAAGCGGAGAGCAAGTGAGAGACTGAGAATAGACAGTTATTTTATTATTATTATTTCTTTGCCGAGATCCGTGGCTGACAGCGGTCCTTTTCTTTTTATTTCTTGTACCTGTGTTCACAATAAACAGTTTGGACGAATACTGCCTGTGTGATACTTTTTATTTTCATGGAGCGTTACAATATACAGTATACCAGTGCTGCTGATGCAGTCAGTGGGAAATTTGGGCTTGTTTGGTTTGCAGAAATCACTGATCGAGCCTCAGTGCGAGGCTCAAATAGTGTTTTTTCGCGCACCACAAAACGATCCATTTTGTGTACAGTGTGCAATATGACGTGAAATGTTCACTGATTCATAAACATAAACTCACCCCTGATTGATTCCCTGCTTTAAGCGGGGTTTATTAATAATAATAATAATAATAATAATAATAATAATAATAATAATAATAATAATAATAATATGGAATAGTGTGGAAATGTGTTTACCAGCGTAGCCAAACAAAACGAAAATAGAAAACGTATTTATTTAAAAAATACTTTTTTTCCTAAATGATGACATGTCCTGAATTTTTGGCAGACGTGATAGGGGCATCAGAATCAGGTTTTGCAAACTGCCCGTGACCTGCAGCTGCAGACTCGGGTTTCGGTAGTACTGTCGGTGGATTCCGTTTTTCTTTTTGCAACAGCTATCGATGGCAACCAGGGAACATTAATAATGCTGATGATGGCATCAAAAAGTGACGGATCTTCGTTTTTGAACGACTGTATATCCATTCATAAAGTGCTTTGCGACAGTCGCCCATATTCTCAGATCATTTTATGAATAGCAATATGGACGACTCGTTAGTTTTAAAAAAAATTCATTTTATTACGGCATTCGGAAAGTACTTTTATGAATAGAGCCCCTTGCTTGTAAAAGAGTTTATGCGACAATTAGGTTAGTTTCACAAATGTAAATGTGAACTATTTTGCTTGTAAAAGAGTTTATGCGCCAATTGGGTTAGTTTCACAAATGTCAATTTTGAACTATTTTAACAGAAGAAGACTTTTTAAGACTATATATTTGTTTCTATCTTGAACAGGATTGAAGGAAATAGCGTTGGCTATAAAGGCCTTTCTAAATTTGTTGAACTTTGTTCAAAAAACACCTCTTTGAAAGTTGTGTAAGTACTGGGTATATTTTGTAAGTACAGTTTTAAACCAAAATAGAAGATTTTTATTTCTGGATTAAATGGGAAGCTTAATAATACCAATTAAAATAGTATTTCATTCTTAAAAACAAAACCAAAAGTCCCAACACCAGCTCAACAAGGAGTGAATCTGCAGTTAAAGTTCAAATAAAATCTGGACAAGTAAATCATCTACAGAAAATTCTTGGTTGATTTTATGTTAATAAGAGTAAAGAAATATATTTGTAAAGCCTTTTTTTTTAACCCCTTTAATAATGTACAGTATTATTTTAGGTTTTGTAAACAGCTTTATGTCAGATTCAAGGATGCCACACTGTTTTGTGTGATTAGTTTTTTTTAATTTGTGGCAAAAACATGTTTTTCCCATATTGTTTTAATATATGATATTGGTATTTTCACAGTGCTATTTGGAACAATGTAAATGAAGAAGAAGCAGAAAAGCTGAAAAGGGAATCCCCTGTGGATTTCTTCACCATCAGCTTTAATGATGACAGCATGTGGGAGGGATGGGGCGAGTGGATCCTGCAGAGGTGCGAAGTGAGCAACGATGAGAAGCTTGTCAGTGTCGTAGCCAAACTCTGCAACCCTTCTGGTTATAACTTGAGCATTGGTTGGGTGCAGCAGTGGTACACAACACTAGGGCAGCTGATAAGAACTAGGAGAGAGCATTGTCATGCTGAGGATATCAAAAAGAAACTGGAAAAACTTGAAAAAACACTGCATTTCTGATATTTATTTTGTGATCCCCCCCCAAAGACTTCTACTAAGTGCTGCTACTGTAATATTCATGCTTATGTTATGATATTTACATTTTCCACTAAAGTTCAGTTTACTACATTATTTTACCATTTTACTATAACAGTCCAGTTTGTTTCGTAGGCCTTTTTACTTTATTTGATTGTGAAGCGCTTTGAGATGGCTTCATAATAATAATTTGATTGATTGATTGATATTCTTCATACACAGTTCTTGCTGTAGGATGTTTCACCTCCTTTAAAATGTGGTTGCTCTTATGTCACTGTGACTGAAATAGGGGTGCTTGTATACACTTTACAGCAGGTTATATTACATATTCCAACTCAGGATGCAAAACAGAAATTAAAAGACATTTTTGAATTTGGTACGTTTTTGTGAAAAATGTGCCCTATTCCCTTTACTGTACTACCTCACGCCAGCACCACGGAACAGCTGGTGAGACATGCTTCTGTTGAGCAGGTTTCTGCTTGATGTACAGATGTCAAAGGTATACATTATAATAATTTAAAAAAAAAGTACTTTGCAGAATGCCATTTTCTTACATTTAACTGAAGTATGCTGTGTAAAAGCTGGTATGTGTATATTGTTAATTATACAGTGCATGGATTTTAATTAATAAAGATGGGGTACCGGGTTGCCGTGCAAGGTTAGGTTGTTAATCCATGCTGACAATTTGAAAAGGGAGTGAATTACTAATTTGTGTTTATTCAAAAATATACATTAACATTAGGCTTCCAGGTTTATTTTTTACCTGGATCCATGAACGCTATAAAAACAGCATCATGACGCAGAAAGTAAGGAATGAAGGTTTATTAGAGCGTCATGCTGATAGGGCATCTTGCACTGCATATATCTTGTCCTTGACTGTCTTCAGTGCATTTATTTATTTATTTATTTATTTATTTATGTATGTACAATAACTTGAAACATCACAGTATTAACACACAATTATTCAATGCCTTTTTTTCACATACTTTTTGTACATACTGTACTGTATTAGTGTCTGGGTGTTTTTGTGGATTTCGTGAAATAAAATGTATTTATGACTTCATTCAATACCCTTGTTACCGGTCAACTGGTTTCTTCAGTGTTTCTGAAAGCAAAACAGTGCTATACAATATACATTTATACAGCTTCTTACATGATGAACCTCATAAAGCGCTATTGCCTTAAAACCAACCATTTTACAAGCTGTCCATTGAGACAAAGTGATTTAGATTTCTTTTCATGTACCCACAGAAATCCAACATTTATATGCATAATAGCTATGCTTTCAAATGTTTATCAATTATGAATATGATTTGTTTTTAAATGAAAGGATATTGAAAGGAAAGAAATGAAGCCAAACTCTAGAATTATTATTTTAAAACATTTATAAAAAGATAATAAATTCATACAGACTAAATTCCAGTAGAGCTTTAAACAAGCATAACATTATATATATATATATATATATATATATATATATATATATATATATATATATATATATTCAACCCTATGCTACCAAAAAGTACCAAATTAAAAATATATGCTTAACAGTTCAAACTTTAGTTTATTACAGTTAATAACTAACAATGAAGGGATATTCAGAAACTTGTATAACTGACACTAATTTTTAGTATGTATAAAAATGCTATTCTGCCATAGTAGACACTGAAAACACAATACAATTTACATTTTTAGTAATCGGGTCAGATAATGCATAATAGTCCTGATCACACTGGTATCAATATGGTACCATGGTACAACAATGGATCAGGGTGTATTGACTACTATTGTGACACGACTGATATGTCACAATATATGAAAAGGTTATCATTCTAGCTCATGGCATTGCAACTGGTCCTAACATATACTGAACCATTGCAACAGGCAAAGGGGAACGCTCATATCTACTGTACTTTTTCTATAATTGAAAAAAAAAAAACATATTAAGACAATTAAACAAGACAGTACAGTTAGTGGTAAATATTATAAATAATTACATTATTACAAACATGTGATTGGAAAAGTTACATAAATAATATATAAAAAGCATCAGTTAAACAATATTTTCAATTACTTGCATACTCATACAAACATGTTGCAAAACCGGCACATGTACAAAACCCCCAAAAAAAAAAAAAACCTAAAATCTGCAATTCTCATAACCACACATGCTGTGGCTTATCTAGCTGAGTAGAGTGCTGGGATTTAGTATTTGTAAAGAACAAGCCAAAAGGGACAATACAGATGTGCACTTTGGGGGCACCCACACCTGCATATCTCATGGTTAATTAACTACTCTATGAAATACAAAATGTTAACACAAAAATATAGAGCCAGATATTCAAAAGAGATGCACGTTTCACAAGGGCAGTTGCAGGGTTTCCCCGCCCCTTAATTCTGCCTAAGAAAAAGTTATGCCTGCGACAGGCTTTGCAGAATAATAATAATAAAAAAAAATTAAAAACATTGATCATTTTTTTTAATTGCAAGTGTTTTTTTCCTCAGCTTTGAAGCAGGAGTTGTGAATAATTAAGCAAGTCCGCCTACAAAATGCAAAATAATAAGTTTACCGCAAATCAAAATGTTGGGAAAAAAAGATGTTGCATGTGTTTGACTTCCCTTAACTAATTCACAAACTAAGCTATAATACTATGTAATACTATCAAGGGAGCTTAGAGCTCATTCAGATTAGTTTAACTTAGCTTCAGAGCAGTGCGAGAACTGAAAAAAAAAAAAAAACATAAATAGATACTGCCACTAAATATATAAAAAGCTATTGTATTTTCATTATCAAATATGTATAAAAATATACCTGTGTGTTTCAACACATTCCCTCTAAGATGCTTGCCGTTTCAACTGAGCCAAGAGAACATACTGATGTCCCAGGTAAGTTTAGCATCTCAGTTTCAGATAATGATACAGATACAGTTGGTGGCACTGACTTTTGAACCTGAGAAGTTTTTCGTTTATTATTTAAAAAAAAAATATATATCATCTATATAACGTGTAACAGTTAAAACAGCATTTATGTTATCTGGGGAGTGTGTGAAAGCGGGACGAAGACAAACCAGTCTGGACGGGGTACTAAAACAGTGTGAAACATCTCGAAAACTATAGCACGCGATTCCTCAGCCGTTATATATTAAAAAGCATTCTCATTATATGACTTCATACTTCTTTATTCATGTAGTATAAGCAGACGTTTCTCATTGATTTAGTGCCCCATCCAGACAGGTTTGTCTTGGTCTGGAAGCATTTCAATGTACTAAAAATATCTGAAAACTTATACAGTATAATATACAGTATAATGATAATTATTTGTAATATGCAGACTACTGTGACAGAGTAACTGTAGTTTTTTTAGTACGTTTTGCATTGTTTAGTGCCAAATCTTATGTTTATTTTTTCCTCATTTTCTCAGCTATTACCAGTACTATAATCTAATCTTTAGTAAAGTTACCCTTTCTATGCTTTTGAACACTTTGAGCCATTGTCTCACCTGGTCCGCAAATACACCTGCATCAGTTCGGTGTAGTCTGGGTTGCGATTCATTTCCTGTTTACATTCATTTTAATTTATTAATTTCCGCAGACTAGAATTTCTCAGACTTATGAATATATACAAGATATTCGCAATGCAAGCAGAGTTGAACAAAAGTTGTCTAAATTTGCATAAATCTTTGAATATCTGGCCCATATTTATTATGCTTTCAATATACATCTTATCCTTTTTCATTTAGCAGGCTTCCATGGGACAGGAGGCTGCAATACATAAAAGAAACAGTCAATGAGCTTCACATTTTCTATGTCACTTACCACAACATTACTTACTACAGTACCATGTTATAATTAACAAACAGAGAGAATTGTGGACCTGATATTGTTAAACTAATCACATCATACCACAACTTATTGAACCCTGTTTTAAAGTTTTTGGTTTACCATGGCAATCCATACTAATCTATGACTTTGAATATGAACCATTTAACTTAATAAAAACAGTTTGTGTGTAAATTTAGTAAATATATAGTTCCTTTGTATCAATTAGTAACACAAATACAATTAATCATATTAATATGAAATACATTTTATTTTATTATAGCTCACTATTCTACTATGTTTATTTTAGACTTAACTAAAGATCTGGTGAAACTACTGTATTGTGGTGCACATGTCTTGTGACTGTGTGACTTTCAACCTTACACAATTGGTGGAATGACATGTACTAAACATTAAACAAACAAGTAAAACACAGTGAGATCTGCAGGAATCTATTTGTACTTGGTTATCCTAAATATAGTATCATGTACCTGTTGTCCTTTGAGAGGCTTGCTGTAAAAACCTTCATCCACATTTTTGCTTCCCCTTCTACCTTCATTCATATCTGCATTACGGGATAATAATAATAATAATCCAATCATATACAGTATGCATGTGTGATTCAGCTGGCTGAGTGGTGACGTCAGACCCAGGAAAGGAAACACACACAGTACTGAAGTCAAATGAAATGAAATGCTGAAGGCGCTTGCTTGCGCCGGTTTATTGTAAATAAAAAGGTTGTACAAAACAGAACACGGCACTTAAATAAACAGACAAACAAAACGAATACACATTAACAAACAGGATGGACGAACGCTAAACACAAAACAAGTACTGTGCTGATTCTCCAACACGTAGTAGCAACTGCTATAATTAAATTCTCCTTCTCTCTCACCCGTTCTCCACTCCCGAACACACAACCCTGAGTGAATGAAACGTGCATCTATATATACAATTATGCTGGGATTCAATTACCAATTAATTATTCACTTGAATCCCAGCACGTGAACTAATCTGTGCAACCCCGTGCTCACATATTATTAAATACTTGAAATGCACGTGAAATCCCCGTGCCTAAATACAATTATACATTTTAAACACTCGTGCTCATTACCCACATTATATCCCGTGTACCAGCTGCAATACACCAACATTAAGACACCACACGCAACATATAACACACAAATGCACACGGGCGGGGCACATGGCCACAGCATGGTATAGGTTTCGTTAGATCGGCATTTTAACTACAGTACACCCTCGCTATAACGCCCTTCATTATACTAACCTTCGGGTATAACGAACCTGGCCCCTGGACCCCAAATAAAAAAAGGATCATATAAACACACACTGTCAACATCGCGGTCTGTGTACGCACGGGATGCCACTTCTGCAGTGAAGTCAACTCTTTTGTTTTAATAAAAGGTGCGTGCTGTATAACTATACAGAAATAAAAATCATTTTATGTTGCAACAAAGCTGGTAACTATATTGATCGTTTGAAAAAGTCATATCTCTGTTGTGAATATAGGTTTTCAAAAATCACAAAAAAAGTTTTTCTGGCTTGTTCAGCAACCATGTGGCAAAGCAAACTTGATTGAAGAAAAAACAACAACAAAACTTGGGGATCTGGTGAACTTTTCAAGTCGGGTTGATTTGGAATAAAAGCTCAGTTTGGGATTCTTGCATGTTGGATTAAGATTTGGTGCACTTTGAAACGATTCATGTCAGATTGATTTTGAATAAAAGTTCAGCTTCAATTCGGGATTTTTGCTTTTTGCACTGCGTTTTATGTGTTGCATACTGAGACGAACAAGTACATATAATTTTACTTTTATTCACAGTCTAATCTGATTAACTGACTCCAACAGTTGATCGTTCATTTTGATTGTCCTTTTGCTATAATGAACCCCTCGATATAACAAACAAAAGACTTGGACCCCAACAGGTTCGTTATAGCGAGGGTGTACTGTACCACTATTAGATAGTAATGCTTTCTGAGGGCCAGTAAAACAGTTAATGAGTTTCTGCAATTACTACTGGTATCTTTGCAGAAACCACTGTGGTCTAGGTGCCTAACAAATATCTAAAATGTATAATGAGCAATTGTAGCAGCCATAGTAACAGTATTTACAAATGCTTTATAATACGAAGATTATCTGTAATATGGTTTCTTCATTGGATGATGAACTCCACTCAACGTGAACTTCCAGTCTTCATGTCGCTTGGGTCAGGAGAAAGAACCAGATCTCTTTTCCAGAGATCCTTTTTATAATCCTCATTGGCGCCAAATACGTGCTTCTCCTCCATAAAACCCTCACCTCGTATTCAAATCAGGTTGTCCAAATTTCACCAAGGTAAACCAAACAAGAAAAAATTGTAATGAAAAGAGAAGGGGGACAGGAGGGTGGGATATAGGTGTGTGGAGTTCATCATCCAATGAAGAAACCAAATTACAGGTAATCTTCATATTCTTACCTCGTCTGATGAACTCCACACAATGTGAACTATACCAAAGTATGTAGACTGAAGGGTGGTAGGTTAGATGCTAGTAGAAGAAACCACAGGTAAAACTGAATGAGCAAAGTTAGGTTGAGAGCAAGATACATTGCAGTTATAGTGTTTGATAAAAGTATCAAAAGATGCCCAAGTGGCGGCATTGCAGATGTCCTGAATAGAAACAGGTTTTAATTTTGCCAAGGTAGTAGCCACTCCCCTTACTGAGTGGGCTTTGATGGGATTTGGAACTGTTTTGCTGTCAAGCCTGTGTGGCAATGTGCCCCGCCCATGTTGCGTGTGTTAATGTTGGTGTATAGAGATGGCTGCACGGGATATAAATGGGTGTGTGCAGCACGAGTTATTTAAGATGTAATTGTATTTAGGCACGGGATTGCACATCACTGCACGTGCATTTAAAGTATTTAATATGTGAGCACGAGGTTGCACGTAATTAATTCACGTGCTGGGATTCAAGTGAATAATTAATTAGTAATTGAATCCCAGCACAACAGTATAAATAGATGCACGTTTCATTCACTCGGGGTTGGGTGTTCGAGAGTGGAGAACGGGTGAGAGAGGAGAACGTAAAATAAAGGGGAAGAATAATAATAATAATAATAATAAGTGTTTTGTACGCACCGTGTTTGTTTGTCTCCGTGCAACCGCTTTTGTTTAGTGATAGTCCGCTTTGTTTATCTCTTTGTTTTGGCTTAATGTGCCGTGTCCTGTGTGTTTTGTGTTCAAACCTTTTATTTTTCTATGCTGTTTAATTATTAAATGCTGAGCGCGATCACGCGCTCAGCTTCACCAAAACCTCACTGTCTCTGTCTGTTCTGTGTTGCTCCCGGTCTCTGGTCTGACATCACTCACTGCTGCCGTCTTTGTGACAGCCTGTAACAGAACTCGATGCATGATGTTATCCAGTGCAAAATCGTCTCTTTAGAGACAGTTTTCCCGTTGTCTGGTGAGTTGAAGGTTGAAGGTGATAAAAAGTTGCCCTGATGGTCTGCTACCGATGGTCCTGTGGATGTCAAAATTTGGGGCTCTTCTGACATCTATAAGATGAAGTCTAGCTTCTTCCCTTGATTTGTGAGGTTTTAGGTAGAAATCTGGAGATGTTTGATTTGTATGGAATTCAGTTACCACCTTTGGTAAGAATTGAGGATTAGTTCTGCACACAATCCTGTCCTTAAAGGACTGAAAATATGACGTGTCAATAACCATATGCTTGGAGCTCGCTTACCCTTCTTTCCATGTCAGATACTTCATGTCACAAGTTGCTATGGGCTCACATGGTGGTCCTAAGAGCTTATTAAGTGCCAGACTGAGGCTCCATTGTGGAATAAGACATTTACGCAGGGGTTTTAGATGGTTCACTCCCTTAATAAATCTGGTAACTAACAGATGGGAGCCCACCTGGTGATTATCCCAGCCAGGTAAAATGCTGGAGATTGCAGCAACATGTACCTTAATAGAGGACAGGGCGAGTCCCTTATTGAATAAGTGGCTGAGGTAAGAGAAATTCCGAGATGGGAATATTTGAATGGTGCAAGGACTTTGATTTGCACCAGGAAACAAACTCCCTCCATTTACCTGTATAGGTTTGAAAGGTGGATGGTTTACTTGAAGCGAGTAAAATGTTTACCACTTGTTCAGATAGCCCCGTATCCCTCAATTGTTGCAGTTCAATCTCCAAGCAGCAAGTTGAAAAAGTGCTGGATTGTGGTGTAGTAGTCTCCCCTTGTTCTGAGATAACAGGTTGGGGTATAGTGGAAAGTGCATGGATCCTGTCTCGGTTAGTTGTAGAATCTACGAGAACCAATACCTCTTGGGCCAGTAGGGGGCTACTAATATCAGACTGGCTCTGTCTCTTCTTACCTTCCAGAGTACCTCTGGGATAGAGGTAAGGGCGGGTATGTGTACATCAGGTCGTTTGAGGATCAGTACTGTTTTTTGTATCAATATTTGGGTGAAATGCTTTAGTGCCAGGGAGAGTGCTAAGAGCTCCAAATAATTTATGTGGCTGTCCCTGGGGAGACCTTGATGCGCTGGGAGTGTGGCAGGGTGTGGTTCCAAGAGGAAAGGAGGCACCTCTGCGAGTGTCACATGTAGCGCCGCGTCTCTTACTAGGAAGACTGATCCTGCCATGTGCACCAGAAACTGCCGATAGGAATGTGCTGTTATTCTGGCTCCTATTATGAAATGTTTTGCGATGTGTTAGATTGTAGCAGCTCTTTCCTCTGTGAGGTAAACTCTTCCTGAGATTGTATTGAACTGTGCTCCCAGGAAGATTAGAGACTGTGCTGGGGTGAGAGACGACTTCTCTTTGTTGACCAGTAAGCCCAAATCCTGAAAAAGGCAGAGTACCTTGTCTTTGTGTTCCAAAGCCTTTTCTCTGGAAGGAGCTCTTACCAGCCAGTCGTCTCTGTATGGATAGACATGGATGCCCATGCCCGGGAGATGTGCAGTTACCAAAGCCATTACTTTGGTAAATACCCTGGGGCCTGTGGAGATCCCAAAAGGAAGTACTTGGGTAGGGTTGGAAGGCTGAGAAAATGTCAGGAGGAGGTAGAGGGTCTACCTCCCTCTTTATAATAGCCACGTGCTGTTCAGATCCATTCAATGAAGCAGATCTACAGGACATACCTGCAGTTGGTGTAGCCATGATGGTATCCCGTTTAGGCTGTTTGAAAAGATGTTTTTTTTTTATTCACTGGTACCCTGTAGAATTTATCTGCTCTGGGCAGGCATGGTGCAGAAGTAGCAGATCTTTGCCAAATAGCCTCAACAGGCCTCCAGACCACCTCATGGAAGGGGAAGCCTTCAAAGGCTTTTTTATCCCTTGCATCTAAGATCTTAAGGAAGTCATCCTGATCTGCACAGGTCTGGGTTTGTACCTTAAGAGAGGATGAAATCCTTCTCAGTACGTATATGGGAGAGGGGCCATCTGGGTACTCAAAAATGACCTCCTCAGGGGCGGAGTCAATGACATCATCTTCTCCTAGGGTGGGGGCAACTGGAAAGTATTGTTCCTATGTACTTCCGGGTGCAGCGGCACCAGAACTTGCTGTATGAGCTATAGGCTGTACATATTCCTTTAGCCATTGAAAAAAAAGATCTTTAGGCATTGGTAGCTGCGAAGGGGATGGTTGAGCCCTGGCTGCTGGAGCCTCTGTAATGGCGGTCACTGATTTCGCCGATATGTCTCTCTTCCTGCTGCTGCGGGAGTGTGTGGATTTTCTTGTTCTTTTCCTGGGAGGAGAAAAACCTGGACCCCTTTGTTCTCTGGGGCTGCCTGCTATTTTAGAAGTAGAGGGTGTAGAACGACCTATATCAGAACGGTGAACCACCAAAGGGGAAGGAACTTCCTTGTGAGTTGGAGTGACTGACATGTCTACACACATTAAACATGAACTTGTGTTAGAAAATGGAGAAAGGAGGGAACCACACTTAGAACAGATGGAAGGCATAGAAGCAGAAAATTGAGAAAAAGAGAGAAAAAAAACTCTAACTCTATACACTTTTTTTTTTTCCGAACAAAAATAACAAAGTGCAACGCTAGTTAGTCCTTACCCAAGCAACGCAGGAGAACAACCTGACTTGGATACGAGGTGGGGGTTTTGTGGAGGAGGAGCATGTATTGGGCGCCAATGAGGACTATAAAAAGGATCTCTGGGAAAGAGATCTGGTTCTTTCTCCTGACCCAAGCTACATGGAGACCGGAAGTTCACATTGTGTGGAGTTCATCAGACAAGGTAAGAAACACAGTTTAAAAAACAGTCAAGCAGTCTTTATTGTTTTGTTGAGGTGTATTACCTCATTATTTTTCATGGGCAAGACATACTTCACTTACCTGGTGTGTGGTGAATTATAGTGATTTTGTCTGTAAAAAAAAAGAAAAATCTATTATTGTCAAGAATTACATAATTAACTAACTATGTTCGATTCAGAGATCACTGTTGCACAAAGAGACTGAACCGATTAATGACCACAACACTATATTTATAATACATACTATATACTGCATACACAATTTCTGAGCTCAATATCTGACACCAGTTAGTATAAAAAATGTGCTTGTTTGAATGCCTGTGGCAAAGTGGCTTGCCGTGTGCAGGTGTAGTTGGTGCAGTGCTCATGAATAACACACAGAAGACAGTGAAAGTTCAATAAAACAGCCCCTTTATTTGGCTGGGTTGCGTGTCAACAACACTTAAATAATAAGCACAGGCTCTACACAGTCATGTGTATCGCTCCGTGCAAAACAAGGGTTTCAGTCCCAAAATAATATGACACTTTATAACAACACCAAACACAGACACGGTCACTTCTCCGTACAGTGAGTGCTTGAGTGGAGATGGGGTGAAATACAACAGTTGGTGAAACAGTGGTGCAAAATGTCCCAATAGGTAGTTTTATTTTTCGAAAATAAAACGTCAATGCATGAATAAGAAATCAGGTTGCCAATTGCATCACTGTGATTACTCACCTTTTACCATTTCCATCCCCTCCCGGAAAAAAAAAAATCCTGTCTGCGCCACTGCTGCCACGGTTTATTATTTAAAAATAAAAATACATATTTTTTATGTTTTTCGTAAGTGGGTAAAGAATATGTAAATGCGCAGTTTATTTCAAACTTTTAAACCTTAATAACATAACCAAAGAGTGTAAGACACTCTTTTTCAGTCAGTGAAAATGTATGCTAAAAACAGAGTGAATTTGATGTAGCCCTGTTAAAATGACAAAAAGACAGCTGTTTGGAGTTTTTCTACAACAAAAAAGCTAAACCACCAACGCCAGAGACATCAACAGAAACCAAGCCTGACTTCTGTAGTTCAGAATATTAATAACAGCACGAGAGTGTGACGATACTTCCATTTCAAATGCTCAGGTTAGTGCAGATGCAGCTGTCGATAAAAGAGACCCTTGCCTGTAAAGTGTTTGCAGCTTTCTTGATTGTGACAATCTGGTGTACAGCTGTTTGTGATGAAAGATCTGGTAATGTTAGAAAGCTAGCTTAATGTTTACATAAAAATGGTTAAAATCGGGCATCGGGTTTGAGCGTGGTTTCGCTTCTTTCTTTTTGGGGCCAATGGAACTGCCTCGGATATCGCTGCATAATATACTACTACTAATATATGCATATACCCAGAATCCCACTATGTCCATTGCAATGCGCTCCAAAATTATTGGCAGTGGGACCAAGGGGCGGGGCGCACTCGACCCGGTGCTATTCGCTGGCAGTCTGGGCATGTGACTACATATTTTGACACTTCATTATGAAGCCCTACCCAATAAAATCAAGCCAATATGCGTTCCCTTGTTTTATCAGCTCCGAGGTGCCCCGCAAAAGGGATATCATGCGCAAGATCCTTAACTTCAATAGACCGAACCTGTCCCCAAGTGTGCACCAGTGTGGGGTCATTGCACTAGGTTAGCGCTTCAGTCGTATAAATACGGTATATTGAGAGGGGCTGGAGTAGCATCTGCCCTGGATGGCTCAGTAACCTCGCCCTCTTGGTCACAAGGTATACCAACTCTCTTTGAGTGGCGTTTAATACCATCTGAGCTTTCTCCCACCAGGCCCCAACCTCGTCTCATTGATGCACCTTCCCATTTTTCGATCCATCTATCTTTTTTGTTTTTCCAGGACGAAAAAGGGAAGAAAAAAAGTCGGCTTGTAAGATGGAAAATCTCACCAATCGTTTCCCCTTGTTTGTCTGCCACGTTTATGTGTCTCCATGGATACAGGAGATCGCCACCTGGCTGCCACGACACACCGCCCAAGAGAGCTGTCCAAATTAAGGTTTACTCACACCCTGAGTCCACTAATGCATGGGTACTCACATTACCGACAACCACATCAACAATACAAGGCCCTTCCCTACCACTTCCATGTCTCTTACCTGCTTCCAATGCTAAATAACATGCCGCCACGTTGCACTTTATTGCGGGGGAGCGCAGTCAGGCGGTATGTACTTTGGGATGACACATGGGAGAGATAGGAGGGGCAGAAGACACTTCGGTTACATATCTGTCCCGCTGCTGAAAAGTCATTCAATCTACCCCAGCTGGGGGCCAGCCGTCACCTCCATGGTAGGGAGGTTGGGCTCCCCATTGGGGTCAGTGATCTGGGGGGTCTGGATTCCACAGGGATGAGGGGTGATGGTGGAGGTGGAACCAGTCCCCTGCTGCTCGGTGGTGAGGGAGGAGTCAGTAGGCTGATCGGAGATGAGATCAGGGAGTCCTCTAAATCGTCCGCCAGTTGGATCATGGCTTCCAGGGTGGCCGGATTATGGCGCCTTATCCAGGTTTGGGTCTCGGCGCTGACCACATGGCAGAACTGCTCCAAGGAGATGGCTTCGCCCATTTGTACCCCCGTTTTCTTGCGGGGGCAAAGCCAGTGCACCATGTAGTCGCACAACCGCTGGGCAACCACCCTGGGGCGGGTCTCTGGTGTCTGCAGGTACTCCTTGAAACGCACCCGATGCATTTCCTCAGTGATGTGAAGATGACGGAAGATGGCCTGTTTGATCAGGTCGTACTGGCTGGCTTCTTCATTGGTCATGGCCTGGTAGGCAGCTTGGGCTTCCCCGATTAAGCAGGAGCCCAGCTGGCTAGCCCAGTATTCCCAAGGCCATGACGCGGCAGTAGCCTGCATTCAAAGACAACCAAGTATTCCTCCGGGTCATCCTCCGTCTGCACCTGCACTTTAGGGGGCGCCATATTGGGTCCTGTTGGTACTGGGGGTGCGTTTCTGATGCCGATCCTCTTGATCAGTGTCGTGTACCTCTCCTCTCTCTTGCTCTCCGCCTCCTCTCGTCTCTGGTCCAGTGCTTCCAGCAACACGGACAGTGCTTTGACGTCCATAACCCCACGTGCGCAGGTGTAGTTGGTGCCGTGCTCAGGAATAACACACACAAGACAGTGAAAACAGCTCCTTTATTTGGCTGGGTTGTGTGCCAACAACACTTAAATAATAAGCACAGGCTCTACACAGCGTAAATAAATAGCACTAAATTAATGTTTTCTGATTAGTTCCCAGATAATGTCATCTGCATTTAATTAAGTAACCTCCATTTCTCATTTTCAAGAAAATATTTGGCATCGGTGAACACACCCTGTCTTCATAAACACTCTCTCAACATAGCGTTGGTTTAATTTTACCATAAACACTGTCGTCTTCTGCTCTGTTGTTGATAATGCTCTCTCTTAGCTGCCGTAGATTTTCCTTTAACAAAATATTGGCATAATGTTAGTAAAACTTAAAATAGAGTTTTTTCTACATATTAAAGAGAAACAGAATAGCTAAGGACACATATCACCTTTCTGTCAAACACATCTGGTATGCATGTCTTTGGAAATGAATTGATTATATGGTAGCTACATGACTGGATCCCCCAAATGAATATTGGGTATTCATGGTACTCCTCCCAAAACCCCCACACCAACACTCCCCTAATCTTAGTTCATGCACAGACTTAGCAACTATGGAACTATTGAACCAATGAACTCCCGGTGACCAGCAAATATCTTGGGAAATATTGTAGGCACTTACATGGCACTGGCACCAGTTATCTATAACATTGGAGCATATGTATGTTACTAACATATCTGGTTTCATAAAGCCCTCGGTTATGCTGCTGAGCAAGTAACTGATTAATTTACCAATTATACCTGACATGAATCTTACAGTAAGCTTTGAACCTTATTGTCTGGCAGTCTGACGCGATCTGTGAGATTTACAATGTGAAATCCAGTACCTGCTGTATTATGTCCATTCCCCTTTGATCTTTCTGCCATTTGCTGAATTTGTCCAAAGCTTCATCCATGGAGATTGACCCACTCTTGACTTTCTCCTGCAGCTGGATCAGCTCCTCCAGTCCAGGGGGCTGGCGAGGCACAAAGGTGTCGTACATCGAAGTCACGCTGTCTCTGCCTTTGACTAAAGAGGGAGATGATATCATGATGAGGTCTCAATGGATAACTTGAATTATGCATCAAGGGAAACATGAAGGTTTGGAACATAGGTCCAGGTATAATAGGACTTAATGGTTAATTCAATTGAAACAGTGGTGGATCTGAATTCAGCCACCATTTCGATTATTACTCTTGTGTATCAAGGTTCTGAAAATCAAACAACTAACAGTGCATGTGGTATTTGTTTTTGCAAAATAAATATGTTTAGAACTATCTAAAATAACATGGGGCCTATTTAGATTGATTATATAGACTGGTGTTTTGTGAAAATACTTTTATTCTAAGTCTATCTTAGACCTAACAAAGCCTGCCCAGGACCAGTGGCTAATAATAGTCAGTTTTCAATACTGTTTGTTGCATCATCTCCCTTATTCCAGGCATTATAGTTACAATATTTACCCTTTACATGGTCTCTAACTGCACTATAATTACAATGTAATCGCATGTGTAGTTACAAAGTAATTGCACTATAAATATACAACCACATGTGGAAATACAGTATGCTTACAAAAGACACCAGCAACAGCTAACATTTATTTGGTTTTTCAAGAAATTGAACAAGACTTTTAGTTTAAACTTTTGTCATTTAATTTCTTTTATTATTTGTACATTTACCATTATTGAGTGTTTTATAGTGTTGATGTGTTACTATAGTATAATTACTGAGCAGTTAGAGAGTGTTCTGCAGGTTTGAAAATAAAGAAACATGACATGTAGTCACCTTCCAAACCAGACCGATGAAAATATATACAAAATGAAGGCTACACAACCTTTATTCCTGTCTCTGCAATTATGTTTCAAAAGCACTCTTTAAAAGTAGCGTTTCACTGCAAAGGTCATTTAAACAACAGGAATGCCATACAGCATATCATGGCACATAAATGTATAAACTCTTCTGACTAATCAGTAATATAATTTATCCAAAAAAATAAAAATAAATAAATAAATAAATAATAAAAGAATATATATATATATATATATATATATATATATATATATATATATATATATATATATATATAACCAAGTGACAGCATCCTAGATTTTGTTATCAGCAATCAGTAAAAGAGACCAACTGAGGCCAATTAAGCATCCCAGTAGAGAGGACAGTAATTAAATAGGAGGCTGTGTGGTCCAGTGGTTAAAGAAAAGGGCTTGTAACCAAAAGGTCCCCGGTTCAAATCCCACCTCAGCCACTGACTCATTGTGTGACCCTAAGCAAGTCATTTAACCTCCTTGTGCTCTGTCTTTCAGGTGAGACGTAATTGTAAGTGACTCTGCAGCTGATGCATAGCTCACACACCCTAGTACTGTAACACTTGAAATGTATTTGCTTACGATTGTAAGTCGCCCTGGATAAGGGCGTCTGCTAAGAAATAAATAATAATAATAATAGTCTCTGTAAGTCGCCTTGGATAAAGGTGTCTGCTAAATAAATAAATACAGTAATTAAACACTGTCTAGAAGAGAGTCAGTTTTCATGTTGTTGTACAGCTCCTCACCTTGTCTTTCCGGGAGAGAATACAGTGACCCATTGTCGGCCTTTTGCTGAAAAACTGAAAAATAAATAAATAAAAATTAAAAGTGAAGCAACTAAAGTAAAATTCAACACAATTAACTGACTGGCTAGCCTTTAAATAATGTCTTCCCATGTTTTGGTAAAACAGGTACATGAGATTGTATCTGTATCCTTCATGTTTTGTTTCGTCTTTGCTGCAACGCAGTAACATAGAAAAAGCTTTTTTTTCCACACAGCAAACCTAAATGGATTTCCTATGTAACCATTAGCATTTTACCCACACTGGAATGAGCCATTTAAGAGTGTGAACCTCTCAAGCACCCAGCAGCCTGCCCAAAGTCATCATTAATATACTAACAGTCATGGTGTGTAAGCAGTGAAGTGTAAACATGGAGTCCCTTGAGAAAAGGCTTGTCCACAACATATTCCAGTCCTAGTCCGACATTTTATAACATTTTTCATCTGTTGCTTATCTGTCCATATTGGTCTACTTGGCTGATATATTTAGATGAAGATAAATGGTTCAAAAACATATGGGAGTGAATCATAATAATAAAATAATAATAATAAAATTACCTTGTTCAAAAATAACTTCCCCGTAGTAATATGAACCCAAGGTCACTTTGAACAGATGGTGCCTTAAGGAGCTGCATTTCCAGCTAATAACGGGTTATTCTACTGATAGTTAGACCCATGTTCCCATGTATAATTGAATCGCCTATTCTAGCCTTTATTAGACATGCCTGTAGTGCAAGTATAGCACTATGGGAATTGAAAACTACAGGAAGATATTCAAAATACGGATTTGACAAGACCTTGGCCAGAAACAGAAGACTAAATGTGGGACTATATCATGTTCCATAGTAGATACACTAACAAGCTATATTATGTATTTGATTTGACACTAATACTTTAAGAAGTCAGTTGAAAATAGGTTAAAAAAAAAGGGAATTCATATTAAGCAGTTTTGACGAGGAATCTATTTTCAATCCCTGCCTTCCTAACTGAGGTGAAATCAATGTCCAGGTTTAAGTGTATTAGAAAAAAAATGGCATGCAACCTACTTATAAGCCAGCAGGTGGTGGCTTTGATCCGAATTTCTTTCACTGTTACTATAAAGCAGATTTTTTTCACAGATGTTTTACCTTTAACCCACAACAGCTATGGTGTTCTGTGAATACAGCAGTGCTAAAATGAAAGGTAAAAGCCTGGACTCACAGAGATCAATAGAGTAAATAAATTGAATCTGACTGAGGGATACACTCAGTAATGCTATTGATTGAGCAGTAAGTACTTTAAATGATATGCTGTACCATTCTGCTGAGCGTAGCCATGTAAAATGATGACGTTTCTTAAATGCTATGCTCCTGATTGCCTCCCTGTCCACGTTTACACTGAAATAACCCGTCTGTGTGTTTGTAATAATCTTATTCTGTATGTGAAATTTGAGCTGGCTCCGTAGTTAGAGCTTGAGAGTGGTTGAATACACACACACAGGCATTTTGATGGATTAAAACCCTTTAGTCATGATTAAAGTATGAGCATGACCCTTCATTGTGAGAACCCTGGACAAATCCCATGGTTGAAAGTGGATGTGAAATAAAATGTGTTATATAAATTCAACTATTTTCTTGCCTCCTGCTAATTGCTTCGAGTATTGTTTCATGTCAAGGGACATACAGTAAATGATGGAAAACCATGTAATGCATCATACCTGCTTTCAGTTGCACAATAACCTAGTGATTTGATGCAGATGCTGCAGGAAAAGCTGGCTTCTGTTGTTACACTCAGAAACGACTCAGCTACACCAGGCTTAACCCATCCAGCACAGATCCTTGATAAAGGCCAGGTGCTTTGCATCTGACATTTTTATTACATCCCCAATACATATCGTATGTTGACATTAGCTAAAGTCACTATGACAGCTTTTTATGATGCATGTTGTCTAGTTGTAAACAAAAGGCCTGGTTAACTGGCATTTGTAGGTGAGCTCCTTAACAAGAGTGGATTTGTTCATAAATACTACAGGGTCTACAAATTTGGCTATATCCTTGTAGGTTTCCCATAAAACAATCAAACATTATACTACAGTACTACAAAAGACATGTTTGTTTTAGTGAGGGGGGAGTTGGGGGGATGGCAGGACAGGGTGACGGACAGGGATGAGTATTTGGCGGAGCTAGTGCAGGTTTTTCTAAATGTAGATTAAGCAAGAAACAAAGTTTTTTTCATTATTTCAAAAAATGTTGGTACAACTGCTTTCTTGCTTTCTCTTTTCAACTACTACGACTATGACTACGACTACTACTACTCTTTATCCAAAGGTTGCCAAGGATTAATATGGGTTCATACAATTTACCAACTTGTCAAAGTAAGGAAAACCAAAAGAATGAATTTGAGGTTAAACCATACCTTGTGCTATGAATGGAGTACTGTCCTCTTTAGCAGTAGCAGCAGGCCGGGGAGTGGGTGCAGGTGGGCGGTTAATTATTGAAGCACCACGAGTCTTTCGGGTTTCATTTGCTTCCTTGTTAGATGAGAGAATCATATCATAAACTTCATCATTGATTCCAACCAGAGCATATGGATCTTCCTCCTCCTCCTCCTCCTCCTCTTCCTCCAACTCCTCCTCCTCCTCCTCTTCTCTTTGGAGATTAAGCGCCTCTTTCTTTTCATTGCCTGATGAAGAAAAAGGAAAGGGGTGCTCTTCACAAAGGAAGGTCTTTACATTTTAAAGCATAGATTATGGAGAGTAAATGAAAAAATGAAAAAAAAAGCTTTTGTGTTCTATTCCAGTTTGTCCATTATTAAAGCAAAATATAATTGGCTAATGTGTAAAGTTCTTGCAGTTTAGTTACAGTTTTCTACTTGGAACCATGTTCTTATGCTTTATCATGTTCTCTGTGATTGAACATGCTTGGTCGTTAATGATTTCAAATGCTTATTACAGTATAGCTATTATACTTTGCAATACTTCGCGACTCTCCTGTCACGATATGTCACAACTTTACAAAGGTACAGTATTTAAAAGTGATATGCGAAGTGCAAATTCATTTCTGCCTGAGAACATGTATTGCAGTTGTTAATACTTACTTGGGCAAACTTTTAAAGCAGATTCCATGAGTTCATAAACACAATCTTCATCAATTTCTTCATCTGCAATGCTCCTTGCCTCCTTCTACAATGAGAAAAATAATCATAATAATGGTGCTTATACAAGTGATATATGAGACTTTGCCAGTGTGTGGCTATGAGGTTAACACACCCACAGAGATCATCCAAATAATTTGATACAAATGCGTGGGGTTGTGGTTTGTAAAGGGTGTTGTCATACATATCAAGTGCACATTCAAAAGTTACCTTTCCATTTATTTCTTCATTCCTTTTTACACCCTTCACTTTACCACCAAGTGCAAACATACAGAAATGCACACCAACATTTAGCGTGAGTTTTAAACATGGATACCTTCTTTGAATATTTGATTTAAATGTGCCATTTGGGGCATCACGATATTTACACAGCGTGGGGCACTCCGGTAGTGGTGACTCTGGCAGCGGCAATGCTGACAGCAGCGCGGGCACTCCGGTAGTGGTGACTCTGGCAGCGGCAATGCTGACAGCAGCGCGGGGCACTCCGGTAGTGGTGACTCTGGCAGCGGCAATGCTGACAGCAGCGTGGGGCATTCCGGTAGTGGTGACTCTGGCAGCGGCAATGCTGACAGCAGCACGGGGCACTCCGGTAGTGGTGACTCTGGCAGCGGCAATGCTGACAGCAGCGCGGGGCACTCCGGTAGTGGTGACTCTGGCAGCGGCAATGCTGACAGCAGTGTGGGGCATTCCGGTAGTGGCAGCAGCGTGGAGCACACATCTTCTTGGAGGGGGCAGTTAAGCACAAAGTGCCCCCACTCCCCATAGATGAGGCACCAACTCCTGGCCTTAAGAGCACTGAGGTACCTGTTCCAGCTGTTCTCCCTCTTTGGCGCTGGAGATGGCACCGGCTCCTTGGCTCGCCTCCAGGGATGGCCGCTCCTCCCCTTCTTCCTCTTTGCGGCAGTTAGCTGGGGTCGTATTTCTCTTTGGAGGAGCCATTCCTCCACCCTGCTTACCTCACCCCGCCTCTAGGCCTCCCACCAGAGGGGGTTCTCGCAGGGGCACACGTCCACGAGCCCCTCCTTCCCTCAACTACTGCATTCAGCTTTCCTCCCATTCCATTTTCACTTTTTCTCTCTTTTTTTTCCTCAAAATAAATCTACAACCCCCTTCCTGCCACCCAATACTCCCCCCCCTCCCCCCTTCCACGATCCCACAAACAGAAAATGCAGACAGTTTGTGCACTTCTCTTAGTCACTTACTGTTGATTCTTAGATCCATCAGGTTATTAGATATCCAGTTGTAATTATGTGGCCTTCAATTTCATCCTTACATGAATTCAAAAGTGTAAATGGTGTATATTGCATCTTCAATATAGAACGTTTCAGAAATATTTGTTCTGCCTTTTGTTATTAGTGCAATCAAACAAGTAACTTACATTTAGATTCACTAAAAACACCCACATTTCTTTGTGCCGTTACTTAGCAACCAGGTCATTCAACTCTAATAAGGGCTCTAACTCATTTCTTCTATATTAATATTGTATATTATACATTCTGTAATATTAATATATTCAATAAAGTATAATAGATATAAAAAATGAAGTGTTAAAATATGCATGAGACTTGCTATTCATGAATCAGTTGCATGATAATAAAAAGAATACTTTGATGTAGGACTAAATAAGCTGCAGCCTCAACTCTCTATTACAATTCATTTCCTTTTTGTTAATATAATAAAATAAGCAACCATTAAACTTTTTTCAGTTATAATAAGGGGTTAGGCATACATTTAATTTTGTATTAATTAATTTATACAGTATACAGTATACAGTATACAGTATACTATACAATTACTACAGTAACCTTTGTCAAATTCCTATTACCCCTGCTCAATCACATGCTCTTGATTGGACCAATTTATGCCTAGGTTTATTTAATGCCAGGCCTCTGTCTAATAAGGCTCTGTTAATTAGTGATTTTATTCAGGATTACAACATTGATAGTCTCTCTTTAACTGAAACGGCTTGGACCGAATGACAATGCTCCCCTGATTGAGGCTTCTCCACCTCACTATTCTTCGTTCTACTGGGCGGGGAGGTGGACTTGCTACTGTTTTCCGTAGTGAACTTGGAATCAAATAGGAAATTGTTGAAGGTTATTCATCGTTTGAAGCTTTAACCTTGACATTAAACAGTCCTTTACCTGTTCATATTGTAATTATTTATCGACCACCTAAGTCAAACCCACTATCTATACTGACAGTCAAATATGATAGAATTATTTTATTAGGTGATTTTAACCTTCATGTTGACATTGATTCTCATTCTAGCTCCTTGGAATTTTTGAGATTATATCCTGCATGTCAAAGGTCCTACGCATAATCGTGGCCATACTTTAGATCTGGTAATTTCTCGTGGTTTCGCTATCAAGAACGCTAGTTAACCCTAGATCTTACTATTTCTGATCATCTTGCCATTCTTTTTGAGGTGAATCTGGCAGTATCTACAAAGACTGTGGACCGTACATTTAAATCCTGGGTAATTATTATTATTATTTGTTTATTTAGCAGACGCCTTTATCCAAGGCGACTTACAGAGACTAGGGTGTGTGAACTATGCATCAGCTGCAGAGTCACTTACAACTACGTCTCACCCGAAAGACGGAGCACAAGGAGGTTAAGTAACTTGCTCAGGGTCACACAATGAGTCAGTGGCTGAGGTGGGATTTGAACTGGGGACCTTCTGGTTACAAGCCCTTTTCTTTAATCACTGGACCACACAGCCTCCTTAATTAATTCTTCAACTGCTGTTAAGTTAAGCTTTCTGAGGTATTGAGCTGATTACCAGTCTCTGAGTCCTCATCAGTAGATGAGCTGGTTAATACCTACAACACCACCTTGACTGGTATCTTAGATACTTTATAACACCAATCAAAACTCGGAGAGTGTCATTTAAAAAAAGCTCACTGTGGTTCAATGATACCTCTTGTAAGATGAAATATGAGGGTTGGCTCTGGCTTGGCTAGATCATCATATTATTCTGATTTAATTGAAACAAATAAAAATAATCCTAGATTTTTTTGCTACCATAGATACATTAATTAAATCTTCCCCTAACAGTCCTACCCTTGACATTGGATATTTTCATAGCTGTAATGACTTCTTACATTTCTTTAAAAATAAAATACTAGACATCAGAAATGAGATTCCACAGACACCTTCTATTAAGGGGGACTCCAGCACAATTTTACCAACTACACCATTCAAGGCTATTTTAGGGGCTTTTTCTTTGATTACCTTACAGGAACTGACAGAGCTAGTTCAACATATGAGAGGTACTACATGCTCTCTTGAGCCTATTCCTACAAAACTATTAAAATATGTTCTTGGTGTTATTAATACCCACATTTTTAAAATTATAAATGGTTCACTTTCGTCCGGTATAGTTCCCTCAGCACTTGTGGTAAAACCTATGCTTAAACACAATTTAGACCTTAAAATCCTCAATAACTATAGGCCAATCTCCAACCTACCACTCTTAGATAAGGTTCTAGAGAGAGTTGTTGCAATTCAATTACAAAAGTTTCTAACTCTTAATGGTATATTCACGAAGTTTCAGTCTGGTTTTCATGCTGCACATAGCACCGAGACGGCCCTTGTCAGAGTTGTGAATGATCTGCTGATAAGCTCTGACTCAGGCTTTCCTTCAGTTTTAATTCTTCTAGATCTAAGTGCTGCCTTTGATACTGTAGACCATTCTATCCTACTGAATTGTCTTGAAAGCACAGTGGGACTGTCTGACCTTGTCCTATCCTGGTTCAAATGCCTGCCTGTTTGGAGTTTTGGGTGATGAGATGGGAGCAGTGCACCCTCAGCTACTTTACCACACAGAAGTTCGCTGGCTGTCATGGGGCAAGGTGCTCAATTGTTTGAGCTCAGAGAGAAAGTGAGAATATTTCTTTCTGCAACACTTCTCCGCTCATGCCTTTCCCATCTACCTACCTTTGTGAATCAGGTTTTTTCTGCACTGACTTTACTAAAAAAACAAGTACAGGAACTGCCTAAGTGTTGAAGTGACCTTTGCCTTTACCTTAGCCACACGGTGCCCCATTTCAAGCATTTGTGTTCATCCATGCAAGCTCATGGATGAACCCCATTAGGTAAGAAATGTAATTTTTTAAAAATGTATTATTATTTTTTATACTGTTGGCTGTCAAAATAAGCAATGGCTATATTTTAGTTTTGTTGATATTGCCTTGTAATGCATGCAATACTAACTATTCTGCAGTTATACAGGGCAGTGGGATCGCAAAGTAATTTTTATTGGTAGAAGGGGGTCGCAGTGCGGTGAAGTTTGAGAACCACTGCTCTAAATCACTGCAGGAAGAGCGATAAAAAAAAACATAACAAGTGCTCTGGCTTTTCTGTTCCGTATCACATCATGGATCGTTATTTGCTGTGTTACCTGTTTGACAATGTGGGCTATAATCCTGACACTATCAGTGCACTAAAGGGGCCACGTGAGGACGTGTAACACTATAGGTATTGACAATGTCGACCCAGGGGACTTTTTGGCCTGAAAAAAGAAACAAGGACCAGGTGTCACAAATGGAGATTACATAAAGGGGCATTCAGAACAGAAAATAGGGAGCACTTTTTTACACAGAGAATTGTGGGAGTCTGGAACCAACTCCCCAGTAATGTTGTTGAAGCTGACATTCTGGGATCCTCCAAGAAGCTGCTTGATGAGATTCTGGGATCAATAAGCTACCAACAACCAAATGAGCAAGATGGGCTGAATGGCCTCCTCTCGTTTGTAAACTTTCTTATGTTCTTCTTATGTTCTTAAGAGGAGAGTGGTAAGTAAGCCATATTAATTTATTTACACTATATGTTTCGGAATATATAAATACATTGTTTTTTAAAACAGTACTAGGCATTTCAAACTATGTATTGAAATATTAAATTCAATTTAAACAGTTACTGAATACTGCTCTTGGGTTGGTTTTGAGACTGTGGTTAAGCTGGCTTAAATCTAATGGGAATGGCATTGATCTGAAAATGAAGACACCACAATCTTATTTATTTATATATATATATATTTAATGTATCAGATACTGATTAGACTGTGTTGAAAGTGACATTAATGCTTACTGGTAATTAAAAAAGTAATTGTACATTTCAGCATAATTACTTTTGAATTACAGGCAGTAATTATAAAATGTACATGAGACCCTATTTACCAAACGTTATGGTATTTTTGAGAAATTAAGAATGTTTACGTTGAAAATATGAATAAACCCTGTCTAAAACAGTTGAAAAAGGTTTCATGAACTGAAAATCTGATAACAAATTAATGGGCTTTATAAATAGTAATTAACAGAATATTCCTTAAAACAGTAACATAACAATTCTAGGATACAGTGACAGCAAATGAACAGTACTCCCAGTCCAGCTTTGAAACAACACTGAAGAAAAGCAAACCACATGGAGGCTGTGTGGTCCAGTGGTTAAAGAAAGGGGCTTGTAACCAGGAGGTCCCCGGTTCAAATCCCACTTCAGCCACTGACTCATTGTGTGACCCTTTTGGGTGAGACATAGTTGTAAGTGACTTTGCAGCTGATGTATAGTTCACACACCCTAGTCTCTGTAAGTCACCTTGGATAAAGGAAGCTGCTAAATAAACTAATAATAATAATACATGGACCCCACGCCCTTACATTCGGGTTGGCATTTACTCTCCCCAATTCCAAGTTTCAAATCTTTTAACCCAGAAGGCAACGGGACTCTTCTCCAGAAAGCAAAGTAAGGTAGATTATTCAAGGAAAAACATATTTTGGAGGCATGATGCTTGCAGTATATGACAATATACTGCCATGGCATATGTCCTGACTCTGTTCACACAAACACTAAAATAATTTTGCGCTACAAGCAAATTGCACACTTATAACAATGTACAAGTGTGTTTTTGTGTTCATATTATATACCCCTATCATCCAGACATTTTAAGGGGTGCGCAAATCACTTAATCGGACATCTGAATGCAGCATGACTACATACAGTACAGATTTCTTCATGAGGAGGGCAGCGTTTCATTGTTTACTATTTAGATTTTTCGGTATCGGAACAGTTTTGAAATTTATAATGCAGTTCTTTTTTTTCTTTCTAAAATGATGACAGGGTCTAAGGAAAAAACCCAGTTTGTTATAAGGCTTGAATAGATTATTGTGCATTCCTAATCATTATTATTTGTGTTCATTAACAACCACGAGGAACAGGCGTCATTTGTACAAAAAAAGTAATTAATAATAATAATAATAATAATAATAATAATAATAATAATAATAATAAGTAATCATTTAGCAACTTCTACTGTTGACAAACAGCCAATAGAAACTGTATAACAATCAAACACATTTGAACAGGTGCCAGATTGAAGTGTAAACTTTCAGTTGTTTACCACCCATTCACACATCCAGACGTTGGAGACAATCTATACATTGTGCCACCAGGCTGGCATAACTCTTTAGTGTTATAGTAAAAAGCTAATTTTTGAAAAACAAACAAACAAACAAACATGCAAACAGCTCTCGATTTGATCAGGTTGCCATTAAATTATCCCATATAACAAGTGTTTTTGACTAAAGAGGAACCACAAAACCCATTTAACAATAGCTCATAAAGTAAACAAACAATTATATTTATTATACACAAAAAGCATTCCAATTAGGCCTGTTCGCCCACAGCACCCTTTACTCTGGGTAATTTGAAATTCCATCAGCTTTCTGTGGGGATGTTTATAAAATCACCTCTGAATTTGGCACAGGGGAAAGCAGCATTGAACAGTACTCAGATGAATTTTAGTTGTAATAAATGAAAGGACTGATTTAACATTACTTTATCTGCAGTCAAACAGTTACCAAGCTGGTTTCTTTGATAGGCAAGATAAAAGGTAGTCTTACAGTGCAGTGAACCCGCCAGCTGTCATCTTGAAATATCACAAAGACATCGGAAACATTTGTCATATATTCATGACAAAGATCTATATAGATTCAAAAAACGATCGGTCTCTACTTTATGAACCTTACATATAACACATTAACTACTTCTGCCTAAGGGACTTTAAGTATTAACATTTCAAACATAATATGCTCATCTTGGGTAAACGTAAATGATATTGGCACATTATCTGCATGTTAACAAAAACAGGCGTCACTTAAAAAAAAGGTCTGTGATTTGTTTCTTTAACTAGAATGTAGAAGCATTTCACTGAACTAAGATACAATGACTGTGCCTGGTGTTAATAGGCTGTCAGGGAATATAAATGATTGTTGTAATTTTGACTGTCACCATTAAAAATGAATAACTTGAAGTAAAATCATTAAATAATGAGCCACCCAGGAGGCTATGACTTAGAGCAGCCAAGGCCTCCTGATTAAATTGATTTCTGTAGGCTTTCTGACCATGGACGGCTATTGTCTCTTTCTATTCCCAGGAATACTACAGAAAACTGAAGCCCAAAATAAGGGATAGACATAAACACATTTTGTTCTGCTTTATTTTGTGGTTGTACTTAAGCATACAGGTAGCATTCAAGTATAATTTTAGATTACATGGGGTTACATAATTGTGTAAATATATTGTAATAACTATGTAATTACCAATGGCTCCTACTCATACATGGTACAACTGGGGAAATAAGGGTGCAAATAATGGTGCAAGAAATGTTTGCTAATTTTGTGTTTATTAAAAATCCGCAAAATGAATGTGCCGTGAAATTTATTATTTATACATGTGCCGTACATTAAAAGAAAAAGAAGCGCAAACATTTACTGCAGCAAAAATGGACCTCGAAGGCCGTTAGCGAAATTAAGTTTGCGCAAAAAAAATCCTGTTTTACAGTACATGGAAATTAGGCAATATCATCAGTAAAATGTAGTTCGCAAAAGATGTCGCATTTCCACGTAGAAGCAGGAATCTAATCATCCAGCTATTACAATGTAATTACTAGGGGTGGGTGATATTACCGATATACCAGCATATTGCGATATTCATCAGGCAATTCAATAACCGGTATTTGAACATGAACAACAATACCGGTATTTTTGGTTAAACTGATTCAGGGAAACGTCTACTGGAAAATGTCAGCGAGATAATCACTTCCCGCAAGAACTCGTAATGCGAGCTAACACGAAAGAAAATATGGCACAAGCACATAGAGATTTTGAGCTGCTTAAATTCTGCAAAGCAAAATCACATGTGTGGAATTATTTCGTAATAAAAAAATCTAAAAAGGATGGCTTTATAGCATCAAACATTGTGGTATGTTGTTTATGCAAGGCTGAAGTAAAATACACAGGCGGTACCACCAGCCTCACATACAGTGGTGTAGTCCTACATCTTAAAGTGCCGGAACGCCAATTACAATATTGATTTTTCTGAAATAAATTATACAAATTCATGTTTTATTTGTACATTAAACATGAGGTAACATTTAATAGGTAATGCATGCGTCTCGCATGCGACTTTTAGGCTACTCCCCCTTGATCAGTGATTCCAGATGGGCGGTTTTCCAACCAATTTTTTTTTTTTTTTAAAGCATCTAGCGGGTAATTGCTGTCTTTGGTTGTCTGATTATTTTTTGACTATTTTTATCATGCATATTTTTTTCTATTGCTTTGGATTATGAGTTCATCTTCAGCGCAGAACTTCAGTCACCACAATGCCCTGTAGAGTGTATCACGTCCTCCAGTAAAATTACGAGTTACACAAATGCTCAGTTATTTTTTATTCGTCACCAATTTAAGAACTGTATCAGTACCATTTTAATTGTTTTTATATTTATTTTTAAAGACTATCTGCTGACAGTTCTGGACAATGTAATTTTACACTGTATTCTGAATATCTTTTTTTTTCCCTGGACCTACCGCATTTGATTTGAAAAAAAACCCCAAAAAAACAAGCAAAGCAGATACATAAATAAATAGTTTATATGGGCAGCAGTGTGGAGTAGTGGTTAGGGCTCTGGACTCTTCACCGGAGGGTTGTTGGTTCAATCCAAGGTGGGGGACACTGCTGCTGTACCCTTGAACAAGGTACTTTACCTAGATTGTCCAGTAAAAACCACCTGTTTAAATGGGTAATTGTATGTAAAAATAATGTGGTATTTTGTAACAATTGTAAGTCGCCCTGGATAAGGACATCTGCTAAGAAATAAATAATAATAACATAACTCACCAGTATTTTTATTTTATTTTAAATAAATGTGTAGCACTTATTTATGCTTTTGTAATATATATATATATATATATATATATATATATATATATATATATATATATATATATATATATATATATATATATATATAAAATCTTAAAAGCAAGGTCAGTCATTTATTCCAAATGCCAGGTCTCTGCACTGACTGATATATAAAACAGCTTTAAAACCGTGTTTATGGCCAGTCATAGGATGCACTTTTGAAAAACATGTTTAAAATAAAATGAAAATAAAGATATTATTTATAATAAAACATTTAAAATTACGTTTAAAATCAATGTTTTTAGAGAATTTTAAATAGCTTTCAAACCAGCACTGTTTTTCTATATTTCAAATTGGAAGCACATGCACGCACTTCAAAGGATCCAACAACAATTAGTTACTGGGCATTTCATATGAGAGTTTAATTTGTTATATTATATTCTAATGCTTTCAATTCCATAAAGATGACAAAAAGCACAGTTTACATATGTAGATTTATTTTGGTAGCAAAAAATCAACATCAGCACCATTTGGCGTTAAATTCCAATATGTATCGCAATATATTGCTTTATTGTCTTCAGTCTCAATACCCACCCCTAGTAATTACGATTTTCATGCCCTGTAATCTAAAGAACTAACAACATATATTTAGAAACATTACACATTACAATATAATTAGTTTTCAGTTATCCTGATTCTCTCAAACAGTCTCCAATCATTACTGTATTCTAAAACAATAGCTGGTGATGGTTGTGCACCACACAGCTTTTTAGTTATTATCAAGGCAAAAAAAAAAAAAATTCCAGCCTTTATGTCTGTCTTGAGTTCTTCTCCACTGTCATTTTCTGATTCATGGAATAATAGACCTTGAAGATAATATTTAAGAGGGGGCTTCTTGGAGGTCTGTACCAGTGAAATTGAACCTTATGAATCACAAGGAAAGAATGTCGATGTACATTATTTGGCAGCCTGTTTGCAGTTTAGTAGGATATTTCATTCTGTGCCATCATCACTTGCTACTCTCTATTCACCTCAGGACAAAAGCCCTTTTCTGACTTCCTGAGTCTTCCTATCGTGCACAGGACCTGTCCATTGTATTACTGCAGATGTTTAAATGCAGGGGTCTAATTCAAAGCAATTCAACGTACAGTAACAGTGTATGATTCATATTGCAGCAGGGATCAAAACAGAATGTATGATCGTATTTTGCATCAATGCCTCTCTGCTTTTGTTTACTATTTTCTGTCCACTTCAAACACCTGCTTGAAAAATGCCTACTTATTATTATTATTATTTATTTCTTAGCAGACGCCCTTATCCAGGGCGACTTACAATTGTTACAAGATATCACATTATACATTATTTCACATACAATTACCCATTTATACAGTTGGGTTTTTACTGGAGCAATCTAGGTAAAGTACCTGCTCAAGGGTACAACAGCAGTGTCCCCCACTGGGGATTGAACCCACAACCCTCCGGTCAAGAGTCCAGATCCCTAACCACTACTCCACACTGCTGCCCCTACGGGACGGGTAAGACATCTATGCTGCTTTGCTCAACTTACGAAATCTGCCAAGAGAGGGATTGCCTTCACCAGCACAGAGACTGTTTTCGAGACGAACCAGGACAATGATTCCCACAACCAAAGACCTGCTGCGACCCAAGGTAGAAACAAACGTGAAAGAAACTCTAACACAGAAAAGGAGGAAAGGCATACTGTGACAGAAATGCAAGGAAACTCGGACCCTTGAGAGCCAAGTAATCAGGATGCAAACAGCACATGGTTATGACAAATTAGCTGTTGTGCACTGCAAAGCATCACAACCAAACAGTTATGGATGGCAAAATGTACACAAGGAACAGATGACATTTGTTAGTGGTGCCAGAGACATACCAACCCAGTGAAGCTCAAATAGAAGTGACAAATCAAGAGGTAGGGCCCCCAATGACAGTGCCGACAGCACCTAGGTATGCGACAGACAAATCACCCCCCAGAGCCAACATACAGAGAACAGGATCACCAGGAGTGCTGACAAACGTTAAAGGGCATAAAAACAACTCACAGGTACAACAGACTGTTAAAATAACATGCTCAGAGAGAATGAGCAAACCAAATTCCAAGTTCAAGGACTTTGTGATCTGATGAACTGTAGTGTTATCATGTTAGTGACTGTTCTGAGATATCTTACAGGTCCTCGTTTGACATACTGTTTATATCTTATGCAATTCTAGCCATGTCAGAGAGGGACTTAAGCTTTGAGAGGGAAGATGTAGAAGATAGTGAGTTGGTTTACATGGTAGCATAGCAACCAGTGAACAGGCAGTGCTAAACGCCTTAAGCGGAAGGAGGAAGTAGAGAGTAGAAGGAGGGCAGAGACCTATGGTGTATGCTTAGCTGGTTCTGGTGAATAAACCTGAGTTACTTTACAAACAAAGACTGGGCCTTTACTGTTGCAACACATACACACACTGTAAAAAATGTCCGTAAATTCAAATGTAAAAATATGGTAAATAGTGAAGGTAAAATGCCTTACAGCCTTTAACAGCATATTACCTTCATACTAAAAACAAGAAAATATGTTTATTTTTACAGAATGTTTCCTTAAAAAAAAGTTTTTTACATAAAAAAACTAAAACCGGGTATGTTCCTTTGTTTAAACGGACCAAATTTCTTAAAAAAACCCCAAAACAAAACAAGGGTAACGTTTTACGGTTAAATGCCATAGATCTAATTATGTTAAAACTTGAATCCCAGAATCCAATGCATTGCAAATAGTAGTGTTTTAACAGTGTTATTTGTGTTATTATGGGTTAAATGTGCTGCACGGTTCCACAATGATATCAAAATCTGCATGTCCTTTGTGTTCCTTCACCATTTATGTGTTTTCTTCATGATTTGTGTGGTCACCACTCTTTTGGTCGGTCAGGTCTTGGAGTGGGCTACCCCTCTTTCCCCTCTATTTGTGTCTCTGTTCAGTGCTAGTAGTAAGAGCTGCTGTAGCAGCTTATTGAAGATCATTTAAATTCTTATTATTAAGAGTTCATTTGCTAAACTTTCCAAATCTTATTTTATGGTATTCTACCATAAAATGTATGTATTTTTATTTAAAAAAAATATTATTGTAATATAATACTGTAGAACTGTTATTTATACGGCAATTGACCGCCAACAGATTATATTATTTTACCATAAATTTTACGGTTTTCCAGGAAGGATTATCGTAATATGAAGTATTATGATACCGTTTTTATATGGTACATTACTGGCAACCCAGCTTACCGTAAAAACAACAGTTTTACAGTGTGATACCGTTTTTTATATGGTACATTCAGGGCCGGACTAAGTTTAATGGGGGCCCGGGGCTGTTATCGTTTTGGGGGCCTGTGGCAAGCTGGCTTGCAGTGGTGACGTCACGGACCAGGAAGTAACTGAATCACAACAATGGATCGGCGTGTGAAACTGAACGCAACGGCGTTCAGCTGATTTTATTAATAAACAAAACAAAATATTTAAACAAAACAACAAAACAGAAACAAAAGGGCACGAGGGCCAAATGAATAGACATACAAACAAGTAAGTGGCGTGCTGGCTAAACCAGCACGTTTTAGCAATTGTTTTTATGTCTTCTACGCGCTCTCTCTCTGCTCTCCCGTACTCTCTACTCCAACACTCCCCCTGCAGAACGGACAACTGCTGGTTCTTATACTCTGGCCGAGGGGTTAACTAGTTGTTAATTATCTTATTACCCCTCGGCCAGAGTCTGCATGCGTTTGGTAAGGATGCATGACTGTCAGCTAGTTAAATAATCAGTAGCTGATCAGTCATGCATCCTCACGGGGTTTTTAAATATAACTATAAAAAAACAATAACAAAAGACGCTGCGCTTTTATCCGCGCCGCAAACAAATACAAATAATAATAAATAGGGGCGGGACACTCCGCCAGAGGGCCCCTCTTTGCATATTCATTTGCTTCCCTTTACTGTTTTATTGCCACCACACTCGATTAGCATTGATGTCAAATTATTCAGTCTTAGCTGATTTGTAAATGAGCATTGACCACAGCGTTACTGGCAGTTTCAAATACAAAATGGGAAATGCAAACTGCAGACTCTTTTATCGTAATACCAGGTAATCTGGAAATGTGTTGTCCTTATCTCTTACGAATATGTACGTGTATAATAGGTTTGTAGTAAATATATATAAAATGTTTAGCAAATAATACAAGGATAGTACACAGTGCTTTCTAATGTAATGTTGTTTTTTATTATTAATTGTGCAAACAGAATCAGCAGAGCTGCACACACAGGAATCATGGATTACCCAAGTCCCTTCTTTTTTCTCCAGGTCACCCCACTGTAAATGCAAGACAACCTTTACACATAATAGTAAACTGACGTGTGCTTTTCTGGATCAATTTAAAGTTCAACTGACATTGCCAGGTTAATACAGCAGCTGCTGCACAAATAAATAACCCCAGTATCCAAGGTTACGTAGTTAAATGCAAATGATACCTGTTTTCTATGAACTGATAATAGTTACAGAAAACAAAACAAAAAAAGATCTCACTTGTATGCACTGTATACTTTGAATAAATAAACCTACTGTTTTGCTCTATCATGCTAATAAATGACATAAGTATACAAACAGGCCCTAACCTTATAACTTGAGAAACCACCCCTCAAAAAGAAGTAGGTTTTTAGCACACCAAAACATCTACCATTAATAAAAAAATATTTCTGCATAATAAATGCTATGATCTTTTTGGCCCACAATACAGTAGGTGTAATTTTGTGAGACCGAAGAAACTGAACAGACCTGAACAATCTGACTTAGTGAAACCATTCCACCCCCGTGCCCTGGAACGTGATCTGCTTCTTTGGTCGACTCTGGTCTGCTCGACAAGTGGTTCCAAATGTTTAAACACTGCAGATTCTCTGTATTCTAATATAAATAAATAAATAAATAAATAAATAAATAAATAACAAACTGTACTTGCAATTCTGGCAAAATGCAATAAAAGCAGCTTCACATTGTGATGGTCTCTACTGTGTAACATTTTTTTTGTTTGTTTTTAAATATTTGATGCATAATATAGTTTATTATATACAATATGTGTAATATTAGTGCACTGGCTATATAGGTTTGATTATGGCCATAAATCCTGAACATGCATCTTAAACTGTAGTATAAAATATGTCACATCCCAAAATCATTGTCAGCCATGAGGCTAGAACAGAATTTTTTTATTTTATTTCTAATTGATAAAATCTTTCTAAATTTAAATCTGTTTTAAAAGTAATTTTACACACAGCCCTAGGTGGGGTTGACAGAATTAATAAAAAAAAAAATTCACATAATTCTTATAAAAAGAAAATAAAAATCCAAAAGGTACTGACTAGCACCATTTGTAACAATATAGTACAGATAAAGTTTTAGGTGCAGCTGTCTGGTAGTCTTTCAGTAATGCCTTGTATTGTGTAACATGGGGACATCAGTGATGTCAGAAATGATAAAATAGTCTGCAAAGCTTTTGCCAAGTCTACTGATATAAGGTAATGCTGCACAGAAGGTGGCAACAACTGCTAAATACATAACAAAGTATATTGGAGAATTTAAGCATTGCATATTACAGTGGTAATTTTGTTAAACTGGTTTTGTTTTGCAGAAGGAAAAAAGGCTTATGGTATAATGAATATGAATCCAACAGTAAACACATATCTAATTAGGGCATAAAAAGTTCACAGCTTAGCATCAATGAAAGGACAAGGAATTATCAGGAACATTGTATGTGTCTGTGATTTGGTGGTTGGTTAATGAGCAGTGCATTTTTTGAATCAATAGATTTGAATCACAGGTTTATATTGTTTCTATTTGATACATATCATACCAATTAGAAGATGTCACTTTGCATTCCACTCTCATCAGACATCTGAAAGGGAATTCAATGACTTTGGAATTAAAGACTTTGGAAAGAGCAGAGTTTCAGGAGCTAATGGTTATTGAACACACTTGGGCTGATTCATTGCTGCAGATGACGGAGGGCATTTCATTTGGGAAGATGGCTAACAATGCAATTTAAAGATGAAACAGAAAATTTAGTCAGCAGTTCCGCATCTCTTTAAAACAGTTAATTAAGGCGCAATACATAGTGGCTTAATTTACCTCAAACCTAATTTACCATATGCCAAAATACGGTTTTGTCCCCTTAACAGAAAACAATTACAGGGCTTATTTTAATTATCTTAACTGGAGCTGTATTGATTACCCTCCCCCCCCCACCCCCGAAACATAAATAAATAAATAAACAGAGAAACAAATTACTTTTCTCAGGAGTGCTCATGGAAATGAAAATATTTTATGATTTTTTTTTTAATCCACGTTTCAAAATCTTGAGAAACATGGAAGGAATAGATCAGTATCTGGCAATGGGTAAAATCTTCCTACTTAGTTCTATTTGTTTATTCTCTGAATGTGCCGTTCAATTTTGAGAGAACTTTTGAAATACTAAAAGAAACATAATTAATGAACTGACAAATGTTTCAATTAGAAGTCTTTTTCAATGACATTTGTCACTGAATTTATAAGTTAGTATAGTATTTATATATATATATATATATATATATATATATATATATATATATATATATATATATATATATATATATATTAGCTCAAAGAGCCAGCTGCCCAACGTTTCGAGGGAGCCTCATATATATATATACAGTATATATTATAGCTTTTGTATAACCAACCTTTTTAGTATCCAAGCAGAATACTGTATAAAAATACCTTTAATAGGCTCAGTTACATACAGAAGTGTATACCTGCCATGTAGAGCAAATTATATATATACAGTACTGTGCAAAAGTTTTAGGCAGGTGTGAAAAAGATGCTGTAAAGTAAGAATGCTTTCAAAAATAGACATGTTAATAGATTATATTTATCAATTAACTAAATGCAAAGTGAGTGAACAGAAGAAAAATCTAAATCAAATCCATATTTGGTGTGACCACCACCCTTTGCCTTCAAAACAGCATCAAGCATCAATTCTTCTAGGTACACTTGCACACAGTTTTTGAAGGAACTCGGCAGGTAGGTTGGCCCAAACATCTTGGAGAACTAAGCACAGTTCTTCTGTGGATTTAGGCAGCCTCAGTTGCTTCTCTCTCTTCATGTAATCCCAGACAGACTTGATGATGTTGAGATCAGGGCTCTGTGGGGGCCATACCATCACTTCCAGGACTCCTTGTTCTTCTTTACGCTGAAGATAGTTCTTAATGACTTTCGCTGTATGTTTGGGGTCGTTGTCATGCTGCAGAATAAATTTGGGGCCAATCAGATGCCTCCCTGATGGTATTGCATGATGGATAAGTATCTGCCTGTACTTCTCAGCATTGAGGAGACCATTAATTCTGACCAAATCCCCAACTCCATTTGCAGAAATGCAGCCCCAAACTTGCAAGGAACCTCCACCATGCTTCACTGTTGCCTGCAGACACTCATTCGTGTACGCTCTCCAGCCCTTCGGCGAACAAACTGCCTTCTGCTACAGCCAAATATTTCAAATTTTGACTCATCAGTCCAGAGCACCTGCTGCCATTTTTCTGCACCCCAGTTCCTGTGTTTTCGTGCATAGTTGAGTCGCTTGGCCTTGTTTCCACGCCGGAGGTATGGCTTTTTGGCCACAAGTCTTCCATGAAGGCCACTTCTGACCAGACTTCTCCGGACAGTAGATGGGTGTACCAGGGTCCCACTGTTTTCTGCCAGTTCTGAGCTGATGGCACTGCTGGACATCTTCCGATTGCGAAGGGAAGTAAGCATGATGTGTCTTTCATCTGCTGCAGTAAGTTTCCTTGGCCGACCACTGCGTCACGGTCCTCAACGTTGCCCGTTTCTTTGTGCTTCTTCAAAGAGCTTGGACAGCACACCTGGAAACCCCTGTCTGCCTTGAAATTTCTGCCTGGGAGAGACCTTGCTGATGCAGTATAACTACCTTGTGTCTTGTTGCTGTGCTCAGTCTTGCCATGGTGTATGACTTTTGACAGTAAACTGTCTTCAGCAACCTCACCTTGTTAGCTGAGTTTGGCTGTTCCTCACCCAGTTTTATTCCTCCTACACAGCTGTTTCTGTTTCAGTTAATGATTGTGTTTCAACCTACATATTGAATTGATGCTCATTAGCACCTGTTTGGTATAATTGTTTAATCATACACCTGACTATATGCCTACAAAATCCTGACTTTGTGCAAGTGTACCTAGAAGAATTGATGCTGTTTTGAAGGCAAAGGGTGGTCACACCAAATATGGATTTGATTTAGATTTTTCTTCTGTTCACTCACTTTGCATTTAGTTAATTGATAAATATAATCTATTAACATGTCTATTTTTGAAAGCATTCTTACTTTACAGCATCTTTTTCACACCTGTCTAAAACTTTTGCACAGTACTGTATATATATATATATATATATATATATATATATATATATATATATATATATACATTAGTGGTAGGGCGAACACAGGATGTTCATGTTCAGATACTCGCTCATAATTTAAATATTTGTTCGTTTTTCAAAAAGTAATGAAAGCCATTATATTGCTCTGAACGCAGGCAGCGACCGCATAACAGCAGGGGCAGCGGGTGTGGCCATGGACACTGTGTGTGTGCCTTTATTTTACAACAAGACCTTACAATATGTAACACGTTAAAATAGAAAAATAGCCCTAGAGTAAAGAATCAGCTGTGTAGGACTTACTTTACCCCAGTGAATTAACTACAAAACAAAGGATGCCAAACAGCAGTTCAAGTTAAACATTGTTTTGTTTACTCCCGAAATAAATAGTACATAACATTGACACCAAATTATTATTATTATTATTATTATTATTATTATTATTATTATTATTATTATTATTATTATTATTATTTAAATTAATTTTTCTTTAGATTCCTTGCCATTGCTGTTTCTTTACAGGAAACGGTGGCCATCAACACGTTTTCATAAAGTAATAACATGAGGTTTACTTCTGCCTTTTTGTAGCTAAACAAGCAAAAGAAACTGAAATGTAACTTTAAACACTTCAAATAAAACAAATGTGGAAATGGCGTTGTAAAGTGAAGGGGAAAAATACTCTTGTTTATTACATTCCACATAACAAAGTTGCACCAAAAAATATATAATATATACAATCTATATAAAAATCACTACACAAGATTTTCAGGAAGTTGAGTACTGTTTAAGCAAGGCATTTCAGAATGACGTGCTTGCCTTTTTTCTGTCCCATGAGACTCGCTCTAAAGCAGCATAACACCTTTTTGACCCAGATGGCTTTCCATAGAGATCACTGAGTGCCCATAATCTGGTTTGTTTACTTTCTGCTGTCTAAAACTTTTAAATAGAGGCTCAAGAGCTGCTGTGTTGATCCTGTTAAATATTCATCTCACATGTCACATGGAGCTCTTTTTCATTTACCATTTTTTGAAACTGTCGCTCAAATTCTGAAGAGACGGTAAGAAAGTGCAAGGTATTTTTGTCATTTGTAGCGAACATCTGATTTTTGTATCCGAATACATGTATTTGTTTGTATTTGTTTGTCCTGTGTGTGTATATATATATATATATATATATATATATATATATATATATATATATATATATATATATATATATAGTGTTTTTCCCCTTAAAACTATTACACTGTTTGTTTATCTGGTACAGCACAGCACAGCACAGCACAGCTTCTCTTAGTACGACGTCTCTCCAACTCCACAAGGAGGACACTGTGGCCACTATTTATATCTTTATCCCCCGTGATCCCCTCCCCGCCAATTGCTGCACCCCTGCTGTTCCCGCGTCGGACTAACCTCTGACCCCAGGAACTACCTCAGTCCCTGAAGATGGGGGTGTCACAGGGAGCCTCAACTACTACTTCACCCATACTTGTTCCCCCATTTACCCTCAAGCACACCGACAGACACACACACTTACACACCTTACTATGATCCACAAACAATCTCTCCTACCCGCACACCTTTACAATCCCCTCTCCCCCCAGTTCCCCTAATGGCGTGGGCGGTTTCACAATACACAAAAATGACAAAGAAACGAACAAATACACTGTTTACACTGTTTACTGTTTACAGTCCCTGTTTACAGTGATACAGCAGTCCGAAAGTTCCTAATCCAAAATAGAATCAGATTTTGTTTACTATATCAGCCTTGCATAACAGTCTCTCCTGATTTGTGAATTTGTACTTGTGCTAGTAAGATATTGCAATATGTATTTATTTATTTATTTATTTATTTATTTATTTGGCAGATGCCTTTATCCAAGGCGACGTACAGGCGTTACAGGGCAGTACAGGGTAATGCAAGTTTAATATTTAGTTTACAGTAAGTGCAAATAATACTACTAAAATACAATATGAACTAGGATGCAACAAGTTATGTCTACAATTACATATTAGTAGTGCAATAGTCGGCGTGGTGTCCTGAAGCCTGATAAATTGCAGTTCAATTGCTGTTTTCATGAGATAATTATCAAGTTTTAACGTAATAATTATCTTGTGAAAATGGAAATAATGATTACGTTTTAACAGCGAATGGTGATGTTGCTCTACATGGCAGCTATACGCTTCCGTAATTCCACACTATGTTAAAACATGGTGGTAAAAGTATAAATTTTGGTACGTAGCCATGGTTACTACTTTAACTCAGATCAACTGACTGAAAGCAGCAATGTTTAGTGTGTGAAAAATAGATAGTATACTTTGAATCAGCTGATAATGCACGTCAAGCACTTACTCAAACCTCTTACCACCTCCAGGGGATTCTTGATATGCAAACATTATTATCCTGGCAGCATAGGAAAGTGAGAAATGTCTCTTGCATGTGACCAGGGGGCTTTTGAGAAAATATGGGCCTTTCCTGTTACTGTGTTAAAGTAGCTATCAAAACAATTGCACTGATAATAAATATGGTTTTGTAGAAAGTGTACATGGAAACAACAACTGTCCATGCTTCTGAATTTGAAGATCAGTTTCTCAATATCTCTGCAAAAAACACAGAATGGACTTCATTTTAAAACAATTGTATGTGTGAATATTCTGTATGTATCTATTTTGAAACATTTGGAAATCAAAATGTTTGTCAATGTAATCACTTGATATATAATATAAAAACAGAAATGCTAAAATAATTTTAAGAATAAGTGATATAAATGATTATTAATACATTTTCAGACTTTAAAGACACACTGATAAATCATTGTTCATGAACATTCTAAAGAATCTTAGATATCCACATAAAAACAGGCAGAATTCTAAATTGTGTTATGTAGGCAAAAAAAAAGAACAATGAAGTATGTGTCTTAGTGTCCTTATAAAATGTCCTATTTGAATGAATTTCCTGATTTGAATTAAATAAGAAACATTGGTTGTACAGTACAATTTTAATAATAAGAAATTAAAATGTCAGCATCTGATCAGTATTCAGGAAATTTCCCAGACATTTCATACTGTAGGAATAAACATTTTGTGCATCCTTTTTTGTTACATTACAGGTTGTCTGTTGGTTTTAAAGTAATGAAACCTTTTTGTGTGGGGTTAGGGGAGGCACAAGACCAGCAGTAAAATGTTGCGGTCCCACAGTCATTTATTTGAAAGGGTTGTTACTACAGTATGTACAGTAAGTAGCTCGTAATGCATCAATAATACACTTCACATGAAGTATTAAGCATCTGGTTTTTTTTTTTATAAATGATATCTACTGGGAGGTGGCAATGGAGTTTGAGAGTATGCAACAACAAATCTTAGCAACACCACTGACCTAAACATACTGCAGGTGATAAATGTCAGTGTGAGAAATTAATTGCATGTGGAGCTGCAGAAGGCAAGTTGAACTTCCTATCCAGTTAAAACTGAAATCAGAAATGCACTAGATCTGCAGATAAAACAACACATTTACCTAAACCACTCGCAATTACAAGCACTGTATTATAGAGATTATTATAGAGATGGCTCAATTAGTAGAGATTAAGTTGATAGATTTTGTATAAATTGGAAATTAGGTGACATGAAATCCCCATAAGGCTTGTCAGAGTCATTTTATGAAAGCATACATATACAATCTATTTCTGTCAGTTTTGATTGTGACTATCCTAATTCCACTAATGTATGTTCCAATATTAAGTTATTTGCAATTCTGGATCTTGAGTTTGATAGCTTGGATTACTGTTCCACGCTATTGGGAAAGGTGATTTGAGAGGGGATTATTAAAACACAATGCTAAGCCAGCAACGTTATGTTAACTTGACCACAAACAACCTTCTTTTCTAAGCAGGGGAAACCTCCAGACAATTTTCCAAAGTTAAAAACAGCTGATTACATTTCTATTTGATTCTCTTAATCCCCACTATTGCTAAACCAGTTGACCTTAGAGGAGTTCAAACTAGTGCTTTCTGGAATTTTACTATTGGGTCAGCCTTACACATTTAACCCCTTCTCTGCTGATGCCCTTGTGACACTCTCTGCTGCAGGATTTTGGGAGTCAGCTGTTCTACATCAAAATTACCATATGTTCCCTTTTAGATACCACAGGCAAACTATATATTGGTTTTTTTCTTTGTCAGAGTTTTTATTGGTACCGTTTTTGTGTTTTTTTGGTAATGTAACCACAAACTACAGCTATTATTGTAAACAGAATGCTACTTTTTCATAAAATGTATTATACCTTGTAACAAGGGAGATCTGTGCTGACTATCTGGCGCATGCACCATCCTGCAGGGGGAGGTCGAGAGCCTCGTAAGATCCACCTGTCAATCATGGCAGTGACTCAGAGAGGTTGGGTGAGGGTGTGTTGTCTTTCCCTCTCTCAGTGGTTGAGAGGTGGGCCTTGGGGGGGTTGCTCGACCTAAGAACTACGCTCTGTTATTCATTTGGGTGGCCATAACAGGGGAAACCCAGTGACGCTGGGTTCGGAAGCTGGTGTAAATAAGAGAGAAAAATAAATGAGAGAAAAATAACTGTTACATACCCGAGGGGGACGTGTGTAGGTAGCTGGGAGAACCTTGGCCACCCCAGTGTGTAGTGAATACCAGAGTGTAGGTTGGAGACCCAATCTGACCAGTTTAGCGGCAGTGGGGGACGCTGCATAAGCAGAACCTTTTGTTTGTAGTTTTATTACTGTGTTTTATTTTCCCTTTTTTCTTTCGCCGTTTGTCTTCATTATTATTTTAAAGCACCTGCACGTGCTGCATAAAGCAAGTACAACCCCTTTACCATTGCTGGATTTGGGGATAGCAGAACCAGCGCCATCTGGTGGACAATAAAAGAAACAAAAGAAAATAATAATAAAACTGGGCACCAGAGAGGTGTTTCAATGACAACCTTCTGTCTCCTGCGTCAGTGAATACCCATGCCCTTCCACATACCTACATCACATTTAGTCCCTAAAATCCTAATGTTTGATGTAAGATTGTAGAAACTTTTAAGCTGCTGGATGTGCCCTATGCCTATGTGTAAAACATTTAATTGGTTTTGGGGGTTTTACTTACTCTAGACCAGTGTTATTCAATTATCGGCCCACAGGCCCAATCCAGCCAATGAGGGCCTTTCATTTGGCCCGTCGAGTGTCAGCTGTCCTTCACTACAAAAGCTAAAATTACAGATACGTAAGATTGAAAGGTCGTCACTATCTACAGGGCATTTGTGTCCCCTAACAAGCATTTATTTTTGGCAACACGCCATAATACAGGAAGAAGTGATCACTGCACTTTATCTGCTAAAAATCCTTCTCCTTCCTTGTTTACCGATGCTAAGATTTACTGGGCCCTGGTGCAAGACTGTGAAGTAGACAATATTGCAATGTCTTTTTTGGAAAGCACTTTGTGCACTCAAAATGCTGCGTACAGCAAATAGTGAAGCTGCACAGCTTTTAGCTGTCTGCGTCTGATGTGTTGCATTCCTCTGCAACAGAAGTGCTGTATGACCCAGGCTTTAACTGACTTTTCCACGATTCTGAAACAAACAGCATGTTGTAAATAGGTTTGCCACTTTTCGATTGTAATCGGTAAAGCTCGTTAAACATCGAATTCCCAAAAAATATGAGTTAGACTGAAATCATTAGGATAAACGTCGGCAAACCCACTCGCTTTTTTTTTTTAAACAAAAAAAATAATTTAAGAAATCATCTCGTCTGTGTAGTTTTTATACTTGTTGTCTGTCCCGTCTGACTGCCATGACATGACTGTCAATCATCAGACCAATTGTGCACTTTCATTTGCCAGCTACAGCCTGTCATTCAAAGTGCCACCTTTGAAATTAGTGGGTTAAGGTGTAAGTAAGCGTTTGCTATTATAGGTATATATGGTGACAGTTACTAGTTTGATTTGAAAATGGAGAGCAAGAGGAAAACACTTAATGAGTATTGTGCGGCAGGACGAAGTGGGTCAGTCTGCCTTGCCTCCAGTGAGTCCAGCTGTGCTTAAGGAGAGGGGCGGAGCTGGGAATAAGTGCAAGTTAGTTCTGTTCAACTATCTAATGTTTTGTTCTGTCTGTGCATATTGTTTTTACTTGTAAATGTATGCTATAAAAGTCTGTGCAATACACTTTATATGCTGCGAATTTGCTACCATTAGCAAAATCTGACAACTACTGATGTCACAATTTTCCCCCATCAGAAATTGCTACCCCTGTTTTTTTTACAATGAGGGAAAAAGATGGTAATAAATTCTGATGGGTCGTATTGTGGTGTCAGAAACTGCTACCCTTGTTTGTGCAATGGGAAAAAGATAGTAATACATTCTGATGCGTTGTATTGTGTTGCCAGAAACTGCTACCCTTGTTTATGCAATGGGAAAAATATGGCAATAAATTCTAATGGGTTGTATTGTGGTGTCAGAAACTGCTACCCTTGCTTATACAATGAAAAAAGACAGAATACAGGATCAGCTACTAGTCTTTGAAATAGCTATTTTACAAAAATGTAAAATCAAAAGAAATGCCATCAACACATTACTTTACGGTTAGGAATACACATTGTCCATGCTTTAGAAACAGGGAGCATGAATTACCTATGTATGACGAATAGTCAACAAACACCATTCATACTACATATTTTTATTTAAGTTAAATAATCTTAGGAAGGTAGCGTTACCGATGTTGGAAAAATAGTCAACAGTAATAATTGTACCCATTTATACTTACTTAATACCAATAAATTAAAACAATTTAAAGTAGGGAGCTTTTTTTCTGACTCAGTAAGTGGAAGAGAAGTAAAACAGTGGCGAGCACGTACAGTACAAAAAGAAGTAAAAACTGATGAGAAGCAAAAAATGATGGAACACTAGCCCTGAGCTACCCTCAAATCAATAAACTTCAGTTTATATTCACACTCTGTATGCACATTCATTACTATTCGTATCACTAAGTTCCAGAATGCAACAGTGAATACTGTTTTACGGTTTACTATTATTTAACTAAAAATAATTACTCCTCTCCTGTAACGTCAATGAAAACACAAATCTGCAAATATGAGCTAACAGGTTGTCTATCTGGAGGCGGGATACAGAACGAGCTCTCTGGTAACAGGTTAGTGTTTTTAAGGTCATGTAATTGCTCAGCTGGCAGATGTAGCCAACAGATGGAATTATTAATCATTGATTAATCTTGTTACATTATTGGTTTTCTTTAGGTTGCGCTGTGCGGGGGGGGGCGGGGGGGGGGTTGTCTACTTCGCAGTATTGCACCAGGGCCCAGGAAATCCTAGCACCAGCACTGGGGTAGCTTGCATACAGAGTGAGTTGTAAGCAATGTAGTGAATTAGGTATACAATTTATTTAAATATAAATTAGTCTTTAGGCGCCCTGTTTAAGAACGCCCGAATGTTAATAACTGAGACCATATTTAAGTTCCGGATCAGAACTCAGATTCCCTTAGACAATAACTGACATTCACACAACGTGTCAGAAATATAAAACAATAGTTTATTTAAGAATAAAAAGGGGTGCACAACTAATCTAATATTACAGAAAGGAAAGGCTATTGGTTAGAAATATGTGTGAATAGTATACAGTTCATAGCTTGATCTAATTTATCTTGCCAATTGTAATGTATGATTACCTTACTTTAATTTTCTACCTTAAGTGACTGCATCACCCTCCCCTCCCACGCATGATGTAGCATTGTTACGTTGGGTTGCAGCCTCTTTACAATGTGAATGAGAAGCGGACTTGTGCTGTAAAAACCTCTTAAGTAAAAACGACCTACTACAGAGTAATGAAGCAATAGCAATGCAAATTGTGAGAGAGTGCTCTCCATCACAGGGAAAAACAGGACCAAGGCTCGCAGTGAGCTTAGTAATGCGGTACTGAAGGGGCTAAATTGCTCTGAGTGTCCTGAGCAGTGGAGTAACTTTGGTTTCAAAAGTGTGTGTGGGGTGGGGGTGGGGTGTTGGGGGGGGGGCAGTTTCTGTAGCTGGGGCATGCATGAAGATTATTCTATCTGAAATAATAAAATATGTTACAAACAAGCATAACAAAACATTGCATCCCTTGTATGTCTAATTAAAAGATCCAAAGACATTCCTGCAGCAATCATTGGCACAATGATGTCATGAGTGATGAGTGTGGCAAATAGCTATATTATTCAGTCGCTTCTGAGTCATGGAATTACAAAGCCATGACTTTAGTCTTCAAAGAGCACTGAAGCTCCGCTCAGATCGGAGCCTGGATCCAGGATCAGATCCCTTTAGTACAACCGGCCCCTGAGGCAGCATTGAGTGCTAGAGCGAGTGTGGCATAATGCAGGTTTAATGAGAATTGCGATCACCGCCTCCGTATATTTATTTGTCCAAGGCACAGAGGTAATTTTGTATTTTTAAAATTGACTGCTTCAATTTAAAATGAAATGTTAAACTGTAAGTAGACAGAAACCTCAGTGTGATAACATTAGTAAATAACACAAGCTATGGTGAATTACAAACTTAAACCATTTTCCTGTGTTTTGGATACAGCAACGTAGTGCATCCTCCTCTATCTTTGTCCACCAGTTTACCATTTTCCCCAACATTACTGTGATCTCAGGCTGTATACAAATTTGTCAGCCGGGGTCTTTAATGTACGAGCCACGTACAGTATGTTTACTTATCATTGGTCAGTTTCCCTAGTTAAGGTGTGTGCAGCTCCAGGATCGGACCAACATTACGGATCAGTGGAGCCTGATCCAGATCCTCGTAGTGAAACACCATCTCATGATCCGGCTCCAGTGATCCCGGATCCGATACCATTTTTCTTCCCATTGACTTCTATACTAACTAGTGATTATACCTTATAAATTAACGTGAAATAAACGTTTTATTACTCCTGCAATATGAGGGGGACATTTCCCCATCTTTGAAAAAGTGAGGGGGGCATGATGTCCCCTGTGTAAATTATGCCTATGGTACTGAGTTCAAAAATACCAAATATGTTCACCTTTATATAGCTGTTCAGGCGTTTACATGCCCTAGACCAGCTGTTGCCAACCCAATCTGTGGTCCGTGAGTAAACTCACCTTAAACCTGCATTAGTAAGACCTCATCTTGAATATTATGTTCAGTTGTGGTCACCTCACTACAAAAAGGATATTGCTGCTCTAGAAAGAGTGCAAAGAAGAGCGACCAGAATTATTCCGGGTTTAAAAGACATGTCATATGTAGACAGGCTAAAAGAATTGAATCTATTCAGTCCTGAACAAAGAAGACTATGCGGTGATCTGATTCAAGCACTCAAAATTGTAAAAGGTATTGACAATGGCAGCGTTTACATGCACAAGTCATGACAGTTTTCCTCGCGACGTGTTTGCCGTACTTTTCAGGAAATGCGTTGCTATGCAGTTCTGATTTAGGAAAAAAATCGTCTGTACCAATGCAGATTACTCAATTCATAGTCATTTAGGGGAGGGAATATTTAAATGTCCATGTCTGCTTACTATGTAGGAAAAGAACGATTCTGAATATCGTGAGGAGAGCTTCATGCGTTGCCATGAAGATAAAAACATTTAACAAGAGAAATGAATTCACGTGTTGTCGCGCACATTCTGAATTACGCCGTGCATTAGCTACCTGATTGTCTGGTTACCTTTCCAACACACACATGCACGCATGCACACACACACACAAAATTATATAAAATATAATTTCTACTAAGGACAAATTTTACTACTTAGAATTTATATTTGTGTGTGTGTGTAACATCTAAAAGTTAAATTTCATTAACACTAGAACCGCCTTTTACAATACATGTTTTTATTTTGAATATAACCTACAATATTCTATTTTTTTATACAAGGCTGTTGTTATCTCTACTCGACCTGGCAGCCATCAATTCCTTAGTTTTGTACAAGGCATGCACCAGGGAAAATATCAGTAGGAGAGATTTCATCTTGAAGCTAGCCAGAGCGCTTCAGCAGAAACATTTTGCATCACAAGATAGGCATCAAACTCAGTTGCACAATGGCATTTAGGGTTTGCGCTTTTTGAAAATACACTTGCATTACAGCTTGTTAAGTAATTGAAATCCGTAATTGAAAATAAGGATTTTAGAAATGGGTAACATAACATCACCCTTCAATGGTTTGTACCCATAATTCCTCTGGAGCCCAAGGTAATGTCGCATGACATAAAAACAAGTGATTTTTACTCGTTACGTTACCTCAGGTATTGGTACAGCATGTGTCATGGTGGTTTGGTCTGTTTTTTTTTTTTAGTCCTTCCAGTACTCGTTTACAATGTGGTATATTTCAAAACCCTCCTCCAAACAGAAGCCTGGCTGAGAGGGACAGTGTGGACAGTAGTACCATGTATTCCTTAGTATGTCCTTGTGGCCTTTTTTTGTGGTTTGGCTTTTCTTCCAGACTGGGGCAGCGTTCCAATAAAAAGAAGTTCACCACTGCGGCTCTTTCCAATCTTTCAGTCTCTGGTATTTCTTGTGTATCAAACACAAGGCTGGAGATCACAGAAAGTCCAGAAATGTGAGCTGATTCTATAGTGTCATACTTAGATACACTACATAGGCTTTGTACAAAGAAATCTGAACCATGTACATGCCAAGCTTCTTATACATACTTGAGCTTGTTTGTGTGTGTGTGTGTCCTGACCTCGCACAGGAACTGCTACAGTAGCTTCATCATGGACAGTGGTGAGGAGGTACACATCTTTTTTGTCAGTGTCTTTAACTGCCAGCAGTTCCTCACAGCGCAGAGCGTTGGTTTCGCCACGCCTCTGTTTGTTGGCTACCCATTGTCGTGGAAATCCCTGTTGGGTCTTATTGTATCACAAGCTGTTTTTTGTGATGTGTGCACGGCCCTAAACAGAGGGGTCCCTGTGTAAAAGTTATCTACATTCAAATGGTAGCCAAGTCTTAGGAAGGAAAAAACAAGATTCTCAGTGGTCTGCAAGCATGGGGGCAGCCAGGTGGCTCAATCTGAGAGTCCTTCCCTGTGTACGCTCTGAACCGATGAGCAATAGGAATAATAGAATAGATGAGCAATAGGAATAGTATTACTAAGCAATCCAGCAGATTGCTTAGGAATACTATTAATGTAAACAGTGATGGGTTTGTTGATGAAAAATACAAGGGCATTGAAAATAAACTGGTTTTGCTCAAATTACAGATAGACTTTAGACTCCCCCTGCCGGGACAAGTTAAAATATATGTCCCCTGGGGGTCGAAGGTATTCAGACCTTCTTTGACTTGATGTGAGACACCCTGCATTGCACACGTTTTCATGAACATGAGAGTAGGAGGAGCAAATTAATGGCAATATTATATCAGAAGGCTGTATTTAATTAAAAATAAGATTTGATATTAAATATGATTGGCACACAAAAAATAAAATGCGAGACGTTAACCAAAAATGTACAAATGTGTTTTTTATTTGAGTGAAATAAAAAAAAAATAGGACAAATAATTTCAAAATACTGTTATTGTTATGAAATAATAATAATAATAATAATAATAATAATAATAATAATAATAATAATAATAATAATAATAATAATAATATTCTGGCTATAACAGTATTACTGCTTTAAAAAATAATTTTAAAAATAATTTTAAAAAGCAGCCCGTGAAAAAATCTTCTGAACTTAACTCTCATTATTATTAATTTTAGTTTATTTTTTTGCTTTTTTTGACAAATTAAAAAATAACAATAGTATAATTAGTTAATGATAAATAAGAAATAATAAATTATAAAACTAAAGTAAGGTTTCACCTCAACCACCGAGTCGTTTCCTTGTGCTGAAGGGGTAATGGATTTGCGATAATAACTAAATAAATTAATACATAAATTAAATTAAGTATTTTAATCAGGGGATTGACAATAGGTTTTTTCAGGCACTTTTGACTTTTCTGTATATACAACTCCAAAATGATTCCACACAATTGGAATCACACAAAACTGCTAGCTGCTTTTTCAAATCACTCAGTACAGAGTACACGGGCAGCAGCGCTGGAGAAGAGACAGACCAACATCGCCAATTGAAACACCCATAAAACCACCTGATTTCTTGTTATCCAAAGGCCAAATAAAGATACAAAAACGTATCTGGGTAGTGTAGTTTTGAAAGCAATCCATTATTTTCAATAGCAGAATAACAGAGTGCGCAGTTGGGCCGACTAGATCGTCCCGTGCCAGTTATAGAGTTAAGCATATGATGGCAACAGTATTCAGCAGTATTCGAGCAGTCAAGAGGGGCCCACCAACCTTCATTTTTGGGGCCAGAGGGTACGGCCGCACACCCTGTCCCCTGGTGCGCCAGAAGAAGGGGGTATTTGAGGCTGTATGTTAGGGGGGATCCAGTGGTAGAATGGCTGAAATCTACCACCCCTCGGTCCAGGCCCACCTACTGGGTTCAGGCAGGGGCTCAGGCTCAGTTTCCATAGCCTCCTCTTCCTGACCACTGTTGATCTCCTCTGGAGGAAGTGCCACAAAATCACTCTCTGAGCCAGACTCCGTTAGGAGGTTAGCAACAGCATCTGCACTGCGCCGCCTTCTTGCCATTTCCTCCCCAAAATAACCTCCACAGCCCAGTACAAATAAAATTATAAATATAAAAATGCAATAATAAAATTAGATCCTGTACAATTACAACATGTGTTGTGAGGGGAGAGGAGATAATTCAATTTAAAAAAAAAAACATTTTAAAGCAAAGTCATTTTATTATTATTTTTTTTTAATCAGAATAATTGTGAATTGCAATATAATGTATTTTTTTTTTATATAATATAAAGTTGTTGTTTTTTTTAAATGGAGCAGAAATAAAATAAAATCAAACCAATAATTGCAAATCGTTTTTGGGGCTATGGGGAAAGGAGAAAATAATCTAATCAACATAGTATAAACCAAAGTCTTATTTTTTGTGTGTTTTTTTAACCAAATATAGAACAGGAAAAAATAAGATCAAGTAATTTTTAAATGGACCAGGAAAAAAATAAATAAATAAATAATTCATTACAATCAAATCCTAGGGAGAAAAAATAGATCCTGAAAAGTTTTCAGTGGGATGGGGGAGAGGTGAAAAATAAATTATTAAATACTAATCAAAATCGTTTTTTCAAAAAAAACAAAATATTAAAATGTTTTTAAAATGTAGAACAGGAAAAATCTGGTGAAATATCCAATTATGAATACAAGTTTGTCAATTATACGAAGTATATATATATATATATATATATATGTGTGTGTGTGTGTGTGTGTGTGTGTGTATATATTAGGGGTTTTAATCGAGTAAAGATTAATCGATTAATCATACCTGTGGCTTTTGATCGATTAATCTAGTCTACCTAGGTAATGCGTAAAGAAGTGCATAAGAAAAACTGGAAAAATGGCGGAAGGTACATCGAAAGACGGTGGCAAGCGTGCTACAGGAAGATATACCAAACACTTTACCATAGAAGCCAAGGTTGCAAGATTTGCTCTTCGGTGCTTTCCTTTCACGGCAGCACTACGAGTTTATCATATCATCTGAGTCGCAAGAAAGTTTATTTTTCTTTTATATAGCATATACGTTTAATATTAATCTAACTTAACTCAATTAAAATAAAAACTCAAATCAGTATTTTTTTTAAAAGGGCTCTTGTTTCTTTTTTTTTTGGTTGTTTTTTTAGACATGGTATTTGGCTGAAAGAAGTGGAAGCAGGCAGTAGTGCGCAAACAAAAATGTCACAGTACATAACTAAAACAGATTCCGTGCTTCCCGATTGCAAGAAGAAAGAACTGAATACAACGATTGCAATTAACTCTTGTCCTCTGTCTATTACGGAAGATGCTGGTTTTTCAAGTGAAGTGTTTTTCAAGAATCAATGGAGCTGCCTTTGAAAAAAATGACAGTGGTCAAGCAAGAGTCTCGCTGATGACAGTGATTTTGAGGAGGACACTGAAAGCAACAAAAGAAAATGTGACCTCGACATGTACAGGGGGGAACATGTACAATAATAACAGCAGTGATTGGTTACTGAGAAATACATGTGGGAGTTAGTTCCTGGGATTTGGAGTTCCAGGATGTCAAGCCTGGTCAGTAAAAAACACAATATCTTTATAAACATAATGTGAAGATATTATGGTGCTCATGTAACAGGCAGTGTTGTGTGATGCACTGCTGTTACTGATTCTGTCCCTGTGGCATGACGGGAGCCCTGCACGTGAAAAGTGTTTTTTTTTGTTTGTGTGTGTGTATTTAATGTAAATGGTGTTTGTAAATAGTTAATGGGGAAATTGATGCTCCTGGGAGATCCGACCTGCTGTTTGTGGTTGCAGGAAAGAGGAGGTTCCTAATCAGCAGATGGGCGTGTTCCAGTGGGGAGTCAGGTTTAAAAAGGTCCCAATCATACACCTCAGGGCTGCTGCAGGGCCATAACAAGCACCAGGATTAAGACCATCCACGCTACCGGGATCGGAGCTTTATGAAGAGACGAGACGGCAGACGACCATGTGTATATCTGGGGTCAGAGTGTGCTTGGGTCTATAAAGCCACAACCACCAGCAACCATGTGTATATCTGGGGATGGGGTTTGATTAACTGATTTTAGGAACAGGGATTAGTTTAGGGATAGTAGATCCCCTAAAGTATAGTGAGGTGTACAAGCAGACTTCTCGTGTAGGGGAGTAGCACTAGCCGTTTTCACGGCAACCTTTATTTGTCATTTTTGTACCGTGTTTTGAGATTTGTACCATGTACCGAGATCTTAAAGGCTCTAAAACCACAAATGCAAACGAGCCCGGCTCTTTTGCACAGTGATTAAGACGTGCGGGTCATCGGTTCACGCCCAGCCTCCACCCTGTTACAATAGTGCCGTGACCCGGATCTCATTGAATGGCTGCAGCTGATCGCTGTTAAAGAATGTAATGGGCAGTACTGTGATACACTGCCGTTACGGATTCTGTCCCCTGTCGGTGAGAAGAGATGAGGTTAAAAGCTCTAAAACCATGACTGCAGATGAGCTTGCAGTGTGCCATGTGCAGGGTCGCCGGTTCGCTAGTCTACACCGTTACACTCAGTCCCTTCTAAAGATGTTCGGTTTCCTCAATCTCCCCTGAAGGCAGGAGATCAAAGGGTGATGTATGGCAAGATATCAGGTCTGATATATTGTGAAAGGCATAAAACTGCATTTAATTGTATCAATTTTTTTGCTGTGTAGGCAATAAACAAATCAATGTGCCTTTATTCTGGCACTCCACTGCTGACAACAACCCAGAATGTAGACCAGGGGTCAGCAATTCAATTTCATGGTGGGCCAAATAACCTGCGGGCAGCAGCAGAGTGGGCCACTTACACCCCCTGCCCCCCCCTCCACTGTCAAGTCTGTCACACTCACACCTGATGTTTTAAAATTGATTGCAAAAGGAAAGCACAGTTGTTCTCATTGAATGGGTTATAATGCTATGAAGCATTTAAAATCAAAATGTAAGCTACTTAAAAATTCTGCATTCCTGTGTATGCGGGTTCCATACCATAGCCAGGCATAAATGAAACGCAGTGAACACAACGCAATCAAGAATTTAAAATAAAAACGTGTGCTACTTTTTAATTTGTTTTAATGTAATTCGTTCCTGTGTATGAGAATTCCAATACGATAGCGAGGCATAAATGTAACGCAATGAAGCATTTCAAATAAAAATGTGTCCTACTTTTGTATTTACTTTTGTTATGTTTTTGTGCATTCCTGTGTATGAGGGTTCCAGTACCACAGCGAGACTTAAATGTAATACAATATGTCGTTGTATGCAAAACCTGATATACAAATGTATTGTTTAGTGGCAAAAAAAATATTGTAGCAGCTGGCTATGTGCGGTGTTTCTGGCGGTCAATGAAGAGACAGACAACAGGGTGCAGTGAAAGCAGTAAAACTGCTTTTTCATTTTTATCAAATCGTTTTTGCACCCCCTTTCATTTTCCGAGCTCTACTCAATTCCATGCTGACTCCACCCATTGGCCCACTGACATCCACTCGCATTCATACAGGGCAGCAGTGGAGTGGTGGTTAGGGCTCTGGACTCCTGACCGGAGGGTCGTGGGTTCAATCCCTTGTGGGGGACACTGCTGCTGTACCCTTGAGCAAGGTACTTTACCTAGATTGCTCCAGTAAAAACCCAACTGTATAAATGGGTAATTGTATGTAAAAATAATGTGTTATCTTGTAACAATTGTAAGTTGCACTGGATAAGGGTGTCTGCTAAGAAATAAATAATAATACACACACACACTCAGAACTGACATGCAGGCAGGCTGCTAGGGAGAGAGATTAGCCGGCGAAACAGACTCACACACCCACTCACATCAGCGGACAACACAGGAAACATTATGTGTACAGTATACAGTTTGTTGTGTTTGCCCTGTCGCTATGATTTCCCATATGAAGATCATATCCCCCATGACAGCCCCCCTTGCATGAAGTTCCGCTCTCACTCCGCCCTTGATACAGCCCTGCCAAGGGGGCTTCTGCGGGCCAGACGACACACGTCCGCGGGGCGCCATTTGCCGACCACCGATGTACACCCTAGCCCATCCTAATAGTGTGTGTTTCAGTTTGGCTTCAATAGCCATTCCCTCTGCCGGAAAATAAGGTCCCATAATTAAAAAATATGTGCATATTAAATCATCCCATACACTTCCCTGGCTGAAAATGGCCTTTTCGTACATATTGCTTGATAGGACTGTGTTTAAGGAACTTTGACTTGAGCTCAGAAGTCTTCAGTTCTAATTGCCAACCACATAAATACATAACATAAGCTACTGTAGATCAGCTAATTTGTCTTTATGTTAGTAAGCGCCCGAGCTATCTAGTTAACACCTACTCTGTATCGTTAGAAATACAAAAGGCTACTCAGTCCAGAGTTGGTGTTCACTAGATGGTGCTTGCATCAGATACATTTCTCTTTTAATTGGAATAGGGCTGTTGTTGGGTTTGTTTTTCTTTTTAATATCGCTTGCCGAAAAGCAAAAAAAGTCAAACAGTATGCATATCATTACTGAGAGATCAAACATACTGTGTATATTTATACATATATTAACCATATATACTAAGCTATTGTAACGACCCTGGGTTGGTTTTAACTGCTAAATACCAACATATTTACAATGTTGTTTTTTTTTATTTTATTATTTATGTATGGTAATCAAATGCATAGCTGGCTTTTTTCAAAGCCCAGCTTCCCCTCAGGCTGATAAATACTCTAGAATCACATTTATCATGCTAATAGAGACTATGTGGTGGTTCTGAGATGGTCAATATTCCGCAAATGAGGGGATTTAACTTACAGACTGAAGCACTTTGGGTTACAATTATGATTAGGAATGTCATATTTTTTAGTTGCTTAATCTTTGTATAATGTATTGAAAATATAATACAACAGACAATAATTTAAGAGAAGGATTTGATGTGGTCATTTTAGCTGTAAAGATTCTACTCAGCTTTCCCAGGATTTTCTTTCACCCCAAACACAATGGGAAATGTTCTATTAAATGGTGTAAATCATACTGCTAAGTTATCTTGACTATTAGCTTGCTTTATTCCATTTCCAAATCTGACCTCACCAAAACTGACCTAAGCCTGGCTTAAATAGTTAAATATTGAGTTCTATATACTCTGTTCTATATTTTGTAGAAACCAAACTTTAAAATCATACTTCTATGATAAGTGTGTAAAACATTTACAACTGTCTCTGTATTTTCCCAAGGTACAGTACAATATAGTACTGATTTTCTTTTTTTTTAATGAAATGTAAATTAGGAGAGTATAATATATAAAATGAATAGTAGCCATTTTAGCATAGTAGAGATTATGATCATCAGTTTGAACTGGGTTTGGTCTCAAATGGTTTGGATTTAGGTCTATCTGCTATACGTTGTGGCGGCCTGGGTGTGTGGCATCTTCATGGATGCCTGAGATAGACTATGTGTAAATATTCTGTTGAGCTGGTGTTACTGTTTGGTGGGTGTTTTTTGTGTCATTGGCTGTTTTGTAACAATAACAGTCCATTTAAATATAATTGATTGAGGACAAATGGATGCTAACTATAGAGTAAAACATTGGTATTAAATGTTGCATGACTACACTTTTAAAATGTGCTTTGGGTAAATTATTAAAGAGCTAGAAAGCACTCCTTTTCAGTCCAAAATACCACATAATACTACATAACAGGCCTTATACTCCCTGGACATCACACCAAGAAAGTTATATGCTCTCATAAGCATGATTCACAAGAGACTAAAAACCAGGTGTCCTCAGAGTTGGTCAACAGCAGAGGATGTCTAGAAACCTCCCAGACGTTAAATCGTTTTTGTCAAGTCGGTAAAGTCAAAATTAAATGCGATGTTGTGGCCTGAGGCGCTTTTGTGCATGATTTGTAAACAATGAACCAGGTGTAAATAACTAATTTTGTTGTATCTTCCTATCCAAAGGCTAAAATAACCATTTTGTCCTTTGAGTGATCTGTATTTCCATACATATCTTCAAATGCACCGTTAAAAGCATTCATTTTTTAAGTCGACGATGATGTTTTGTATTTTCACCCGTCCCCAATTTGGTTATGCTCAATAGTAGCGGTTTACTGAACTGCAGAATCTCAGGACAGATCGTACCGATTATAATATTATACTATGGTTTATTGTGAAGGCTGGTTTTGCTTTGAGGCGAATACCCCGGAAATGCTACATCAATTCTAACATAAAAGACATGGTGGATTTGCATGCTTGAGTTTGAGGTCGCAATGTCTTGTAAAGAAATCAGAGGAACACACGGAGAAAATGATCTGGCATAAAATTAAATGGACCGTTCGCACTGGACAAAATTTCACGGATGTCAGTAAAAATTCCGAAACCACCTGTTTATGTGGTGATTTTCAGTGCCAATCAGTTTTATAGACTTTGGCTCAGGGGTCCCCGGCCACCTCAAACTCCATAGATGGTAAACCAACTGAAAATATAAGTAGGTTTTCTTGTTGCCACCTTTTTTGGCTGCAGCAACAACATTTTCATGTATGACCTCCTAGCCTGAGCAGCGATCAAAGAATATCTTTCTGCCAGTAGCAAAGCAGTATGCCAGCAGTCCCCTGGGCCTTTCTCAGATGTTCCCATACATATGCATGAAACATGCTTTGAGTCAAGCTTCTTTCCCTCTAGTTTTCTAAAGTAAAATTCTCTTCCTACTGGAAACCTACTGAAAACTACTATGTCAGATTTACAACTGTAAAGATCAGGTACCAGCAATCAGAGCACTCTGACCTACTGTAAATTTGAACTTCAGAATGTGTGATGAGTGTATGGATAAAAAGGCTTAATCTTGTCAGTGTCTATGACAAATCCTGTGACAAGGATGGAACTTTGCCCATTATTTCTAAAAACAAAGGTCATCAAAAGGGAGTAATGAACAAAGAACAAGGTCCAAACAACATGAAAACACAGCTCTTTGAGGTCCGGTAGGTAATTCAGCTTGAAAGAAGCCCTCTTCAAAACAGCAGTCTAAAGATGTAACACAACAGTTAAGCAAAACAGCCTAAACACAAACTTCAGTTGCTTAGTTTTTTGTTTTTTTACAGTATTTATTTACTTCCCTTATATACTGTTTATTACTCCAACAGTGGTTTCTCTGTGTATATGAGTCTACATCTGAATTTTAACATTTGTATATGATGGCTGAACTCCCATAAATACAAATTACATTCATAAAACTTCACAGCAGGGCGCTAACATGAAACAGTACTTTATATGTGAACAAGATCTTTGCATGACAGATAATTTTAGTCAGGACACATTTGACTATCATTCACTGAATGAATAGTGACCGATGACAAAATACTGGAGATCAGATCATGAAACTTTACATATAACTGAAGTATTCAAATTGCAAACAAATGTATTGATGTCTACAGGAGCCACACTTTCTGATTGTCACATGAGCAGCCATGCTGAACAGAAATGATAAGCAAACACTGATGGTTAGGGCTGTATGCTTATTTCATGGCATTTCACAGTTTAAAAATAAGTATTTCAGGATATTTCATGATTAAACATAACATTTATTGAAGCAGAAACAAATTGCATTGTCACATTCAAAACATATAATTTTTTCTATTTATTATATAGTAAATGTTCCTAAATATTTAAATGCTTAGCTGAAAAACAGTAAATGCTAAATTGTAGAATATTTTGGTTTTCATGTCCACCACCAGTGAATTATCAAACTAAATAAAAACATAAATAAATTTAAAAATAACTACATACATGTGAAATGTCCTCTTGTACTGGACAGAGCGATCTTTAGCAGAAATATTTATAATCTTTGATGCAGCTGGTTTCTTTTTTGTTGAACTTTCTTTAACCTACAATAGCCTACTTTCAGTCATGTTTTCATTTCTAATTACTTGTCTAAAAACTTTTGGGTCCACTGGTTGGGTTCTAGCTTTTATCTGTGTTTCCCAAAGGGAAAACACGGTCATTACACATTTTTAATACACCAAAATTGGCCCCTTTTCTAGATATGAAAAATAAATGAGATATATGGTAAAAAATATATGTTTTATGTATTTAAAATATAAGGCAAAAACATAATATATTAAATGTATGGTAGGTTTGTTGCAAATATATATTGATAACAATATATTGTACAATATATTTTTTAGTCAGTTAAATAAAATGAATTAGTAATGTATACAAATACATTAAAAATATCTGGTGCATTTGGAATATATTTTAAATATAATTGAATCTGTGAGCCATATATTAATTTTATATGTTGAAAATATATGGTAAGGTGTGATAAAGAGAGAAAGGATCGATGCTGTAAATCTCCCTCCCGATTAGAAAGGCTGTGTAAGGGGAAGGTAAGCTGCCTCCTAGATCTACCGCCTCGGTGGTAGGTGGAAACGGAAGGTGACCATATTAGGAGGGGCGTAGCTGCAAGTACTCAGGACGATTCCATTGCAGTCAGCTGCGGGGCAGCCCTCTATGGGAGAAACCATGGCAGCGGTGACTGCAGGGAGGAGTTTGCTGGGTACAAAGGGGAAGCAGCTACGTCAAAACCTCCCCTTGCGCTGAGAAAGTGAGAACGACCAGTCGGAGCTAGTGTTTTGTTTGCCTTTGTGTTACGTGTCTGTTTGTGTTTTACTAGAGGAGCAGGAGGGCGGGAGGCTGTAGCCGGAGAGCCAGTGTTAACCCCAGAGCACGCCCCTCACCACACAGCACAACACCGCTGGCGCACGCACCACGATCCCGGAGGAAAAGAGCACAGTTTTCGTGCACGGAGGATTGTGGCTATCGGCGTGTCTTTTGTTTACTTTTGGACTTTTGTTATTTTGCCCCAATACCATCGATTGGTAGCGGGGCTTATTATTATTTCATTTTGGATTACTTTTTGAACTTTCTGTTGTATTGTAATAAATATTGTTGTTATTGGGAAACAGCAGCCTGGACATTATACTCTTTTGCACTGCACCAGTCGTCCTTGCTACAGTTGGTGATCAGAAGAGGGATCAGGGATGGGCGCGCCGCATTGGGAGCAATACTGGAAGCGCAGGAGAGAAGACATCAAGAGGGAATGGCGACCATGATGGAGCGGATGCATTCCATGTTCCTGGAGGCCAATCGAGGGGGACCGGCGACCGAACCAACGCCACCTGTTCCCAGGATAAAGGTGGTGAAGATGTCGCTGGAGGATGATCCCGAGGCCTACTTAGTAGCTTTTGAAAGGCAGGCTACGGCAGCACAGTGGCCTCGGGATTGGTGGGCTACCCAGTTGGGCCCCAATTTGATCGGGGAGGCCCAGGCAGCCTACCAAGCCTTAACAAATGAAGGCGCCCTTGATTATGATCATGTGAGGCAGGCCATTCTTCAGCGACTGGATATCACTGAAGAGACCCACCGTCGCCCGGTTCGGGAATACCAGCGACCCTCAGGACTGCGACCCAGCGTGGTGGCGCAACAACTGGTGGACCACGTGACCAGGTGGCTCTGCCCGGCACCAATAGTGCGGAGAAAGTAACTGAGCTCATCGCCATTGAGCAGTTTGTGAAGGTGCTGGGGCGGACACCGGACCTGGGTCAGTTGCCACCGTCCCACCACGCTGGATGCAGCAGTTCGATTGGCGAAGGGTTCGAGGATGCCCTCCCTTCCGCTCCAGTGGTCACCCTATCTGCTCCTGCCTCCAGTAGACCGCGGCGGCAACACCACCACCACCACCACCCGTGTCACCCCCACTACCCACGGTCCAGCACTGCAGCGTCACCCCATGGGCGGCCTCCCTCCAACACAGTGGAGGCGAGGCGACCCCCAGCGAGGTAAGAGCAGAGTACCCCTCCCGCTGCCAAACCGGCAGCGGGACACGCGAGGCTCCGTGGGCACCCTTTACGCCCCACATGTTACCGGTGCCAGGAGGTCGGTCACCTGGCGGAATTGTCCAGCGGCCATGGAGTGTGGGGTGACCTCCCATTACGTCCTGACAGCACCAGGTAAGTCCAGGGGTAATGATTGGGAGGGGCCTTGTGTTGTTAATGTGCGGGTTGGTGAGGTGAGCACCCGCATTAGTGGACTCAGGATGTGGGCAGACTTTAATTAGGCGAGCTCTATTAAAGGGGGTACCTTGGTGGTCACGAGGGTCGTGGTCATTTCCTGTATTCATGGGGATAACAAGGACTACCCCTTACCAAATTAGATTTGACAGTTGGATGTCATGCCCGCCCGGCGTAATCGTGGCCGTGGCAGAAGAAGCTGCCATATCCAGTTATTTTAGGTCGGGACTGGCGCATTTTGACAGCATGATTAATAAAGCGGTAAAGCCAGTCTCGGTAAGACCATGGGAGCAGCGGGGAAACTATTGGTAATATCTTTCCGCTGCACACTGATTTGTTCCACTCTCGATTTAAGCCCAAAAAACAAAAAAAGCGAAGGGTTGAAAAATGGGAAGGAACATTAATGAAACAAGGCTGGGGTTTGGTGGGGAAGCCTCAGGATCAGTCAAATGTAGGGGAAAGGGGTTGGGACCCAGTGTGACCTGCGGGGGCAGGTTACTGAGGCCCCAGTGCTGAAGCTACTTTAGCTCCGCTCGATATCCCGAAATTCTGGGACCGAGATGTGGACCTAGCGTTGGAGCAAAAGAGCGATCCTTAGCTGGCCCACATCTGGGGGCAGGTTCGGTCTATCGAGGGAAGGATGTAGAGGATAGCCGACGCCTACATATCCCCACCACATTATTGTCGGGCACTTACTGTATAGAGTATCCCAAGCCACGAGCACAAGTCAGATTGTAACACAACTACTCGTTCCCCAGTCTTTTCGGCGTGAGATCATGCGGTTGGCTCACGATGTCCCCTGTTCGGGCCATTTAGGTATCGATAAGACTTCGGGAGCGAATATTGGCTCGATTTTATTGGATGGGAGTTTTTAGTGAGGTGGGCGATATGTAGCGGAATGCCGGAATGCCAGCAAGTAGCGCCGGGCGGGTTCGCCCGGCCCGCTGGTCCCACTGCCCCTGATCTCAGTTCCCTTTGGCGCATTGCTATGGATATAGTGGGTCCATTGAGCCAGTCTGACTCTGGATATCGCACATTTTGGTAGTGGTGGACTACGCGACCAGATATCCAGAGGCAGTACCATTGAGATCCACTAGTGCCGCAGCCATTGCTAAAGAGTTAGTGAATATTATATCGAGTAGGGATTCCAAAGAAATCCTCACTGATCACGGAGCGAACTTCATGTCACAATGTTTGAAAGAATTGTACAAATTAATGCAAATTAAGTCGATCCGAACCTCAGTTTATCACCCATGAGCGGACGGTTTGGTGGAGCGTTTTAATCAGACCTTGAAACAGATGCTGAAGCGGTTTGTCAACCAAGAGCAAAAACATTGGGCTAAACTCCTCCCTTACCTAATGTTTGCAGTGAGAGAGGTGCCTCAGAGTTCGACCGGGTTTTCTCCCTTTGAGCTGCTGTATGGGAGGCAACCACGAGGTATCCTTGATCTTGTGAAAGAAGGGTGGGAGGAGCAAACAAAAACTTCTAAAAACATAGTCAAATATGTAATTATGTTAAGAGACCGCCTAGCATTGGTTGGTCGTTTGGCACAGGAGAACCTAAAACTAGCTCAGCATCGCCAGGAGCAACAGTACAATAAACAAGCACGTATTAGGACTTTTCGGCCAGGTGATAAAGTACTGTTGCTACTTCCCACATCGGAATCTAAGTTGTATGCTAAGTGGCAGGGGCCATATGAGGTGGTTCGGAAATTGGTAAAGTAAATTATGAAATTAGACAACCCGATCGCGAAATAAAACCGAAATTTATCATATCAATTTGCTAAAACCCTGGAATGAAAGGGAGGCCCTATTTGTAGCTGGTGACAGTTTGGAAGAGGATTTTGGTCCCACTGTCAATCCACCAGCTACAACTCATATTCGATGGGGAACAGTTACTTCGGATCAGAAACAAGAGCTCTACCAGTTAGTGGAAAGGTTTAGTGATGTTTTCTCTGACTTGCCCGGCAGGACTAATGTTATTTCTCATGCTATTATTACTCCACCAGGGGTCAGGGTCGGGAGAGACCGTGCGGATCCCAGAGAGTCGCAGGGTTCCTGTTAGCAGGGAGGTGGAGGATATGCTAGAGCTTGGTGTCATTGAACCTTCCGGGCGAGTGGTGCAGTCCTATCGTGATGGTGGGCAAGAAGGGCGGCTCCACTCGGTTCTGCGTGGACTTTCGAAAGGTTAATGCCATCTCCAAGTTCGATGCATATCCAATGCCCGGGTGGATGAGCTCCTCGACCGACTGGGTAAAGCGCGGTTGATTTCGACCTTGGACCTGACGAAGGGATACTGGCAGATTCCACTGACTCAGAGCTCGAAAGAAAACTGCTTTCTCTACCCCAGATGGCTTGTTCCATTTCGGACCATGCCCTTCGGGTTGCATGGAGCTCCGCCACCTTTCAGAGACTGATGGACCAGGTCTTAGCTCCCCATCATCAGTATGCCGCCGCGTACATTGATGATGTGGTGATTTTAGCTCCACCTGGAAGGAGCACATTGTTAGAGTTTCAGCCGTCCTCCAGTCTCTGAGGGAGGCGGGGCTAACAACCAAGCTGGGCAAGTGTGCATTTGGCAAACAGGAGACCCAATATCTTGGCTACATTATGGGTAATGGCGGGTGAGACCGATCGCTTCCAAAGTCCAGGCTGGTGGAGGCGGCGATCCGAGAACCAAGTCACAGGTGAGATCGCTACTGGGGTTAGCCGGCTATTACCGCCGATTTATCCCGAGTATGCCACCATAGTTAACCCCTGGTAGATCTCACCCGAAGGCTGCTCCAAAAATAGTTAAATGGACAGGGCAGTGTCAGGAGGCATTTGATTTGATCAAGAAGCGACTCTGTCAAGCTCCGCTCTGATTTCACCAGATTTCAGCAAAGAGTTCATCCTGCAGACCGATGCCTCCCACATTGGTCTGGGGGCAGTCCTGTCCCAACAAGTTGACGGGGTAGAACACCCTGTTATTTATTTGAGCAAAAAATGGCTCCTAGGGAGATTAACTACTCCGTCATTGAGAAGGAGTGTTTAGCCATCAAATGGGCTACTCACGCGCCGCTATTACTTGTTGGGCGTTCTTTCTCTCTTATCACTGATCATGCTCCTTTAAGGTGGTTACACACGATGAAGGACAATAGCGCTCGGATAACTTCGGTGGTATCTAGCGCTGCAACCCTTCCACTATACAGTGAAACATCGTGCGGGTAAGGAGCATCAAAATGCAGATTTTTTTCAAGGGAGGGGGACCATTGGGGAATGTAGAGTTGGCGAGTGTTCCTTCGGCATCACTCTGAGGGTGAGATATGTGATAAAGAGAGAAAGGATCGATGCTGTAAATCTCCCTCCCGATTAGAAAGGGCTGTGTAAGGGGAAGGTAAGCTGCCTCCTAGATCTACCGCCTCGGTGGTAGGTGGAAACCGGAAGGTGACCATATTAGGAGGGGCGTAGCTGCAAGTACTCAGGACGATTCCATTGCAGTCAGCTGCGGGGCAGCCCTCTATGGGAGAAACCATGGCAGCGGTGACTGCAGGGAGGAGTTTGCTGGGTACAAAGGGGAAGCAGCTACGTCAAAACCTCCCCTTGCGCTGAGAAAGTGAGAACGACCAGTCGGAGCTAGTGTTTTGTTTGCCTTTGTGTTACGTGTCTGTTTGTGTTTTACTAGAGGAGCAGGAGGGCGGGAGGCTGTAGCGGAGAGCCAGTGTTAACCCCAGAGCACGCCCCTCACCACACAGCACAACACCGCTGGCGCCGCACCACGATCCCGGAGGAAAAGAGCACAGTTTTCGTGCACGGAGGATTGTGGCTATCGGCGTGTCTTTTGTTTACTTTTGGACTTTTGTTATTTTGCCCCAATACCATCGATTGGTAGCGGGGCTTATTATTATTTCATTTTTGGATTACTTTTTGAACTTTCTGTTGTATTGTAATAAATATTGTTGTTATTGGGAAACAGCAGCCTGGACATTATACTCTTTTTGCACTGCACCAGTCGTCCTTGCTACATAAGGTTATAAATATATTATTCATATATTTAACATGTTTCCCAGTCATAAAAAAATATATTAAAAATATGTTTTCTTTCCGTATGGGTATGTTTATCTATACACAGCTTTACATGTAAAATAAAATACATATTTTAGCAGCAGACAATTTGAAAGACAGCATAGCTGGAAAATTAATTTGACCTGAATCTATTATTCATATTTAGCATGTTTAATGAGGTTCAAAGAATCCTAAAAAAGACTAGTTTGTTGGCTGGTCTCTGTTACACACACACACACACACACACACACACACACACACACACACACACACACACACACACACACACACACACACACACACACACACACATATATATTGTAAGATAGCAGGGGGAGGGTCTGATTCCTCCCTGCATAAAACATGTGCATATGCACATTTTGTTTAATTGTTTAATTAGTTTGTAAATTGTTTAATTAGTAATGATCCCCTGCACCTGGCTATCATTGTAAATTAGAGCCAGGTGCAGGGTATTTAAAGAAAGCAGACAGTCTGTTCTGGGCTTCTTATTAGTGTGTACAAGCGTAGGAAAAGAAAAGGTAGTGTAAAAAATAGCGCAAAAGCACTTTAAAAAACCTCAATTTCTGTGTTCTGGGTCTATTTTTAAAGGGGCAAAGAACCCTGAGTGGTGAAGTTTTATTACTATATATATATATATATATATATATATATATATATATATATATATATATATATATATATATATATATACACTACCGGTCAAAAGTTTTAGAACACCTCCATTTTTCCAGTTTTTATTGAAATTTACGCAGTTTAATGTCTCGATGTACTCTGAAATTAAAGCATAGAACAAATAAACAATTGGAGATAAAAAAGAAATCATGGAACCGTTTTGTTAAACAAAATTTAATCTAAATTTTTGACTCATCAAAGTAGCCACCTTTTGCAGATATAACAGCCGAACACACTCGTGGCATTCTTTCTACAAAGGAAATCAAATATTGTTCGGAAAGTTCTTCCCAACACTGTTGCAGAAGTTCCCACAAATGTTTTGCACTTGTAGTTTGCTTTGCTTTCACCCTTCTGTCCAGTAGACTGTGCTGGCCATTCCATGATTTGAAGCCTACCGTCTTGTTCTTTTCTTCTAAGGTAGTTCTGACATAGCCTGGAGGTATGTTTTGGGTCATTATCTTGCTGTAGGATGAACCCCTGACCAACTAGGCGTATACTAGAGGGTATTGCATGGCGCTGCAAAATGCTGTGGTAGCCATTTTGGTTCAGGGTGCCACTCACTCTATGCAAGTCGCCGACTCTGGATCCAGCAAAAGAGCCCCAGACCATCACGCTTCCTCGACGGTGTACAAAAACCCTGCGTGATGAACCGAAGATTTCAAATTTTGATTCATCGGTCCATAAGACCTTCTTCCAGTCTTCAGTAGTCCACTGGTGGTGCTTCATGGCCCAGGCAAGCCTCTTTTTCTTATTTTGCCATCTTAGCAATGGCTTTCTTACTGCCACTCGACCTGTCAAACCTGCAGCTCGAAGTATTCTCTTCACAGTTGAAACTGAGACTTGCTTACTTCGACCAGTGTTAAGCTGTGCTAAGCTGTTGACTCTCAGAAACTTGTCTTCTGATTCTGTTGTGGCTTTGGGTCTGCCAGACCTCTTCCTGTCAGAGTTTCCTCCAGTTTCCAAGTGCCTTTTGATGGTGTAGGAAACTGTACTCACTGACACCTTGGCTTTCTTTGCAATTTCTCTAAAGGAAAGACCTACACTTTTAAGGGTTATAATGGTCTGTCTGTCTTCCTTTGTTAATTGCCTTTTTCTCGCCATTATGATAGCAATATACTACTTCCTGCAGTACAATACTGTCCAAATAATGCTTAAGAGGGTGTAGTAACACAGTCTGTTCCAACACTGCTTTTATACAGACAGAGGGTTTGTAAGTAATCAACAAAAGTTGGGACACCTGTAGGAATTGTTAGCATCAACTTTCAAGGCTTAATTTACTTCCATTGCTGCAGAACAGCTGTAAGTTGTTAACCCATTACTTGTTCCCTGAAAAAGGCCTTTTTGTATAACTCTGAAATGTACATTATTTTTCAGTTTTTGGTAACGTAAACTTTTTTAACCTCTGGCAGTTTACCGCTTACCTTTGTACCATTTCAGGTTATTCACTGGACTTGAACTGCTTAAATTTCAATAAAAACTGGAAAAATGGAGGTGTTCTAAAACTTTTGACCGGTAGTGTATATATATATATATATATATATATATATATATATATATATATATATATATATATATACAGTATATATATATATATATATATATATATAACCTCCACACTTATTAAAGTCAGGAGTTGCTACTGTTCTCTATTTATGAGCCAAAAGTAATTGCTTGCAAAGTTCCACAATAAAGCTTTTTACGTACATTGGGATACGGAGCATCACACCTGTAATTGTAAGCAAAAATGCTAGTTTCTCTAGTCAGAGCTAGTGTCACATACAGTATTATAACTCTTGGGGTACTTGTGCATGATGCTTAAAGAATTTGGGATAAATTATTTTTCCTTTGAGAACACATAAGCAAATGACAGCTTGGAGTGAACAACAAGCTTTATTGGTCACCATTGTTAAGGGACGTGAAGATGTTCTCAACCACAGTTTAACTAGCTTAATGTGAACATCCACCAGCAGGAAATGCCATATGACATTATATCCAATCCATCAGGACAGATTAAAATAACTACAGAGTACTTATTTAAAGTACAAAATGTAATCACTATTTGTTTTAAGTGATATTTTTGTAAGCTTTATGTTATCTCAATTATAATCCTCAAACAGCAGTGTTGCTAGGTTACAGCTATCCATGCTGGCATTTTGGCCTGAATAGTGTCCTTGAATTACAGTTTTCAAATTAGTCTGTGGAGTGGTTTACATGCTGTTTAGAAACTCCACATTCTCTCTCTGTAGTCACAATGTGACAGCATGCACATATAATGCACATTCCTCACGCTATTGGAAGTGTGCAGCCAAAATATAGCATTGCTAAAAAGCGTGGTAAACCGCCTTCTCATGCTCAAATGCCGTGCAAATTGACCAAAAACTAAGGATTTTTTGCAAGGTAACAAGTCTGAAAGGTGTACCATATGTTCATGAGACTTTAGCAGTGAAGACCCCATTTGTGCGTAACTGTGACAGGGTTGATGAAATCCCTGCACTGAAAAGCTCAGCTCCCACCAACAGGGGGAATAGGAGGAACCTGTCCATCCAGCAGGCTTTGGCAACTACAGGGTTAATATTCCGTAGGTGCCGGCTTGCTAGGAGGCTGGTGGAGGGGAACAATGAACACCTGGGTCCAATCCCAGGTAAATGGGTAGGAGGCGGAACTAAGGTATACAAAAGGGGCAGCCTTTCCACTAGTCAGGGCAGTGTTCCTGGGACCAGGAGAGAGATGTCTACATGCACTGTATACACTAAACCTTGGTTACTTAAATCCCTGCAGAATAAACAGGTATGTGGTGCGCCAGACCTTCACCTTCACGAGCTTACCTATGCTCCAAACAATCAAAGAGCGTTACCTGCCCTACAGCAACCTTACCGGGACTGATTGCACTGTGTGTGTGTGCCTGCCTGCCTGGGAATCACTGTGAGCAGAACATTGTTGTAAATAGCTGAGTCCGTTTAAAGTCACAGTACACCGTTTTATTTTGTTTTTGGATTTTCTTTTGTTTCTCAAGAATTGTAAATAAAAGCATTTTTTTTTCACTTAAACCTATACCTCTCTGTGTGACATTCAGAGGCCTTTCACAGTAATCTCACACAACTGTCTACTGTAACTAAAGGTCATACCAAGCAATTCTTTATTAAGAACTGAGATCTGCTGAACTTGAAATAATAATAATAATAATAATAATAATAATAATAATAATAATACAAGGGGTTTTAGGGAAACCTTCATTCAGTATTTTTTTTAAATGTGATTTATTCAATGTTTCAAATTATTTCCAGTTACTTGTATTGGAAATGAGGGCGATTAGGGTAGCCTTTTGTGGATTTACTACCAGTATTTTGAAAATGTACACTACTGAATTTTTTTTTTTTTAATATGTAATTAATGCTGAAGCTACCCTTGTGTAGGAAACCTTGTGTGTATATATATATATATATATATATATATATATATATATATATATATATATATATATATATATATATATATATATATATATATATAGTATATATATATATATATATATATATATATATATATATATATATATATATATATATATATATATATATATATTACACTACCGTTCAAAAGTTTGGGGTCACTTAGAAATTTCCTTGTTTTCGAAAAGAAAAGCAAATTTTTGTCCATTAAAATAACATCAAATTGATCAGAAATACAGTGTAGACATTGTTAATGTTGTAAATGACTATTGTAGCTGGAAACGGCTGATTTGTAATGGAATATCTACATAGGCGTACAGAGGCCCATTATCAGCAACCATCAGTCCTGTGTTCCAATGGCACGTTGTGTTTGCTAATCCAAGTTTATCATTTTAAAAGGCTAATTGATCATTAGAAAACCCTTTTGCAATTATGTTAGCACAGCTGAAAACTGTTGTGCTGATTAAAGAAGCAATAAAACTGGCCTTCTTTAGACTAGTTGAGTATCTGGAGCATCAGCAATTGTGGGTTCGATTATAGGCTCAAAATGGCCAGAAACAAAGAACTTTCTTCTGAAACTCATCAGTCTATTCTTGTTCTGAGAAATGAAGGCTATTCCATGCGAGAAATTGCCAAGAAACTGAAGATCTCATACAACGCTGTGTACTATTCCCTTCACAGAACAGCGCAAACTGGCTCAAACCAGAATAGAAAGAGGAGTGGGAGGCCCCGGTGCACAACTGAGCAAGAGGACAAATACATTAGAGTGTCTAGTTTGAGAAACAGACGCCTCACAGGTCCTCAACTGGCAGCTTCATTAAATAGTACCCGCAAAACACCAGTTTCAACGTCAACAGTGAAGAGGCGACTCCGGGATGCTGGCCTTCTAGGCAGTTGCAAAGAAAAAGCCATATCTCAGACTGGCCAATAAAAAGAAAAGATTAAGATGGGCAAAAGAACACAGACACTGGACAGAGGAAGATTGGAAAAAAGTGTTAGGGACAAACGAATCTAAGTTTGAGGTGTTCGGATCACAAAGAAGAACATTCGTGAGACGCAGACCAAATGAAAAGATGCTGGAGGAGTGCTTGACGCCATCTGTCAAGCATGGTAGAGGCAATGTGATGGTCTGGGGGTGCTTCTGGGGGTGGTGGTAAAGTGGGAGATTTGTACAGGGTAAAAGGGATCTTGAAGAAGGAAGGCTATCACTCCATTTTGCAACGCCATGCCATACCCTGTGGACGGCGCTTGATTGGAGCCAATTTCCTCCTACAACAGGACAATGACCCAAAGCACAGCTCCAAACTATGCAAGAACTATTTAGGGAAGAAGCAGTCAGCTGGTATTCTGTCTATAATGGAGTGGCCAGCACAGTCACCGGATCTCAACCCTATTGAGCTGTTGTGGGAGCAGCTTGACCGTATGGTGCGTAAGAAGTGCCCATCAAGCCAATCCAACTTGTGGGAGGTGCTTCAGGAAGCATGGGGTGAAATCTTTTCAGATTACCTCAACAAATTGACAACTAGAATGCCAAAGGTCTGCAAGGCTGTAATTGCTGCAAATGGAGGATTCTTTGACGAAAGCAAAGTTTGAAGGACACAATTATTATTTCAATTAAAAATCATTATTTCTAACCTTGTCAATGACTATATTTCCTATTCATTTTGCTATATTTCCTATTCAAACTCATTTCATGTATGTTTTCATGGAAAACAAGGAAATTTCTAACTGACCCCAAACTTTTGAACGGTAGTGTACATATACAGTATATATATATGCAATGTTTAGCAAATAATGCATGGATAATGCAAAGTGCTGTCTTACGGAATGCTGGTATTTATGTATTTATTTATTGCATCTGTATAACTATGGGTCATTAGCAATGAACATCAGCGATGAATGATCATCCCCAGCTACGTACTAATTTAGTACCAATTGCAGGGAATAAAGTTGGAGACTAGCTGGTCCCCAGCTTTAGTATGGAGTTTTGGATTAAGCTCTTTATTGTAGTGTGCTGCTAAAAAGGAACTGAATTTTTTTTTTTACAAAAGTAAATACCAAGGCTGAATTGCATAAGAATATTTTGCCATTTTCTTAACCCAAATTCACATGTATAATCTGATTTTCCTGAAACACCACCAAAATGAATGAAGCTGCGTTAGAGGATAAACACAACTTTTATTAGTCCTCATTATTTAATTCACACACAAAACAATTGCATTAGTTTATAGGACCAAAGGTGTATTGTAGACTATAAAAAGGTGTAAATCGAATCAGAAGGGATTCGGAGGGAGGGCTAGGTCAGCCAGGGTGTCCTCGGCTCACCGCGCACCAGCGACCCCTGTAGTCTGGCTGGGGGCTTGCGGGCTTGCCTATAAGCTGCCCAGAGCTACGTTGTCCTCTGACACTGTAGCTCTGAGGTGGCTGCATGGTGAGTCTGCAGTGTGAAAAAAAAGCGGTCGGCTGATGGCACACACGAGTCATTGCATTTAGAAGGAGAATTTTTCTCCCTAAAAGAAAACTACATGTAAACCCAAATTACTGGAAAGGTACTACCAAAATAGCATGCCAAAAAGGTGAGACTTATTTATTTATTTTTTTTGCAAGTAAGCCATGCCTATATTGCTTAAGCAACAAAGAGAAAAGTCTCTGCAGTGACAAAAAATGTTTTTAATTAGAAAAAAGTTTCTTATTTTATTTAATATAACCCTTCGGTCACTTCATGCATACAGTAATATGCAACTTCTCAAACCACATAGAGCTCATACGTCTGTTTTAAAATGTTCTAAAAAAATGTAATAACAAAATCTTGACCAACGGGGAATACTAAAATTAAAAAGATGACCTCAAATAATATTAAAACAAGAAAAAAAAATCTTACTTGGCACCTAATAAAGAATATTTTTTATAGCATTCCATCTATCGAGAGAGGCAGCACAAGTAATTTTAAGGTACATGTGTTTACTATTTAAATTGAAAAATACATATATACGTGTCAAACTTGATTGTATTCTTGTAGCCTTAGTTAGTTCAAGAGGTTGTATTTTAGCAACTATAAATAGGGCAAATAGGGGTGGGTAAAAGCCGGACCAAGACAAAACTGCCCAGACGGAGCAATACAAACGGTCTGATCTTCTGAAATCTTGCACCAAATGATTACTCCACCTCTATAGCTTACATTTCAACAGGTATTATCATTATAGAAATGTGCATATTTTTTTCACATGTAATTAGCAAAAATGCTTCCGGACCAAGACAAAACTGCCCGGTCTCATCATCTTAAAACCTACATCAAAGTATTACGCCCTCCCCATAGTCCACATATCAAAAAGAATAATCATTCTAGCAGTCTACCTATTTTTAAAAAATAAAATGTAGTGCTTCTGGACTAAAACAAAACTAATTATACTAATTAACCAATTATCACTTTCCCAAGCTTCGTTTTTTGATGCCGAGCTAGCAGATACAAAATTAAAAAACAACTCAAGTGATGTAAGATAAGGAAGCTTTACTGTCTGTTCATCCCTGTGACAGGGAGAAGTCTGTCGCTGGTTCTTGCACGGATGTGTGTAGCTGGGACGCGTAACAGGAGACGTGTTGCGAGGCAACCAATTGAGCAGGTAGGCTCGCCCGGCGTATTTATTTATTGCATCTGTATAACTATGGGTCATTAGCAATGAACATCAGCGATGAATGATCATCCCCAGCTACGTACTAATTTAGTACCAATTGCAGGGAATAAAGTTGGAGACTAGCTGGTCCCCAGCTTTAGTATGGAGTTTTGGATTAAGCTTTACTGTCTGTTCATCCCTGTGACAGGGAGAAGTCTATCGCTGGTTCTTGCACGGATGTGTGTAGCTGGGACGCGTAACAGGAGACGTGTTGCGAGGCAACCAATTGAGCAGGTAGGCTCGCCCGGCGTATTTATTTATTGCATCTGTATAACTATGGGTCATTAGCAATGAACATCAGCGATGAATGATCATCCCCAGCTCAATACGGCGCTGAGCTGATCGGGAGGTCCGGATTGGTTGGGTGGGCGTGCCCTGGGAGATTGCGTGCAGCTCAAAGGCGTCTATATTACAGCTCAGGGGACTGCACTGCCATGCTACACAGAGGGGCTCTTTGTTTACATCCAGGAGGACAGCGTCCACTCTGCAGGATAACCACTATGGAACTCTTCAAATGCAAAATGGTGCCTGTGAAGGCTCTGCTCAGCCAGGACTGTCGCAACGACCCAGGGGCTGGGACTTCGGGAGCAAGAGCAGTATTTTAGTTTAGGGCAGTGGTTTTTAATCTATGGTCCATGGATGTCTCTTGTTTTATCTGCAGAGTTGTATGTTGTTCGTCTTAACTGATGCTGGCTGTCAGTGGTTGCTTGTGTTGCCTTGTCCCACTGCTTTTAATGGGGTGGGAGGGAATGCAGAGTTAGGGTTAAAAACCCTAACATCGCATTTCCCTACTTTTGTCGTTTTAATATCAACCCTAACTGATTCATCAACGAAGTTTTTTGCAAAGAATTTCCTTTCTTTTTGAGAATATAGTTATAGGTAGAAATCCTGTAGCCTGTATTCTATTATAGAGCACAAAAAGTAAAAGTTGCTATATTTGTAAATGTGGTTAAACATGTCACAGGTGTTATATATGTTAAACACTGACACAGGTTTATATACAATACACATGATTAGTTTTTCTTCACCTATTCACAAGATGGGCCCTATTTAGCAAATATGTGTGCAGCCTCTTTCGCTCGGGCAAAAATGACAGCAGGTCTTATGTGTGGGCTAACACATATCAAATAGCGAATCATGTGCCCAGCCAATCAAAGCACTGTGGGGGAGTAAGGTTACAACCAATAAGGATTCAACATTTCCTTTAAGAGCACTTGTGCGTGACGTGTTGCAGGCAACCAATTGAGCAGGTAGGCTCGCCCGGCGTATTTATTTATTGCATCTGTATAACTATGGGTCATTAGCAATGAACATCAGCGATGAATGATCATCCCCAGCTACGTACTAATTTAGTACCAATTGCAGGGAATAAAGTTGGAGACTAGCTGGTCCCCAGCTTTAGTATGGAGTTTTGGATTAAGCTTTACTGTCTGTTCATCCCTGTGACAGGGAGAAGTCTATCGCTGGTTCTTGCACGGATGTGTGTAGCTGGGACGCGTAACAGGAGACGTGTTGCGAGGCAACCAATTGAGCAGGTAGGCTCGCCCGGCGTATTTATTTATTGCATCTGTATAACTATGGGTCATTAGCAATGAACATCAGCGATGAATGATCATCCCCAGCTCAATACGGCGCTGAGCTGATCGGGAGGTCCGGATTGGTTGGGTGGGCGTGCCCTGGGAGATTGCGTGCAGCTCAAAAGGCGTCTATATTACAGCTCAGGGGGGACTGCACTGCCATGCTACACAGAGGGGCTCTTTGTTTACATCCAGGAGGACAGCGTCCACTCTGCAGGATAACCACTATGGAACTCTTCAAATGCAAAATGGTGCCTGTGAAGGCTCTGCTCAGCCAGGACTGTCGCAACGACCCAGGGGCTGGGACTTCGGGAGCAAGAGCAGTATTTTAGTTTAGGGCAGTGGTTTTTAATCTATGGTCCATGGATGTCTCTTGTTTTATCTGCAGAGTTGTATGTTGTTCGTCTTAACTGATGCTGGCTGTCAGTGGTTGCTTGTGTTGCCTTGTCCCACTGCTTTTAATGGGTGGGAGGGAATGCAGAGTTAGGGTTAAAACCCTAACATCGCATTTCCCTACTTTTGTCGTTTTAATATCAACACTAACTGATTCATCAACGAAGTTTTTGCAAAGAATTTCCTTTCTTTTGAGAATATAGTTATAGGTAGAAATCCTGTAGCCTGTATTCTATTATAGAGCACAAAAGTAAAAGTTGCTATATTTGTAAATGTGGTTAAACATGTCACAGGTGTTATATATGTTAAACACTGACACAGGTTTATATACAATACACATGATTAGTTTTTCTTCACCTATTCACAAGATGGGCCCTATTTAGCAAATATGTGTGCAGCCTCTTTCGCTCGGGCAAAAATGACAGCAGGTCTTATGTGTGGGCTAACACATATCAAATAGCGAATCATGTGCCCAGCCAATCAAAGCACTGTGGGGAGTAAGGTTACAACCAATAAGGATTCAACATTTCCTTTAAGAGCACTTGTGCGTGACGTGTTATGCAGGCAACCAATTGAGCAGGTAGGCTCGCCCGGCGATTTATTTATTGCATCTGTATAACTATGGGTCATTAGCAATGAACATCAGCGATGAATGATCATCCCCAGCTACGTACTAATTTAGTACCAATTGCAGGGAATAAAGTTGGAGACTAGCTGGTCCCCAGCTTTAGTATGGAGTTTTGGATTAAGCTTTACTGTCTGTTCATCCCTGTGACAGGGAGAAGTCTATCGCTGGTTCTTGCACGGATGTGTGTAGCTGGGACGCGTAACAGGAGACGTGTTACAGGCAACCAATTGAGCAGGTAGGCTCGCCCGGCGTATTTATTTATTGCATCTGTATAACTATGGGTCATTAGCAATGAACATCAGCGATGAATGATCATCCCCAGCTCAATACGGCTGAGCTGATCGGGAGGTCCGATTGGTTGGGTGGGCGTGCCCTGGGAGATTGCGTGCAGCTCAAAAGGCGCCTATATTACAGCTCAGGGGACTGCACTGCCATGCTACACAGAGGGGCTCTTTGTTTACATCCAGGAGGACAGCGTCCACTCTGCAGGATAACCACTATGGAACTCTTCAAATGCAAAATGGTGCTCTGTGAAGGCTCTGCTCAGCCAGGACTGTCGCAACCACCCAGGGGCTGGGACTTGGGAGCAAGAGCAGTATTTTAGTTTAGGGCAGTGGTTTTAATCTATGGTCCATGGATGTCTCTTGTTTTATCTGCAGAGTTGTATGTTGTTCGCCTTAACTGATGCTGGCTGTCAGTGGTTGCTTGTGTTGCCTTGTCCCACTGCTTTTAATGGTGGGAGGGAATGCAGAGTTAGGGTTAAAACCCTAACATCGCATTTCCCTACTTTTGTCGTTTTAATATCAACACTAACTGATTCATCAACGAAGTTTTTGCAAAGAATTTCCTTTCTTTTGAGAATATAGTTATAGGTAGAAATCCTGTAGCCTGTATTCTATTATAGAGCACAAAAGTAAAAGTTGCTATATTTGTAAATGTGGTTAAACATGTCACAGGTGTTATATATGTTAAACACTGACACAGGTTTATATACAATACACATGATTAGTTTTTCTTCACCTATTCACAAGATGGGCCCTATTTAGCAAATATGTGTGCAGCCTCTTTCGCTCGGGCAAAAATGACAGCAGGTCTTATGTGTGGGCTAACACATATCAAATAGCGAATCATGTGCCCAGCCAATCAAAGCACTGTGGGGGAGTAAGGTTACAACCAATAAGGATTCAACATTTCCTTTAAGAGCACTTGTGCGTCTGTGATAGCGAATGGATGGCATTTTTAAAACCCCCAAAAAAGGAGAAAAACACCCAAATTAAAAATGTCCAGCAGCCCAAGTGAGGAGGATGACCAAGCCCCTCAAGCAAGGCTTCCAATTTTTTTTTTACCAGCCTGGAGGTGGAGAGTGAATACTTACAAAATAAAAAAGTAATCTATAAGGCTTTGTCTGACCTGCCTGGCACTTGCAGCATCTGCAACCTCCACCACTGGGGCTTCAAGTTCAGCATCTGCTTTCCTCAACCCTGTAAGTTCAACATCACATCCATTACGGAGAGCTATGTTATGTAGAACACAACAAGCCAGGATGATATTGCTACCTTCTGAGGAGTGTACTGTGTTCCCCTAGAGACAGCCAAACATCGGAATCGCATTTTGAGGATTCCAAATGTTCGCTCAATTACAGTACGAGTACATTTAAAGGTACGGTTATACCTCTGTTCGGCAGGGGTTGTGGGGTTGAGCAGCAGTGTCAGTAGCCACCGCTTCAGTGGATACCCGTTGTCCCCTTTCAACCAGCCTCTCAGACTGACAACCCATTGAAACGCAGCTGCCACCTGAGAATCAGCAAGGATAAACAAGTCATGAGCGAAGCCAGGACGGTTTGCATACGCATTTGTGATGTAGTTGTTGGCATCACACACGTCTTGCACGTTGACAGAATAGATCCCTTACGATTTATGTAGAGGTGCCTATTCTGTGTTTGTGCACGTAGCTGCACATGTGTGCAACTGATGGCTCCCAGGACACCAGGAAACCCATACCTCCAAGAAAACCATGCTTTGTATTTTGTTGCAGCTCGTGAGAGACCGGGAAATGGATGAATTCTCCTGCCCGCTTTACTAAAGCTGCAGGTACATCTCGTACTGCACAGCCGACTGGCTCATGTCTGCAGTATACTGTAAAGCCATAAATATTTGTTAGCCTTTTATCAAACTTTTCTGGCACGAATATCAAATTCCACTAACAATACATACTTTGTATATTGCAACAGGTAGCCAACATTTATGGAGCAAAATAGGTTTTATGGGTGTGATTAGTCAAATATTTTGGTCGTAAATATTTATGGCTTTACAGTAACCCACAGTACCTTGGAACGAGCCAGTGGCATAAAATGTCTCCTTCCAGGTCAGCCTGAAGCAATTGGCAGATGTCAGTGATTGTTTGTGTGTTGAGGTGAAATTGCTGCATACATTGTGTGTCAGACAGGCTCAGAAAAGACAGATGACTTCTAAATATTTGTCTGGCCACGTAGAAATCCAGTGCACACTCCATTATTTTATTTCTTTTTTTTTCTCTCTTTCTTTTCTTTATCTGCTTCCCTGGTAGTTTCAGCAGTATTTACAGTCGACCATGTAATTTGCGCACAGTTTACACCTGGTTTTCCCTGGTGCAAAACTAGACCCCCCAATGAAAAGAAAAAAAACCACAGCGCTGCTGCAGCACAACCTAAAGAAAAGCTTTTGAAAATTAATACATCAGCAGCAAAATCTGAATCAGTCAAAAACGTATTATTTTTCAACAAAACATATTCTAGCGTTACTTTAAGATGACTGTGAACAAGACAGTATTCAATAAAGTAACAGTATATCCAAACATTTTAATAAATCAATTGTGTAACAAGATGAATCAATTCGATTAATAACTCGATTTAGCTAATATTGAAACATATTAATAGCTTCAACTTAGTCACAGAACGTATTAATCATATAACAGAAATCAACTGGATTTTTAAATTAATGTTATCAAGTACAAAAGTTAGTACAAAAACGTTTCTATCAAAAGCAACAAAACCAAAAAAAACCCCAAAAAAACACATGTGCATGTCAGAACCTAGCCCAAGCGAAAACAAACTTAACAAAATAATATCTCAAAAGCATGTATATGTATATATATATATATATATATATATATATATATATATATATATATATAATATATATTTTTAAATACTGAACTTTAAGGTGGAATTTTGTAAGGCAGACAGATTCAGACACGTTGCTTGTTCGATGTGGAACATGAACAGATTTTAGCTTAACGATTTGTGGATGATGTTCGTGCATTGTGGATATCTTGTCTAGACAAAAAATTCCAAGCAGTACAACATATGTAATAAACTATAACATTAATATTATGGGTCATATATATATATATATATATATATATATATATATATATATATATATATATATATATATATATACACATCTCGCTATACAGTAGCCTACAAATACATCATAAATCAAGGCTACGTGTATTGTATTTTGCTATTATTGCATGTACAGTTGTAATGTATCTATTAGAATACAGTGAATTAACAGTAGGTGCACTCCACTTATAACGCACTCCAAGGGACAATAGAAGTTAGTGCTTTATAAATGAAGTACGTATAAACACAATTCGAAATGCTGTATGTAACTGCGAACGCAAGTACCATAAATATCAACAATACTACAAGAAAGCTCTACTGCTAAAGAACGGGAGCTTATTGTTTATACAAAACACACCCCTGTGGGCCGTACAATGTAATAAGTAGTACCATTTTATGAATTTATATTTTCACTAAATGTAATTAAAATTGTACATTATATGTTTTAAACTGTACAACGGCTGTGCCAGCAAAAACACAGAAGAAAACTAAACTGCAACTATTTTTTCTGCCCGATGTCACAAATGCTGCCCTGACTGTCATTTACTGTCCCGGATGTACCTTATTTGAGCACAATATCTACTTGTGGAACAGGAAAACTGTACCTAATAAAACAACCAGTTATTTCTAACTTGAACAGGGGCTGAGATATCAAAATTAAAATGTAAGGGAGGTACCTCGCACTGTTGCCAGGGGGAAGTGGGCAAACCTCACCCGAGGATTCGGCGGTGGCTGTCCACATTCTTTTTTCGCCAGAGTACTTATTTTTTTCTTCAGAACGAAAGAACCTCCCGAAAGAAGATTCAGTCACGACAAAATAAATGACATTCTAAATTCCTTTTTTGCCAGAGTTCATCTATTTTCGCCAGAACAGTGGCTTTTTTTTTCGAGAACAATTCCTTTTTTGTGAGACTCAAAAAAATTTTAAAAGATAAAATACATTTCCTTCTCACAAAATAAAAAGACAATGTTACAGTCAATCTTATGGAGGCCCATTTATATACATATATGTCATGGTTTACGATATGATGATATTCAGGCAGTTTTTTTTTTTCTTTCTGACGAAAGATGATTAGACCCTTGTGAAAAGAAGAATGAGGCCAATTCCTTTTTCGAGATTAAACATCTAACTGCAAGAGCTGTACTGAGCATGCTCAGAAACAAAATTTCAAATCCCTATAACTCTGGAACAGATTAATATTTTTTCACCAAACCAGAAAAAGGCACTATTCTGGGCCAGTCCCATTGTCACAAAAATTTCAAACTGTTTTGGAGCTGGAGTCTGACAAGAAAAAAACCAGCAACAAACACAGATTTTTTTTTTTCACTATCTAGATCTTGGAATCCGCATATACGAGCAGAACGAAATAGCCCACATCAAGAGCTCTAACCAAAGGGACCAAACATCCAAATTTTCATGCAACTCCATTGAACGTGGTCAAAGTTATTAAAGTACAGAAATTGGGGTTTAACATTAAACTGCCTATTCAACCCTAACTATAGTGGTGCTACCACGCCACTATAATATATGTGGTATATGTTATTATTATTATTATTATTATTATTATTATTATTATTATTATTATTATTATTATTACAACTAAGTTATTCCATCCTTGATTAAATACAACTTTTATTATTCATGACATCTCAGTTATATTTATGCCTCTTTCTCGCTGTCTTCTCAAATACCAAATCATGCAAGTGTAACAGACTACCTGAAAGTAAGCAAACTGAAAACGTTTTTTGTACTGGTATGGTACAAGATATCATTTTTATATTCACATTGAAAAAATAGAAATCTATGTCAACATTTCTGCATGCTCCTATATCTGGCAAGCAAAGAGCTAGAATGTAAACCCACTCTTTCTGGAGTCCAAACTTTTTATTACCAGATATGTCTGGTGTGCTGTAACCATATTAATCAGTGTCAAAGTATGCAGACAAGTGAAGTCAGAGAGTTGTTCCATCTCACTGCCAAAGGGCCAATGCAAATAGCAGTTTTGAATATTTCTGATTTACCCAATGTTTATCTGTGTGTTCTTTTTATTGTCAAATTACATGAAATTAGCCATTTCTGTACTACCAATACTGTTTTCTGGGTACTATACAGTTAATACATTTTATACATGTATACTTTATTAAATATATGTTTCAACATATTAATTGGTTGTAAATAGATAACTCTATATACATAAATGTGACAATTTTGTGGTATTTAAAAATATTTAATTTCTAATTATCACATTCTCCAAAAGTATAGTATTTTACTATCTTGCCTAAGATATGCTCCCTTAAATTGCAATATTTTTTTTTACAATCATCTTAGAATACAATTGATCTGTAATCTTGCTTAATAATAAGAAGAAAAGTGATCTGTGTGATTCTCCACTGAAAATAATGCTCCACATTGACGTTTTATAATCCTAGCTTGTCACCATTAATGATTATATCAATCAATATATTGAATTTGGAAACAAAACTTGTCAAGTGGTGTTTGATTAATTTCAGTCCACAACGATCCAGTACAATGTGGGCTGTTGAGTCATTAAGCTAGTGTTTCCACAATATGTTCAGCAAAATAACTAAACTACAAAGCACTACGATTTTAGGAGTCAAATGGCAATAATTGAAATGCTGAATAAATGGTGTCATGCTGAAGTTTTGTGAACATAAGGTACGGCTAACATAACCTAACAACAGAAAATCATGTAAATCAATTGATACCCTAGCCTGGGAGACATTGCTTTGTCAGGTGACAGGGTTATTTGGGGGAGAATATTTTGCGCCCTCCCCCAGACCATCCCTGGCCACCATTTTTTGAACTACTGTTCTGTTACGAGTTAGCTAGTGTAACAATATTCACACTTACCAGTATTTCTTCAATGAGTTTTTGAAGGTCTGTGTGGCCATGTTTCTCAGCAAGAGTGACCGGGCTCTCTTTGTGCTTGTTGGTCATCCTGGCTGCCTGTTGAGCACCTGGACACTCTAAGAGCAGAGCTGCTAAATTCTTCAGCCCGTTCTTAGCAGCAAAGTGGAGGAGAGTTGGAAGCTCGTCTGAATGCTGAACTACTGACAAAATATAAAAAAGTAAATCACTAGAGGTGTATTCACACCACAACATTTTTATTACATCTATATTCTTAAGCATTAATGTCCAGTGCAGCAATCATTACCTGTGAGATAACTGTCAGTGGTGACAGTTACTAGGTGTCCCGAGCCAAAGGAGAGGGCACTTAATCTAAGACAAGTTCAGTTATCTATAGGCGTCCTACTTTTCGATTTTAATCAGTAAAGTTAGTTAAATGTTGAATTTCCCAAAAATTTGAGTTCGACTGAAATAAATTTACATCGGATAGACATCTGACAAAAAACCACTCGGTATTTTTTATTTTCTTACCAAAAATAATAATTTAGAAATCATCTCTAGTTTGTGTAGTTTTTATACTTGCTGGCTGTCCCGTCTCCGTTCTGCTCTGAATGGCTAGGGGCCACTGTCAGTCATCTTAGTGGTCCCTTAGTAGGCTACTGTAGTTTCACTGTCAGTCATTTCATCCTGTTCTGACAGATTGCATTCATTTAAATGACTGTCAATCATCAAGACCTGCAACGACTGTACACTTTTATTTGCCAGCTACAGCGCCTGTCATTCAAAGCGGCTTCTTTGAAATTAGCGGGTTATGGTGTAGGTAAGCTTTTGCTATAGATATACAGTGACAGTTACTATTTTGATTTGAAAATGGTGCGCAAGAGGAAAACATTTAATGAGTATTGTGCACAATACCCTGATCGACGGCAGAAGTCTCTACGGCAGGATGAAGCGGGCCCATCTGCCTTGCCTTCCAGTGACTCTGAGTCCAGCTGTGCTGAAGCAGGAGAGGGGGGAGCTCAGACTCCAAATAATAAGTGCAAGTTAGTTCTGTTCTGCTTTGTTCTGTGCATATTATTTTTAGTCGTAAATTTAAGCTATAAAAGTCTGTGTAATACACGTTTATATCCCTTTAACATGTTTTGTTGGCAGGATATGTACTGAATCTTCATTGAGTACCAATAATTATCCCACTCATGATCCAGAGGTTTAAAAAACATTCAGCTTATCCAGGTCACAGTTTTAAAACTTTTAAAAATATAGCCTGGCATTATTTACAGATTTAAAAACTGCATTCCAAGTGACTGTTTTTATTTTGTCTGGTTCTAAAGCCGGGTCCACACCTGAGCGATAAGTTGCGCAACCCAATTGCTCCCGAAATCACGCAACTCAGTTGCGAGCAATTGCAGTGTCCACATCTGAGCAATTACTTGTGCCACAAGGTTCCCGCGTCTACAAGATTCATTTTTTTATGATAACTGAGATGACAGTTTTTTTTTGTTACATTTTTATTCTATCTACAAGGTGAAGTATTTTTTTTTGGTTTTGACAACCGAGTTTTTTTCTCCCGTGTCTACAAGTTTAGAAACGTATTTATTTTATTTATTTTTTGACAACCGAGGTGACACAGGTCGTAATGTATCCAGTAATTAACGAGGAAGAGGTGGCTGTTATTATTTTTTCAACTGTTATTTTAAATACCATATTCCCTAAAGAAAAAAAAACAAAGCTGTGTAAAAGATGGAGGAAACCGTTTAATTTTATTTTTTTTACCGCCGACATTTTTAAAATTAGAGCTTCTTAATATGCAAGCCATGCAGTCAGCATTATAAGAACCAATCAGAGTTGGCGAATTGCCACGTGATCGCCTGTGTCTACAGAAGTCGCTCAACTGGTTGCTTGGAAAGTAGAGCATGGCTGGTTGCGCAACTGCTCGCAACTGGTTGCAGCAACGTCCACATATGTTTACTCAGTTGCATGCAACTAAGTTGCGCAACTGATCGCTCAAGTGAGGACCCAGCTTTAAGCCCGCCGCACACAGCCCGACTCAAGCCGTCCCAACTCATCTCATCTCAACTGGCTGTACAGAGTCTGGATGAATCGTACCAGTGTGCGTGCCCTTAAAACGAAGATTATGCAGACTTCAGTCTGGATGTCTTCAGATTTGAAGATTGAACATTTTGAATCTTTTTCAGATGCAGTTTCGTGTCTGTGTGCAGCGGTTGCCGACCAAGACTGACTGAGACCGATTAGTCATAAGGGTGTCAACCAATGGTGAATCAGGTTTAAGTGACGTAGCTTGTCATGTAACTTGTCATACAAGATGGCGGAATATTGACAGCTTTAGTTCCACAGGTAAAAATACATTAGTCTTGAATTGCTCTGAGTGTCCCGCATTCAAAAATACCAGATATGTGCACATTTGAATAGTTTTTTTAAGCGTTTACTAATCAAAGGTAAATTATCAATTTACCTTTTTATTATCAATCTACTGGCAGCCTATATTTTCTTACTGCGCTAAAACAGAAGTAACCGTGTAAATAGGTCACAAATCACAAGCCCCAAGATCCACACGCTAAAAAAACCCTGCCAAAGTCAAATAAAAATAAACAGGTTGGATTTTATTTACCACAGGCCAAAGTGTAGTAAACAAACTATATAAAAAGTCAAACACTGCCTGAAATGTTTGCACGTGTAAATGTGTCTCCGCCGTCTAATCAAGGCCCAGGGAAAATCGCGATTTATTTTCATACAGAAAATTAAAAAATCACATTAACAAAACTGTACAGCTCTGCAATTGGCTTGCTTATTTATTTTACTTTTGTTTGTGATTTTCCTCCCTGCATTCGTCTCTTTCAGTATTTGCTACTGGCTCTTCTCCACAACATTCTTGCTAGAGGATATAGCCACAGAGATCTTTTATTTTAAATGAAGGACAAGGCACCTTACAGTACAATTAGTTCAATGCAGAACAGCAGCGGGAGCAACCAAAATCTTGCCGAAAATGTGTAAGATGTAAAACTTTTGGTTAAAATTATGATTTAAGGTTAGCATTATATTTTGTGCAGATGCTACTGGAAGTGTGGGTGTTGCTGGAGCATTTGGCACCAGATGAAACTAGAATGTGCATTACAAATCTGGCCCTGAAGCCAGATGAAAGTACTTGTTCAACTGCGATGATACTTGGTTTGGAAATTCTTTCGCACAAGTTATTATTTGGGGGAATTTGGCATATGTCTGTATGTCAAAGTTACATTTCCACATATGCATACAGTGGAGGTGGTTCATGGTATTTTTCTCATGTTACTGATAACGTAATCATATTTATTAATTTATAGCCACAGCGGTGGACGAACGTCACATGACATGCTTGTTTTGCTAGCTCTCTTGAATCAGGTAGAGACTGATTGCATACTGAGATAACTATACTCACTGCTTTTATTGCTGCCATCAATTTGAAGAACCCCCAAACCACCTGCAGGCATCCTGTCCTTCAGAGAGGAGGTGAGCAACTGGTCGAGCTTATCAGTGGATGAAATCTGGAACGCCTAGAGGGGGATGGAAATTGAAGATATTGATTAAAAGGGGATGCTATGGGGGACATGCAATTGGCTCTATGCAAAAAAAAAAAAAAAAATTCACTGGCAACCTGGAGAACTGTCTCTAATAATGACTGGCAATCAATTTCATATATAAAAAAAGCAGATTAAACTTCCATGGAATAAAAATCAAATGGAAGGTTCTTTATCTGACAGCCCGACTGAAGTGAATGAAACTCATTATTTCTGAGGAGAGTTTTATGGATGTATTTCCTCACTGATAATATAAAAAAATAAATAAAACAGCAGCATCATCAAAAACCAACTTCTATGAAAAATTCACCAGTGTTGCTGCTACTGGTCACCTAGAAACTCTTTTCTATGGCTGGCAACTGGACACAGACCAATTATAATTATTTCAAACACCCTAAAACGTTAAGGAGACAATAAAAAAAGAAATATAGGACATATCAAGCTTCTTGCTGTTTTAATTTAGAATCTTTTTAAATTTAGCACTACATTTTAATAGAAATTGATTTGCATTGTTTGGTTGGGCTGTTTGTGATACCAAACCCCTAAACACCGAAACGAGAATAAAAAATAGACAGTATTTGGCTATTTTAGTAAACACACATGTAATAAGTGGAGCCCAGGGCAAATGGTATCCTTATTTATTTATGTCGGCCATTTTCATTTGTTTAATAACAACAGCACTCCAAGAATGTTCATGTAGTGTCTATTTAGGCCTATCATTGTTGTACTGTTAGTACTATTGTCTACAGGTTACCTCAAACAGTACTGTTTGTAATGGTTTCTACTGATTGCCAGAACTGGTTTCCTAAACTACAAGTTTTGATATTGCACTGAAAAAACTTCAGTTTTAACTTCAATGATATTTCCTGCCCACAGCAACCACTCAATGCCAGAAATAGATTATGTTAATACTATTCTAGCGGCCTTTGCAGATTTTTCTCATGAAAGGACCCTGTAGATAGTCAAAATCCCAGTGACTTACAGACTGGTAACTAATATAAATTCCTGTAACTCACGCAGCCCTATACAATATGTTCTCCCTGTTTTCTGAACAGCTGCAGATGAATTCCTAAGAAAATTCACTTCGGTGTAAATCTTATTCAACCTTAAATATACACGCATTAATAACAATAATAATTAAAAAAATAGAAAGGTTGCTTCTCACACACTTTGTGGCTATAAGTATATTTGTATATGAAAAAAAACACAATGGTTTACACAATGTCAGAATAAATAACCCACATTCCCTACTAAGTAATATAATGTACACATTTTCAGTTAGGGGTCATTGACATACAATTTACAAGCCAGCTTGTATTGTTTATAAGGGTTCTTGTTTAATTTGTACTTTCTATTAGACAGATAGCTTCCTGTCTTGTTAGATATAGACAAGTATCTGTAAAATATTCTACTCGTGTTAAAAAAAAAACATTTACAAAAATGTACTGTATATTTTAGGAAAAACTGTGTGTATAATGGGTTCTGTGTGTTGAGATTGTCACTGTGTGTATACTGGCATAACTGCAATGTTTATGGTAGGGATTCATTTAGGGGATTTTAATCCCACCAAACAGTATATTTTATTTGTGTTAGGAAGAAAGTTCCTGGTACCCTCACTTCCCTGTGTAGCTGGAGTAGTGCACGGCCCAAGCTTGGCCACCTTTTGTTCATTAGTTTTGTTTTGTTAATAATAAATTAAACTGCTCTCCTTTCTTTCACAAAATCAGAAAAAATATATACCGGATTCTTTCCTGAGTCAATGCCCCAGTTTGAACATTCGTTTGTGCTGAATTTCACCAGTCAATAAATATGTTGATTCTTTAGAATGTAAAGCATGCCTAATTGTAAAAGTAATCTATCCACCTAATGTTCATAATGCCTGTAATTTCGCCCCAGCCCTTTGTTGATCGTGACTTTTGGCTTCCGAGATGCGCTTCAGAAGAAAGTCAATTAAAGTTACAAGTTCAGAAGTAATCCCATGCTAAGCTTTATGGTAGTTTTACAGTCACTTATCTGCTGTGTAAAGTGAATGAACTATTAAGTAACTAATAACAGTTTCTTATATTGATGAAAAGATTAAAATCTGGAATTCAATAAAGGACGGTAAAGGTGCAGAAAAATACAATGAAGATCAAAAATCTATTCAATTATTAGAGAATATTATAATAGCAGTTCTGAGCTCTTTGTCTTGCATAAAACAACTACAGTAATCAGCGAGCAACCTTAGGGTCTGTGGGCTATTGTGCAAAATGCCTGAGCATTAGACCCTGGACTTCATTAAATAGAAAAATCTACACTGAAAAGCTCAAGAAATTATTACGTTTTTAGATCGCTAATTCTGAAATAACTAGCTATTTTCTAAAAATTTAAGACCTGTTTATTTATTTATCAGTAATAACCTTGCCACGGAAATATTATATAACGTAAATAAAGTAAAATCATATCTTATTGTAAACTTTGGGTGTGGTTCAGGGGGCAGGAGCTAGGGCTCCTCCCCCGTTCTATCCGGTTACAATATCTGCCAATCTCCCTATTTAAACCCCAAGACACACCCTTATTCTATGTCTTGCTTTTTCATTTGTTTTGGCTTTTTGTTATGTTTCATGTACCGAACCAAGCTTTAAACTTTATTACAGCTTAGAATATAAATCAAACAAAACCATTGGGATGTGAGTATTTGCTACTTTCAGTTTACAGACAATCCACATTTGTTCACATCTGTTTTTTCCTACTTCGGTTTAGTCCACATAGGTGCTTGATGTGTTGGATTTTATGACGGAAATAGATACAAAGTGAATCAAAACAACAAACCACATTCTTTAAAATACCCATTTGAAACAAAGCAAAATGTAATGGTAAGGCAATAAATATTTATTTTTGTGCCAATATATTGTTAGATAAACACTTACTTGACACATAAAGTCTATTGGATCTGCAGCTTTCTTGAGAAGATGTTCTATCTCCCCCATTGCGGTGTAGTATTGGATTTCCGTCTTGGTTGTAATAACTCCTCTGCAGTAGATATTGACATTTATAGTTCCTGCAGGAAAATCTTTAAAAAAAAACCTCATTTATTCCTCAATTATAAAAACGAAGAAGGTTAATTTACTGTAGTCTAAGGCTGCCTTCTAGTCAATTACTCCACCTGGTAACCAAGTATAATTTATTATGGTTTCCCAGTAATAATACTAGAAAATGCCTCAAATGGATTTTAAAAGGTTTATCACTGTCTTCTTCTTCAGATCATTTCTGAATGGCCCTTTGGTGTACTGCAGTGTATACGCTACTGTTTATTACACTGCACAGTCCAGTAATAAACACAGTTGCAATTGGATAGGTACAGTGGGCTGAGGCTTTGACAGAACCACAAAATTAGATGCACCTGACATGACACATCAATACAATATCTGCCAGGAGGGCACTGTTTTGAAAAGTATGGAAGGTGTTTAAATTATTGTGGAGTTATAATGAACATGCCCATTCCTCAATAATAACCTCCTATAATTATATGGACATTTGTAACAAACTCTTCAGAATGACAAGTTATGTTAATAAGAAGTAAGACACAGTTCATTAAAAGACTGAGTTATTACTATACGATTCTGGGACTTACCTTTTATTTCTAGTGCAGCAGTTACATCAGCCTTTTACAATTCAAACTGATGTAACACATTGGCCCCTTGCATGGCTTAGCTGTAAACTATAGCCTAACTATGTGATTGAAACTATTTTATATTATTTTACATTTGCAATATCCAATATAGCTATAGCCTCCAATAAACTCCCAGTCTCATAATGATGCAATAACTGTAATGATATGTGATCATTTATAGATGAGCCCTTGTGCCTTAATATAAAATTAAGTGGTAATTGTTAGATAGTCCCTGAAACAAGAGGCTGATGTAAGAACATGGCTGACCTGTAACACGTTTCTGAAGTTGACTAAATAAAAGTTATATTTCATTTAATTTAATCTTTATTGAACCCAACAACATAACGTAACAATAACTATTATTAAAAAAGTTGTAATAAGCAATATTCTCTTCAAATGATGTAATGATCAATATGGAACCAAAGTCTATCAGATCTGCTGCTCTCTTGTCCACTGTGAAAGACACTGAACTGCAACAGGGATGTGTAGCTTGTGAAAAGATGTCTGCCTGCATAACAAATTAATCAGGAAGACCAATTGGGCAAATGTGGTACATACGGTAGATGTTTAATTTTTTTTGTCCAATTCCCTATCTATGATACCATTATAAATAAGCTCTCCCCTGACCTCTGTGAGGAAAGCATGGAAGATGTTTTTTTTTTTTTTAAATTTAAATTAGTACCCAGTTATTTTACCCCTGATTTTCTCCCCAATTTAGAGTGTCCAATGTTCCCTGGCCACAGCAACTCCCCACACCGTTCAGGAGAACTGAAGGTTCAGTGGGTGTCCTTTTGATTCCACAACCAAGTCAATTTCCTCTTTTGTACCCTGGAACTCAAGAGCAGATGTCAGCGAGCTACCGGCCTCTGGAGGCATCCGTTTGAGCATACCAGGTGCCTGGCTTGTAGGGTCTGCTGTAGCACAATGAGGAGAAGCAGTCGCTGACGAGTTTGTCTTCCTAAGCTTTGGGAGTGGCAGAGCCAATGCAATGCTCCCTCCAAAATCCCCAACAGAGACCAGTGACTTTGCGCAGCCAGGACATGAGCCTGCACTCCCCTAAGTGTATGACTCGCTCTACACACCACACAGTCATGCTTTTACCAGATGAGCCACTTGGGGACCCCCAGAAAGCCAGTTTCAACATTAGGGGATTGCAGCTCAGTCAAATTAGAAGTAAAAGATAAAAGAGGATACTGACAAATTTCCTTTTGTAAACAAGAGGAAAATAAATGTTTATTTTTTGTAGCAGTGTTGAGTAATTTATTTATTCAGTACTGGTTCTCTCCTTTAAGTATGTTGACCATAATGCTTCAGTCTTTTTTAATGTGTTATAATAGTACCTGTTTTAATTTTGATCAAGCTGCACAATAGGCTGCTAGCAATAAAATTAGACATCTCACAAATGCTCTTAGGCTATAATAAGGAGGTGACCTACTATATAACACAGTGTGCAGCTCTTGATATAAAGAAAGCGTTGTTGTAAAATACTTCATTAATATGTCTCAAGTAACAAGGAGTTTTTTCAATGACCGCTGGCCCATTTCATTTGATAAATAATTCAGCTATAATAGCTCATGGACCAGTGTGCATGATGAAGTTGACAGTCCTTTGGTTAATGATCAAGTGCCTTTGAGTTAAACATTTTCTTTTCTGAAACATGCACACATTATGTTGATGCACACATGTATCTGATTTTTAATGGTATTTTTCTCATAACATTTGTAAACAGTAAAACCGGCAAATGCCTCTTGCACTCTTTTCCATGCTGCACTTGCCGTTGAAGGAATGCATTCGTCACAGCTGAGTTGCTCATGGGAGTTATGGGAGCTTATAGTGCCTATAGAAAGACTACACCCCTTGAACATTTTTCACATTTTGTTGTGTCAGTGCCTCAGAATTTCATGCATTCAAATGAGGATTTTTTTTCCACTTATCTACACACCATACTCCACACTGTTAAGGGGAAAAAAGTTTTTATTGAGAAAAAATTGATATATTAAAAATACAAAACTGAAAGATCATAATTGGATGTCTCCACCTCCCACAGTTAATACTTGGTGGAAGTACCTTTGGCAGCAATTATAGCTGTGAGTCTGTTGGGATAGGTCTCTACCAACTTTGCACACCTAGATTCGGCAATATTTGACCATTCTTCTTTACAAAACTCCAGTGTAGCTTTGGCTGTGTGCTTTGGGTAGTTGTCATGCTCAAAGGTGAACTTCTGTCCCAGTTTCAGCTTTATTGCAGAGGGCAGCAGGTTTTCCTCAAGGACTTCACTGTGCTTTGCTCCATTCATTTTCCCTTCTATCCTGACAAGTGCCCCAGTCCCTGCCGATGAGAAACATCCCCATAACATGATGCTGCCACCACCATGCTTCACAGTAGGGATGGTGTTCTTTGGGTGATGTGCTGTGTTGGGTTTGTACCAAACATATTGCTTTGCATTTAGGCCAAAAAGTTCCATTTTAGTTTCGTCAGACCACAAAACTTTTTGACACATGGCTACAGAATCTCCTGAGTGTTTTTTTTGCACACTTCAAACGGGATTCAAGGTGGGCTTTCTTGAGTAATGGCTTCCTTCTTGCCACCCCACCATACAGGCCAGATTTGTGGAGTGCTTGGGATATTGTTGTCTCATGAACACTTTGACCAGTCTCGGCCATAAAAGCCTGTAGCTCTTGCAAAGTTGCCATTGGCCTCTTGGTAGCCTCTCTGATCAGTCTCCTTCTTGCTCGGTCATCCAGTTTGGAGGGATGGCCTGATCTAGGCAGGGTCTTGGTGGTGCCATACACCTTCCACTTCTTAATAATCATCCTGACCATGCTCCAAGGGATATTCAAGGCCTTGATATTTTTTTATACCCATGCCCTGATCTGTGCCTTTCAACAACTTTGTCCCGGAGTTCTTTTGAAAGCGCCTTGGTGTTCATGTTTGAGTCTTTCTTTGAAATGCACTACCCAGCAGAGGGAACCTACAGGAACTGCTGAATTTATCCTGAAATCATGTGAATCACTACAATTTAACACAGGTGGAGGCCACTTAACTTGGTGTGTGATTTTGAAGGCGATTGGTTACCCCTGAGCTAATTTAGGATTGCTATTACAAGGGGGGTGGACACTTATCCAACCCAGCTATTTCAGTTTTTATTTTTAATTCATTTTCTACAGATTTCTACAATATTATTTTCACTTGGAAGTTGTGGGGAAGGATGTGGAGATAAATGAAAAAAATAATATATTTTAATGCATTTTAATTCCAGGCTATAAGGCAACAAAAGGTGAACATTTTGAAAGGGGGTGTAGACTTTCTAGAGGCACTGTATATATATACAGTACTGTGCAAAAGTTTTAGGCAGGTGTGAAAAAATGCTGTCAAGTAAGAATGCTTTCAAAAATAGACATGTTAATAGATTATATTTATCAATTAACTAAATGCAAAGTAGTGAACAGAAGAAAAATCTAAATCAAATCCATATTTGGTGTGACAACCCTTTGCCTTCAAAACAGCATCAGTTCTTCTAGGTACACTTGCACAAAGTCAGTGATTTTGTAGGCATATAGTCAGGTGTATGATTAAACAATTATACCAAACAGGTGCTAATGATCATCAATTCAATATGTAGGTTGAAACACAATCAGTAACTGAAACAGAAACAGCTGTGTAGGAGGAATAAAACTGGGTGAGGAACAGCCAAACTCAGCTAACAAGGTGAGGTTGCTGAAGACAGTTTACTGTCAAAAGTCATACACCATGGCAAGACTGAGCACAGCAACAAGAAACAAGGTAGTTATACTGCATCAGCAAGGTCTCTCCCAGGCAGAAATTTCAAGGCTGACAGGGGTTTCCAGATGTGCTGTCCAAGCTCTTTTGAAGAAACACAAAGAAATGGGCAACGTTGAGGACCGTAGACGCAGTGGTCGGCCAAGGAAACTTACTGCAGCAGATGAAAGACACATCATGCTTACTTCCCTTCGCAATTGGAAGATGTCCAGCAGTGCCATCAGCTCAGAACTGGCAGAAAACAGTGGGACCCTGGTACACCCATCTACTGTCCGGAGAAGTCTGGTCAGAAGTGGCCTTCATGGAAGACTTGCGGCCAAAAAGCCATACCACCAACGTGGAAACAAGGCCAATCAACTCAACTATGCACGAAAACACAGGAACTGGGGTGCAGAAAAATGGCAGCAGGTGCTCTGGACTGATGAGTCAAAATTTGAAATATTTGGCTGTAGCAGAAGGCAGTTTGTTCGGGCCAAGGGCTGGAGAGCGCATACCTAATGAGTGTCTGCAGGCAACAGTGAAGCATGGTGGAGGTTCCTTGCAAGTTTGGGGCTGCATTTCTGCAAATGGAGTTGGGGATTTGGTCAGAATTAATGGTCTCCTCAATGCTGAGAAGTACAGGCAGATACTTATCCATCATGCAATACCATCAGGGAGGCATCTGATTGGCCCCAAATTTATTCTGCAGCATGACAACGACCCCAAACATACAGCTTAAAGTCATTAAGAACTATCTTCAGCGTAAAGAAGAACAAGGAGTCCTGGAAGTGATGGTATGGCCCCCACAGAGCCCTGATCTCAACATCATCGAGTCTGTCTGGGATTATATGAAGAGAGAGAAGCAACTGAGGCTACCTAAATCCACAGAAGAACTGTGGTTAGTTCTCCAAGATGTTTGGGCCAACCTACCTGCCAAGTTCCTTCAAAAACTGTGTGCAAGTGTACCTAGAAGAATTGATGCTTGATGCTGTTTTGAAGGCAAAGGGGGGTCACACCAAATATGGATTTGATTTAGATTTTTCTTCTGTTCACTCACTTTGCATTTAGTTAATTGATAAATATAATCTATTAACATGTCTATTTGTGAAAGCATTCTTACTTTACAGCATTTTTTCACACCTGCCTAAAACTTTTGCACAGTACTGTATATATATATATATGTGTGTGTGTGTGTGTGAGACAAACTGTGGGCGCTTACCACATGCAGGACCATCTTCACTTGTTTCTTTGTATAAAAGGAACAGCACTCCACAAGCACAGGTATGTTTTATACAGGACAGGCCTGTATGTTTGTTTATTTTAAACACACACAAAAAAAACCCAAACTCCTTCCAGGAGTGCTAACTAAAACTTTTCAAGTTTTAACTATCACCGGACAGCTAAACTGTATTAAAATACCTTTCAGGTTTTCAGGTTTGTCCCTCCCCCCCCCCACGACAGGCTTCCTTACAGCCTTAGTTAATTAATTGTAATAAAACAATTAACCAATTATAGCAAAACAGCCACAAAATCCACAAAATTTTCGCATGTTTTTGGCAGGGACAAGAATTAACCTCATCCCTGCCAGCCACCACCAAAACACATAACACCACATTATTTGCAGGCAGGGCTCTTGCTCTGCCACAATATATCCATATCTATATCTATATCTCTCCAAAAAGAACCTAGGCTAGATGCACTGGCTAACATTTGAATATCAGTCACTGCTTTTTTTCTGACTGAAGTGTTTTCAGTGTCGCCTTAGTTCATCATACAACCTTACAAAGTTGATCGACGTGTAGCACTGAACTCCCTGCAAGGATTGTTCACTAACAACTTGAAATAAATTCCGATTAAAAAATCACATTCACCTTTACCAAAATGTGCCCATTTTTTAATTTAGAAAAATGTGAGAACTACGACCTGGTGGCAATACAAATTAGGGAAACTAGAGAACAGATTTTTAAACCAACAGGTTACAGTATATATTCAATACATCTATAAATAAAAGAGCCATCCCACTGGACTGAACAAATGGTTGTTCCTATATTTAAAAAGGGAGATACATTTGACCCTGGTAACTACAGACCTATAAGTTAAACACCAATCACATTAATAAGGAGCGAAATGGAGAAATATTTATATAGTAACAATATTATAGGAGAGGGTAGATCTTGTTTAACTAATTTCTTTCAGGAGGTGACTACTAGAGTGGACAAGGATAGTGTGTATGACATAATCTACTTAGATTTTCTAAAAAAATATTTGACAAAGTACCACATGAAAGGCTATATCTAAAGATTCAATCAGTAGGAGCAAATGGTAAAGTAGCACCATGGATTCATAACTAGTTACAAGATAAGAAGCAAAGAGTTATAATTATGGGCCAGGCATCAAACTGGAGTAATGTAATAAGTGGGGTACCACAGGGATCAGTATTGGGACCATTGCTATTCTTAATCTATATAAATGACATAATCAGTAAACTATGCACATTTGCAGACAACACAAAACTGGGAGGGGTACCCAACTCCCAATCAGCAATTTTAATAATACAAAGAGATTTAGACAAGATTCAACCTTGGGCTGACACATGGCAGATTCAATTTAATGTGAATAAATGCAAAGTCTTGCACATGGGGTGCAAAAACATTAGAGGTAAATACAGCACGAATAGTAACGAAATAGAGTAAATAGACTAAATGTTCTTGTTTTTATGTTCTTATAAAGCCTCTAATCTTTGATGTAGCTGCAATAGAGCCTTTTAAATCTCTTACTAATTTAAATGGATGTTGTGATTTTAATTGATATAAACTGTATTTTTATCGGAGCTGTGACCTAGACTGTGCGATGTCTCCGCTATAATTTTATGGGCATTGTAGTTCTTTAGAACAAAACAAATAGGTTGTATTATGCCTGACTGTAGGGCACGATAAAAACTTTGTCTGTGCTCCGTCAAAAAGTTTTGCTGTCATAAAATAAATAATTACATTCATTATTGTATAATAAAAGCTTTGTGTTTTGCACATTTTGTTTATTCTTCAACTTAATATTAAAACAGCAGTGCTTCTATTTGGTTGATTGTAAAGCATAGCAGTTCTTTGCTAATGGGAAAGTATAGATGTCTGTATGAATTATTAAAAAATATGCATATTGGTGACTGATAACTGATATTTTAGATTCTGGCATATTCCATTGGGATAAAAACAAAACAATAAATCCCTTTTGTCATAAATCTAATACTCTCAATACCAGTGTAAGGCCGAGGATGTATGAGATGCATGGGGTGTGTACAGCAGGAAACACCTAGGGAGAAGTGAAACCATTTGAAAGTGGTTTAACATACTGTAGTCAACACTCAGGTCAGCCGAAGTATGAATGCAAATCTTACCTAATGCTTTCACACAGAGTATTTTCTCATTCCAAGGTGTGGGCTTCACCTTTACTTTCTGGTTGTTTGCATGGAACTCAATTTCAATGTCTTTTGGGTTTAACGCATCTCGCAGCAGAAGGAAAATGTCTTCCGGTTTCTAGAAAAATAAATAATATTCAAAAAAGTAATTCAATAATACTACTAATAAAAAATAAATAAACACCTGCAATGTACTTTTGCGGTCTGTAATAAATAAAAGCTGTAACAAGTCATTTTCAATCAAGAATGGACAAGATGGCTGTTTTACATAGAGGGCTAATAAGGAGCTCATTTTACAGTTGCTGCTGGATCCAAAAAGAGTATGGGCCATTCTGGATAACAACTAGATGGTGCTTTGTTTTTAGTTGTATTCTTAGAACTATCTAATATGCTGACATAACAATACATTATAATGAGATTTAAATCATATTCAACAAATACCCATAGTGATGACTCAGTGTGTCAGTTCCTTCCCCTTAAGAGATGTTTTTAAATTGATAGATGCTTCCCTTGCATAATAACAACTACATTAGGCCTTGGACTGTTTTGTAAAGCAGCTATCATAATTGTAACAGCAGAAGTGCTCCAATGTTGTTATCAGTTAAAAGGGGAAAAGATCAACTAATGTACGCCATTACTGTGGCTCTTAAATGCTTTTACACTTTCTTTTAAATTATTCCATACATAAAGTGGACTTGAATAGACTGAAGTATACTCATAAAAACACTTTCATCATCTGATAATACGAAAGAAGTCCTAAATAAGCATAGTCAAACCTTTTTAATAAATAAGTAAATAACATGGTTTGTTTGCTACAATTTTTATTAAAAAATTATGTTAAAACAGAGATTATTAGGAGCTTGTTGAGATAAAACTAAGTAGTTTAGCAGTATATCTTTTGCGAGCCAGAGAGTTCATAGAATGTGTTCCGAGAATATAACAGGGAATTGATATTAATGTCTGTGAAAGAGGGGTGTGGGTTGCTCACTGTTATAAAGCAGCCAGACACAGAAATGTAATTATTTAATTTACAAATATATTGAGAGGTTTTCACGTTTTAACAAAACATCCTAGCTTACGTCTAACATCCTGTAGTAGCTGATTTTGGAAACTGTGAAATTAATTCATGCATTTAAATGGTGCAGTTTGTCAAATGAATAGAAAGCCATTGTGGACAGCACAAAATAATTTACATTGATAATCCTGGTTTATAGCTTGCTCCTCATTTTACATCACCATACAGTAGGTGTAAAATAGTGGCGCTAAATGTACTCTTATGCTGTTCTTTTCAACCTCTGAGATAATGAGATGCACAGGAGCAAAGGTGCCAATGGAGTAATTTCTGAGTTAGAACATAGAAAGGGCAAAGCTATGAAAAGTGGAAAAGTGCAAAATTAGCTCATGAGCAAAACAATTGAAAATCGACCTAAAAATATTTTATATGGATGTTCAAATACTGCGTACATGCTAGCAAACTTTTAGCATGTTTTATTAATTTTAATATCAATTGTTTTAACAGAAGCTCTGAGTTTATTCTGCACACAGAGATGAAAAAGGACAGTAACCCTTGATCAGGACCCATGATCTGGCATTCTGGTAGAATGGCATTCTACTCCACCTGCAGAGCAAGCATCCACTCACTCATAAAGTTGCCTCATGAGAAGTTATAAAATAAAACTTTAAAACAAAAGCACAGGCTTAAGATATTAAGTATGACTATTATTTCATATAACTCACCTCACATGGAATTCTTGTTGGAATAACTAGGATTGGCGATTTGACAGGAAGAGCCCCAACAGAATGCTTTTTTTCTACTTTGAATTCCAGCTCAGCTGTTCTTGCATTGACGTTTGCAGCAGCCTGTGCACCTACATTAGAGGGAAGAAGAGGTGTCAAATATAGTAAAATACAATGCTGGCATAGTAAATATAGATTGGTGGATTTTTGTACAGGCACATAAAAAACAATGAAAACCCAATGGTGCAATAAAAAAGCTAGCAATAGGGGACACTGTTAAAGTCCACAGCTTCAAAACTGTGCGTTTATTATTATTCTTTTTTTAAATTAAGACATTGAAAAAGACTTGTAGTTGAAACTTTTATCATTGACTTATAGTTTCTTTTGTATTTCTTAACTATTTAACCTAAGACAATACTTTTAAAAATTCTTTAAAATGGTTGTTCAAGTTTTGCGAATAGGTTCTTCTGGCTATAGATTTTTAATTTTGTTTTATTAGGGAAAGCCAGCTACAGTACTAGGTATAGGCTACTCTTACATTATAAGAAAAATAAGACTGAGCCCTTTCACATACGAATATAGTATGATTTGTGTTTTGTTTTCTTTCACTGTTTTTGTAAATAGTTAGAGCCAGACGTTCTGCCTGAGACGCACTGCCAGCCAGGTTTGTTTACAGGGAATCACAGATGAGGATTGGACGGCTGTGGTTGTCTGGCTTGTAGGCATATCCCAGTGAGACGTCTTGCTATAAAGGAAGGTACTGACACACCCTCAAGGCTGATGAGCAAGAGCCTGATGGTTGTGGGCTGGAGACAGCATTGTTTTGTGAGCACTGCAGTGGTCACCGTTTGTAAACCAGATTTGCTTTTTCAATTAAAAGACTGGGGTTTAGTTTAGATGATTTTAATTCCAACAAATTACACAGAGAGTGTGTCAGTGTGGAACCTCCTTTATAGTGGGGGAGCGCACAGCTGATTGTCGGTAAACGTTTGTTTTGCAGCTGTGTTTTTCCCCACTGTGCTTCGTTTTGCCTTTTTGTATTTATTTTCACTTACACTTTTATTTGTGTATTCTCACCTGTGTGCTTTACCATTGCTGGATTTCCACACCCCTTTTTCAATGGTCCATACACTTTTAGGTAGCAAATCGGATAACTGTTTGTTCTGCTTTGCATAGATATGAAAATGCACAGTGACACTGCTATTGTCACCTAATTTACATGTGCTACTTCATTTACATGTGTCACTTTTTTGTTCTCTCGGCCACACTAAAGAAACTGGGGGTGTGCTGTAAGCTGAAAGCATGTTTGGTCTTCCGTGGTTTGGTGACTTTCTTAAGCAGGCAGTTCTATTACATGTAATGGAGAATGGATATGCTGCAAAAAAAGACAAATCTGCAGCAGATTGTGTAAAGCAGTGACATTATAATAAGAATCTGTACAAACATGACGGACACATGATTGAAAGGCTGCTGTTAAATGAGATTTTACCTTAACTTGACTTCATGAACACCTGGTTGTCAACAGCATTCTGTTTTCATTCAGGGTTATGATTAACATGTTTCAGAACTGCAGATAACTCTATGCAAATGAGGTATTGGTTAATATTTATCTCAGTTTGTTTAAAATTCACCTTCATCAATGTCCTTAGGGCTTAACGGCAGTCATGCTATTTTTAATCACAAGTGTCTTTACTTAGTCAGGTATAGTCGAAATCCAATCATTTACTCATGTTAGCCTCTGAAGTCCTTGATCCTGAAATACTTGCTGTGGCATGTTGCTTGAAAATAACATTTGAAATATGGAGGGTTTTTTTTAATATACTTTTCAAAGACAAAAAATATGTAATATGTGCTATTTTGTGATGTACACAATTATACTGTGAATAGAATTCTGGCATCACAAATTACACAATCATTTTATTCTATGATTGGTATCCTTACAGCTAAAATGGATTTTAATATTAAACAGTTTGCCTATTTGGTAATCAAATAAGATGCAAAACAGAAATCTTGCTTGTAGGCACCATAAATATGCATTGCCAAAATGCCTCAAATAAATATATGCCAACTGCAGCAACTGTCAAATCAAATATTAGAAATTATTTTAAAAAAGAAAACTAATAGTAAATGCATCCTTCTTTTTATAATCTTTTAATGGGAACTGTATGACCTACTTTATTCTATAAAAATAAACCTCAAAACACTCTTCCTTATATATATATATTTTATACCACAAAATATATTTTTTTTTTTTAGATGCACAAAACAAAATGCCCAGAAAATGCACAATGTCACATTCTGAAAACTGTTGGTACTACAAAGTGTTCTTTGCTTGGGGAATCTCACTTCACTTGAACCATCTGTCAGCAACTTTCATTCTGTTTTTATTACACACTAAATGCTTAAAATAAGATGGCCCATAAGGGGTTGCTTCCTAATGCATACTTTAAGGTTATAGGGTGTTGTGTTAGTTGGAGTGTATTATAGAAGCAGTGTCTTACATTAGAGAATGTAAGTCAACTTTGAAAAACCCATAGTCTGCAATGTTTCCAAATATATGAGATCCACTAGACCTATATAAGCTGTGTTAGAGTTGTGTGTAACTGTTCAGCAACAAGCATGGGAACGAAGAAGGATCTCGGGGACTTCACAATGGTGGCTACAGTGGGCCTATCCCTCACCACAGTGTCTGCATTTATCAAGGAGTCCATCAAGCCCACAGACAGGTGCAATTTATTGTGACAAGAAACAGACATGATATAGTGGCCTAAATCACATAAACTTTTAACACTGGACAAGACACCATTATTCAGTTTGAACAATATGCCAGGAGCTATGGGATTCTATTCACTATTAAGACCATTCTATATTATTTCCATTGTAAGATTTACTGAATTAGTAGAACCTTTGTGTATTTCGGGGGGCTGGAGGCAGGACTCCTCCCCTGAGTCATCTGGCTAAAATATTTGTCAATCAACCTTTAATTACCTGTCAGTCACCCTATTTAAACCATAGCCAGCTTCCTAATTCTCGTCTTGCTTTTCAGTTTGTGGTTACCATGCAGGCTTGCAGACCCAATCTTAAAACAAAACCTTTGTTTTCAATTTGTATAAAATGACTACTCACCCGAGGCAGCTTTTGTTTTCATCTGACTCAGATGAAGAAATTCTCTCTCCTTCTGGTTGTCTTCCTTCAACAAATAATCCCCCCAAAAAATTGCAAAGAATCCTGCTTCTACTCCATATGACAAAGCTGCTGCTTTAGTCCCTGCTTATCCAGCTGTGCCCGCTGCCATTTCTCTTCGCCGTGCTAAACGCATTAAACCTGAGGACGCCCCCGCTACTTTGCAAGCTTCACTCGCCTCCTCTGCTGTTTCAGTCGTTAATTGCCCTCAGCTTTCAATTTCATCTGATCCTTCCTCCCATTTGCGTTATCAGATTTTTAACGCTATCAACCAACTCATTCATACTCCATCCACCTCCATTCTTATAGGCAGCCATTACATCCTCATCAGTAGAGCACCAGCTGCCGCGCTCGCCTCTCCCGCTGCTTCAGCTACGCCCACACCTGTTCTCAAGCAGCCAATCTTGACTTTAGCGACCGCCTCTACTTCAGAATCCTCTGCTGTTTCAGTCGTTAATTGCACCCACTCTCTCAACTGAGATGCAATAATATTGAAGGTAAAGACGTTAATTTGGTCTCGATTCTTATTGCAATCTCTGGATCACAAAAAAAGAATTTCTGGATCACAGAGTAGTTGACTGTGGAGATCTGTCTGTTACTCTAAATCTTGGTATCCTCGGCTATGTAAAAAATAAAACTTACTCTTGGAGAATTGTGCTTGTTTTTTTCTGTTTTTTGTGATCTCAAAGATGACAAGAAGTGGACTCATATTATTTAACATTGTTGATCTCTCGGTTAGATATGGTGGTACCACTTTTCTGAGTAGCATAAAGCTTTTTCAGCCAAAGCAGCTTCTTGTTAGCATTTGACAATACACTGATTATTGGTCTCAGCCCGATCATGATCTTTAATAGATTCTTCAGTAGTCTCTATGCTAACGCTTGCGGTTTATGCTTCCACAGGCCTTTCTACCTCTCATGAGGAGACTGATAATTTGAGGCAACCTCAAATTATCTTCCCCTGCTCTCGACAACATTTTTATTGTATTTATTCTTATTCTTATTCTTCTTCTTCTTATTATTTTTATTTTTAGGAATCGTGCATCTGCATTTTCTCCTATTCATTCTTCAGCTCCGTCTGCTTTTTCAACAAGCAAAGATTCTCATGGAAGACCCGTCAAATATTCCAGTGGCAGTCAGCTGTGCAATAATTTCAATTCCTCATTCTGTATTTCCAAGGGATGCCATTTTTTCCATCTGTGCAGTTTCTGTGGCGATGCTCATTCACATTTCATCTGCCCTCTTTCATCTAAATGACAGCTCCTCCAGCTGAAGTACTCCTAGAACGCAGGTCTCTCTTGTCAGCTTCTCAGATGTCTGGCCTCCAGAAATCAAAAATCTTCCTCCTCATCTTAAGTCCACAGCATTACTTGACGAATTCCCTATTGTCATCGTAGTCTATCTTCAGGGCCCCATTTTCACAGAAAACAAAAATCTTAATCTCTTGTGATAATCAATCTACTGTTCATATTATTGATAAAGGCCGTTTCTCTCCCTTTCTAATTATGCAACTTCTTCACCGACTAGTCTGGATTTCTGTTATCAATAATTTATTTTGAAAGCTCTACAACTTCCAGGCATCTCTAATAACACTGGTGATGCTCTTTCTAGTTTACAGATCATGCAATTCAGACGTCTGGCTCCCTCAGCTCAATCCTTTCCCTCTACCATCCCTCCATCCAGAGAACTGGTTTTCAACTAAAATTTACATTTACAATCTTCTGTCTTAGGCTCATTCTAAACTGTTCTTCCTCCCCAATCATATTCTCCCATTCATTCTGTATAGGTGCAGCAACATCAGCAGCCAACCTTAAAATCACCCAGTCCTTCCTCAGAGGTGAAATCTTACATTCACTCTTCTCGCCTCGATATTATTCCACTAAACAAAGTATTGCTAGCATGCCTGGAGTGGGGGCCAGATCTCCGCCAGGACCACCAGAGATTTCCTCCCACAGGCAGGGTTTTTCCTCTCCGCCAAGCACTTAGATTAGTTCATATTTAAAAAAAATAGATATTAAATATATATCATTGTAATTAATCACTAACTTTCTTTTCTTGGGGGAAGACCTCGCTTCCCGGTCTTGGAGGTCGATCAGATTGGCTTCACCTCAGCGAGGGCGGTTCTCCGAGTAGTCAAGGGGAAACCCCTATTCTGTTATAAGTCACAAGCACTTTGTCTTTATTCAGTAGTCCCTTACGCAGGCCTGGCTCCTGCCTCGTGAATTGAATTAACTGTAATAGCTTCAATGATCAGAACTGCTGTGGCATACTTTTTAGTCCAGCCACTGTTCTGAATAATTGAATAGACCCCATTGATCAAAATGGGTTTAAATTATTTTACAGGTCAGGGTTACAGGATTAGTCAGCATTGTTGCTATCTAACATTTTTAGTTTGAAACACAACACACATATACAGTATATGTCAACATAGGTGATGGTAGGAAACAACAGAGACCGTCCTCAAGGTTCTATCTAAAAAGACAGTTGCAAAGAGGCCATAAACAGGCTTTAGAAGCATAGTCTGTTGAAAATGACAGTAAAGATCCGCCAGATAAAATAATCCCTGAATTAATTGATTTAATATAAAAATGACTTTTATTTATTTAAAAATATATATATTTCTGGAATAAACAGAATATTGAATGATCCGTCATGGTATACAGTTTAAATAATCCCTGAATTATTTAACAAGCAAAATACTTTAGGACATGTTGCAGTGTAAACACTCAGACCCTAGTTATTGTCTTCTAATCTTTTGCCACACAGACCAGTCAAATTTCCTAGATAACTTCTTGTTGTTATTCAATTAGTATTCCATTTGTACACTTTAGTTGCATTTTGTGAACTTGGTTATTGTTATTGTATTGTATCTGTTTGCAGGTATACTCTGCATCAAAAAAGCAGAACAGATTCTTTCATTTCTTTTCTCTTTCACAGAACAGTCATTTAGAGCAGAGTGACATCTGATTTTCTTTTGCCTTAATAATGTTTTTTTTTTGTTGTTGTCATATATATGTATATGGCTGCTAAACAGATTAGAATTGTTTTTTTTTATATATATATATATATATATATATATATATATATATATATATATATATATATATATATATATATATAGTTAGCAAAATGTATACACAGTAAAATAGAAGTTTTATATACATACAGAAATATTCACATTGTTTGTAAAGTATGTACAAAATTACGCACACACTATATAAAAGAAATATAAAAAACTAATGTGTATGTACTTTAGATAGTTGATTGTTAATGCGGTATCTCCAATTCTTCTCAATGCCTTCACAGATGACTTTTTGCATGGAACACAGTTGGATAATAAAGTCGCCTGATGATTTCGATCTTTCTTTCCTGATTTCAAAACACATATCACATCACTAACACTGCCTTAGGTCATTCTGACAGAAAGAGAAGGAATCTGAGCTGCAAATCTCAGTACAAAGGGGACACAGCTGGAGCGCTGTGTTTTTGTTTATTTGTGTAGCAGAGGACTAGCGAGTCGGGAGCTGCAGCTACGGAGCCAGCACGGCCCCCACAGCACTGCAGAGCACAGCACAACAGAGCACCACTGTACTACAAACAGAGCACTTTCCTGTGCACTTGCGGATTACTGTACTGTGTTATTATTTTATGAAACATTTTTGTTTGGGACTGAAAACCCACCGTTCTATACCGGCAATGGTACTATATGTGGGTAAAACGGAGGGTTTTCAGTCCCAAACAAAAAGGTTTCACAAAATTAGAACATGCAGTGATTATTATTAATTAAAAACTGACAGGCATGTATACAAAGAGATGAGATTGAAAAAAAAAACATAGGCTAGATGGCAAACCTTGACGTACACAGGATGGTATGGCATGGTACTGCAAGTGCTCTTTCATTTGACTTACATGTGTAAGTCTTGGAGCTTAAACAAACGACACAAGGGCCAAAACAAAAAGTTACAAACGGAAACACAGGATGGGACAGAATAGCACAGAACACACCTTCACCTCTTACACCAGCCACATTCCCACGTGTTTTGACAGGGAGAAATGTAACCCTTTCCCTGCCAACCCAACATTCCCCACACAAACACACACAGGCAGGGCTTCCACACTGCCACATACCCCCTTGTGGGCAGCATGCTGGCTGCTATCAGCCACCTCCCCCACTAATACACCAACCTCATCCCCTCATGTTCATCTCCCTCCCCATGGATTCTTGTGGTCGGGTTGGTGATCGGGGCTGTAGTGGAGGTGGTCTCTTCACCTCTTTTCCCCTCTCTATAGCCGGCGTCTCCCTTCCTCCCAGTTCTGGCTGCAGCATCCCTTGCACCCCGGTAGAGGCAACGCTGGGAGCGGCAATGCTGACAGCAGTGCAGGGCAGTCCAGCAGCAGCACTACTGGCAGCGGAAATGCTTCCTCCTCCAGACATGCAGCTGGCCGTGGCAACGCTGGCAGCCACAATGCTGACAGTGGTGCAGGGCAGTTCAGCAGTAGTGGTGGCGCTGGCAGCAGCCATGCTAACCTCAGCGCTCGGCGCCGCTTCTTGGGTGCTGGATATGGCTACCACTTCTTGGGCTCTGGAGACAGCTTCACTGCTCACCTTTGGGAACAGCTGCCCCTCCCTTTCTTCGTCACTCGGTCCAGCAGCTGCCATCCTCCTCTGGGAGGGGGCAGTTGAGCACAAAGTGCCCCCACTCCCCGCAGTTGAGGCACCAGCTTGAGGCCTCAAGAGGGCGTGAGATAAGTGCCCCTCAGACGGCAGTGGATTCTCCCTCTCTGGCCGTGGAGACAGCAGTGGCTTTTGGACTACCAGGCGAAACCAACCTGTTGCATCCCCAACCTCACCCTTTCCATAGGCCTCCAGGAAACCAGGGTCTTCATATTGGCACTCTTCTCTGGTGCCCATGCTCCATACAAGCCCTGCAAAGCGGAGCACCTTTGGCTGCCCACTTCCATGGCTGTTCGTGTCAGCTTTCCATTTTTAATTTTTTTTCTGCCCTTTTTTTTCTTCGTTTGTTTTTTCATTTTTTTTCTCTTTTAACCTGCAGTTCCTGGTCTGAGTCTCTAGAGGTGCTATCCTGTTGCTAACACCATATGTGCCACGGTAGCGTCACAGCCCAGATTGTATTGGCAGGGAGAGAGAGACTCAGACGCAGAAAGCTGCAAGTTAAATGCACCAATGTGCAGTTTTAATAAACAAATAAGACGGTACAAACACTACGCAAAACACATTTAACAAAACAAATGGCACAAGGGCCAAAACTAAAGGTTATACAAAAACTTAAATACACGTAAACACATGAAGGGACAGCACAGCACATAACACCTCTAACACCAACATTAATTCTACTAATTCCAAACTAACACCCGAGAGCACCTATTTTATACACCTGTGGCTGGAGCCTAATTATCATTTAATCATTAATCATTAATTGCCAACCCAACATTCCCCACACAAACACACATTGGCAGGGCTTCCACCCTGCCACACTGCCACAAAGCTTAAAAAGAAAAGAGAAAACGTAAACAGGTGCCTCAGTCCACATTTTCTCATTAACATTTTCCGAACCTTTTTATACTCAAAAGATTAATTTATTTTTGATCTGAGTGAGCATTGAGTCACGTGGTACTGTATACTAAGCCATATCCTACTTATGAATTCCATATTGAATATGGTGTAGTAGAAATATCCTGTTATTCTTAGTGTAGCTCTTTGGAGAAGAAAATGGCGTTGATGGTTATGTTTAAAATGAAAAAATGGACTGTAATATGATAACATTTTCGATTTACCTAGATTTTTATGAGGGTTTACAACAAACTTGTCTGTGGCCTTAAGTGGGCATCATTGTGTTACACATTTGGGACATACAGTATAGTAAAATAAATATACTTTTATCCATATAGTAAAGCAAAATAGCACAGCACTTTCTCTTAAGAAAACGTAGGTAGCCTATTATAACGATTCAGTTCTCTGCTGTTATGTGTATGTATTGTATATTTAGCACATACAGTTTTTTGTCTCCAGGCAGATCTCCCACTCACTATTCAAACAAGTCTTGTTTGAAATGTTTTGCTTTTAACAAGTAGCATTCTGCCTAGTCTGTAAAGCCTGGGTGTTTGTAAGCTACAGCCGTTCCCATAGTACATGGTTAGAATACGATTTTAGAGCAAGATTGAAATTGAACCCTTGACAGTGGGTTTATAAAGGTTATTTTTGTGTCTTTTAAGAATGCACAAAATACTACCAATTGCAAAAGTCAACGTCATACAGGTCTGCTTTGGAGGAAGATGTCATGTGAGATATCATTTTAGTCTGTGTGGGCTTTTATGAAGTAGATTGCAGATATACAGTAGGAATTACTAAACTAAACTATACTAAACACTCGTTACAACACCATAAACCCTTTCCAATTTTAATTTCCATTTCTGGGTACATTATTATTCCACTGTTAATGCTTTCTTCAAAGGAATATAAAGATTAGACAAGACATTACAACAATTTAAAGTTTATAAATTAGACTTAATTTCAGAGCGATTACATTTAAAGATGCTGGTTGATTTCTGTGAAAGCGTTCCATTAAAGAAGCAAAATTTCTATATCTGTGTGACAAGCAGGCTGTAGTGGATGACGTCAGGCCAGAAAGAATCACAGAGACAGGCAGTACTCGGGTTGAAAACTGAGTCGCTGCGGCGCTCAGTATGTTTATTGTAAAATAAAAAGGTTGAAACAGAAAACAGGACACGGCACTTGCGGCCAAAATAAACAGACAAACAAAACGGACTAACACTGAAAAAGTGGACAAATAGACAAACAAAAAATAAACACACAAGTATCATGCTGGTCATTCCAGCACGAAATAGCAATGGTATGCTTTGCTTTAATTCTTACTTTTTCTCCTTCCTCACACCGTTCTCCACTCACCAAACACACAACCCCGAGTGAATTAAATGTGCATCTATATATACAATTTCAATTACCAATTAATTATTCACTTGAATCCTAGCACGTAAACTAATCTGTGAAAACCCCGTGTTCACATATTAAAGTACTTTAAATGTACGTGAAGTGAAGTGCAATCCCTGTGCCTAAATACAATTAACATTTTAAATAACTTGTGCTGCACACACCCATTTATATCCCGTGCAGCCATATCTATACACCAACATTAACACACCACACGCAACATACAACACAGAAATGCACACAGGCGCGGGGCACATTGCCACAATCTGGCAACACAATACTGGTATATTTTAATAGCTGAAAGGTAACAGTACATAACCACAGAATTACAAAAAATGTCTGCAAATTGAAATGCAAGCCTATTCTTATAATGCTAGGGGTGTATTTAAAATAAATATTAATAAAAATCGCCCTGTCAAGCCCCACAAAATATTTTGGAAAATGTTAACATTTTGAAAAAAATGTATTGCAGTTACTGTATTTGAAGAATTATTTTTGTTGTCACTTACCATATGACAAAGGGAATGGTTTGAAAGCATTAATCAAGCCAAAACGGCCAGGAACCCACAGATAAGTTGTTAGGCAATATATTTCACAGATTATCGAGTCAAAATTGGATTAATGCTCAAATTAATCACTACCCAACTTCTTATCTTAACAGTAATATACTGTGCACAGTGGCACCAAAAAGTCACACTGAATAATGCATAAAAACAAAGTACTGGTAGACATACACATTGTAATACCTTCCACAAAAGTAGTAACCAGAATTATAGACAGAAAGACTGGTAAGGCAAATTAGTATTACTGCAACAACATCAACAACAACTTCTGTGTGTCAGATTTAAAAAACAAAGCAAAAGCAAACTTATTGTGAGATGAGATGTTTCATAACCCTAACCTTTCCCTCTAAATAAAAGAAAGTACTCCATTAGAGTCCCAGTGTTGAGAATAAACTATACAGCTATGGCCAAAAGTTTTGCATCACCCTATAGAATTAACTAATATAAGGTCGAATGAAACCTGCTGAATAAAGTTACGTTAACATATTGAATTACATACTGCTTTGTAGTTTTTCATATACTGACAAAAAATTGAAAGATATGACATTTCAAAATCTATCTGATGGAAAACTTTTGACCATAGCTGTACATTTTCCTTTCTTAAACAGCTTTTTTCCTGGTCAAGAGAAAGTGTCAAATTCTAACCTAATTCTCCTGTAGTCTAATTATATATATTTTAGCCTCCAGGATTTCAGTGTGAATAATTGAGTGCAGAAGCTTAATATTACCTTTATATATGATGCCAGTGACAGTAGCCAAGTATTCCTGTGGATCTTGCTCGCTGGAAATCTCAAGGCACTCACTCCCAAGGGGCACCAAGTCAAACAGCTTGCTTGAACTTTCGACCCCACACTGCAGGATTACCACTGTTTGGGGAGGCTGCAGGACCCTGGACAAAAAGAACCTCCTGATCTGACACATCGTTTCCAGCATTCCCTTTGACAAGATAAGCAGTTTACATTTGTAGAGGCTGAATTTCAGAAAATCATCATTCTTAATGGAAACCATTCCAATGTCATAACAGCACATGTTCTGGACATTGATCTTCTCTGTGAAAACATTTTTCAAGTATGTAGCCCATTGTTCTGCTTCCTCTTCATATATGATTACCAGGTCATTACCTATAAGAAAGAAGAAGAAAAAAAAAGAGTGACTGTGGGTGTAGAACTGAGGTTCAGAGATGATGACCTGTTAGACAATCTGGATAGATAAATCCACTCAGAACTGCAGGCTTGTAAACTAGTTTGGGGGTATTTTCTGACATAACTTACAGTTAATAGACTTAAACTACAATTGTAAGTTACTTAAGGTTACATTTCTGTATAGTTATTTAGGGTCAGATAATAAAGGCAAATTGCTATTAGCATAAAAACACTAATTGCAATTCCTAATGGAATAATACCACATTTCTATCTGTATCATTAAACCAGTCTATAAAACTCAATCACTTCCAAAATCAGACTGGGGTTGCATCTACAATGCAATCTGCATATGGCAGGTGTTCTCAAACATTGTGATAGTGGGCTTCCTTTGGGTAAAAGAAAAAAAAGACCCCTCCACCCTTTTTTCCCCCCTGACGAACTGAAAAACAAATGTATGTAAATGATGCTTGACACCTTCAGAGCTTGTAGGTTTACTTGACTTGTGGTCTCCAAGTCAAGTAAACTTGACTTCCAAATATTTTTCATCATATTTTCTGTGCTTATGATTTACTGAAGTACCCACTAATTTCCTGATACTACAAATTTCCAACAAGGTCCCGACTGAATTTAGCAGTCACTTATTGTAAATTACTTAATATAATATGAATTCACGAATATCCTGTTTGTATGAATTAGGAAGACATTAAAAGGAATTGCCCTAGTTTGAACAGCTGAGTGTAAAGGATATTGGCAAATGTATTGATTTGCATCCAGATTAGCACCTCTGTACTGTATTTTAGTGCTGTTTGGTACTGCTGATCCTATGATGCATTCTGAGTTGCAATAGACACAGCTTTTGAGTTGAAGTGCTCATGCATCAATGCCATATCCATGTACCAGCAAAAAATGTGCATTATCCTTGCAGTCAAAAAAGAAGGTGTTGAAAGCGGTGGAGGATGCTGCACCAACATACAATTTTCCCTTTTCTATTGCCTTTTGTTTTCATTATTATTTTGAGCACCTGTGAGTCCGCCAGTTTTTACTGTTTACCAGTATTGGTATTCCTGTGGTCCTGTGTACCGTTGCCGGTACTCAGGCCATGGACAACAGTGTCCTCTGCGGGTTAAAAGAAAGCATCAAAAATAATAAAATGGCACCAGTGCAGTGTTTTCAAATAAAACTTCTGTCTTCCGTGTGTGTCAGTGAATTGCCCACCACCCTTCGACAGGGACATGCTGCTTTCAAGTGCTGTTCATTTGCAATGTATACTTTTTAAAAATGTATACTTTTTGCAAGTTGTCTTAAGTATTTTCGTATTTTCAATAAAATATTTGTTAATTCTAAACTGTAATTGAAATTTGATTTCAGTGTTATTGTGACGTCAATGAAAACTGACAGTATGCATTTGGCTAAGCTTCCTGATAATAAGAATTACTGATAATTATTTATTTTTTTAATGAGAGTTCACTGTATTTCTCTTTGTGAAATGCAGAAATGCAGGAAACGGGTCAGAAGCATACCAGAGGAGATAAACGTATGGTATACATAATGAAGAAGGTTGTTAAGTAAAGCATAAGCATAAAAATAGTTTTTAAATGTTGTGGCATAGTAGCATCACGGTCAAGGCTGGTCAGCGGCAGAAATAGCGCTTTCGAGCACTTTTGTTCTTTACAAACAAACCAGTAGGAGTAGGAGCACATGCTTCACTACATTTTTGGACGAGCCTTTGTGCTCCTCCCACCCCTCTCTCACCAGATCGAGGATGCTGCGAGGCTGTCGGCCATACAAGAGCTCGAAAGGGGGAGAACCCTGTCAAACTCTGCAGCGCCTCTCTCACAGCAAAAAGGAGGTAAGGAAGAAGCGTTGGCCAATGTGTTTGCTCTTGAATCACAAAATATAATCTAAAAGTAAACACAGATCAGTGTACATGTTCTATGTTTACTCTTTTTTCTACACATCTTTCCTTATTTATGTATGTATGTACGTATGTATTGAACTTCAAAGTACAGCCTCACTTCTACACAGCTCAAAATCTCTGTCGACAGAAATATTTTGGTTTTCCTCAACCAACTATAAAGCGTTTTCATCTCCCTTCTTTTGTATTCTTTTAATCTCATTCTGCTCGCTAGAGTTATCCATTTCTTTCTTATTTCAGCTACTGTTCTTTACTCCTTCCCAACAGTGTTTACTGCATCAGTGATCATCTGCAACTTGTTTTTTTCTTTGTGATTTAAATTTCCAGAAAATTTGCCGAATAGAATGGATTTGTCTTGACCAGCCATTTCAATAATTGTATCATTTTTTCTTTAAAGAAAAATAGCTTTCCTTTGCAACCCTGCCATTGTCTATTTACCTAATCGGTCACTGTGCCTTAAAATTGATTACCGAGTTAATGATTTCACTAATCGCAGATCGTAAAAGAGTGATCGCAAGCCACGGCACTTGTGAAGTGCTTTATGAAACACACGCAGCGCTGACCTCTGCGTCCTTGCAACCTCATCGCAAGCACATCGCAATCCCAGGTCTTTTGTGAAACGGGCCCCAGGGCCATGATGCTACCCTGTCACATATTTACAGTCTTTAGATATGTTCAGCCTGCATATTTTTTCAGCAGTCTCTTGCATCCTTCATATTGGACGCTTGTTAGGTAACTTCACCATCAGAGTGAGTTGTAGAGATTGAGTTCATAAGTAGGACTGACTCAGTCCCAATTAAAATCTGTTTGATCTAGATCTGCTGCTGATGGAAACTGATATATCACAAAATGCAAATCACTTTCAAGTTAATCCTAGTGGCAGATATAAATGTGGCCTAAGAAACAACAAGCCCATAAATTAAAAGTCTAAGCTGTTTATTTCTGATACATTTTTCCTTTTCTGAAAAAAACAATGTTCTAATGACAATTTAAAGTAAAGCTCTCTAGCTCTAACCAATGATTTTTTTGCAGCTTAAAAAAGGTACAGTACTGTACCAAATACCAAAAACTATGATAACTATGTTCAATACTAACACTACATAAAGTATAAAAAGTTTTTTTGTTTTGTTATTGAGTACTTTTTGAAAGCTGCTATAAGGATAGCAGGATCATAATTGTATTTATTTATTTAGTGAGTGCAATTATGTAACTCCTGATTTTCTTCCCAATTTAAATGTCCAATCACACTCCCTCATCCCAGCAATTCCCCACCGTAGCTCAGCACAACTCAAGGTCAGCAGGCGTCCTCCAATCCCACGATCAAGACAATTGCCATTTACACCCAAGAGCTCTTGACTGAATTTTGGCACGCTTCTGGCCTCTGAAGGACTCTGAAGCTAATGGGCTCTATGTACTAATATTACTTCCGTGTTCGTAAATACTGCGAATTTGTAGCCTCCGTCCTTCGTAGAATTTCTGCGTGCGATTTACTGAGCAGCACTTTTTCGTCAACAACTATCGTAATTTCACAGCAAATTTATGAACAGCATAAATTACTGCTCATTATAAAGGACAGATCAGAGTTTGCATCTCATTATAAATAGATTCGCAACGCTGAAAGTGAAGTAAACATTACAATGTAACAGTGTAGCTCAAACAGACCCCGGGTACAGCGAAAACAAACCATTATGTAGGCCTAACCTAAAAGAAAGGGTACCCAAAAACAAAAAACATGAATGAAACGAAGCTTGTTTATATATATATATATATATATATAGCAGTTTATCATGGTACATAAGCACGGTAATTCTGCATCCTAACCATATTTCCCTACATGCATACAGTGCTTGAATTTAATGTAAGACGATCGCAGAAAACTTTTGTTTGAGTCTATGTATATTTTAGTTGTGTAAAGGAAATAAGTACAGTAGTCTACATACAGCAGGCTACGGAGGTAAATACTTTTTGCCGTGTTTCACTTGTCTATGCACTACGTCAGTATCTTTAATTTATAACCGGTACTGGTACTGTACAGTATTATTGTTCAGCCAACACCTGCCCCCCGCTGTGCTGTAGGAGGCACTGCACTGTGCTCCGACTAGGCAATTTGAGAAAATAATGAATATATGTGAGCTCTGTCCAGTTGTTCGGCTTAAATTTGAGTATCAGAGCTTTAGTTTTGCACTGTCCATGTAATTTAGGGTTACCATGTTTGCAGAGTGAAACACTTTTCTTTTATTTTCTTCAATTCCCTAAAGCCGCACTAAAGTAGTTAAAATAACAGTATTTAATAATACAATAATACAGTAACTTTTTTTTTTTAAAGTAACTAGCCTAAATGCACGCAAACGTTTAAACTGGAAGTTTCACGTACGAACAGATACGCCAGTGAGTCATGCGTAAAATAACAGGCACAAACCGAAGCAAAAAATGATGATACATCAAGCGTAAGCGCGAAACTTCGAAATTAATGAGATTCGTACGTCTGCATACGGAAGTACTTTGAAAAGAACAGTCGTAATATAACTACCACAGCAGGGAAACTAAGTTACGGGAGTGAAAATGACTTTACTGAATCGCGGGTAAGTCTACGAAGTCACAAAAACCCACGAAAAGTCAAGATATGAAAGGAAAACATAGAGCCCAATGTCTTTATCTTGGGTTAAATTAAAACATGCTCTTACCATACAGTAGGGTTTCTTGTGGGATCATATCATACACACTTTCCTCACAGTCATATTTATTGACAGGAAAATGTTTTGTATATCATAATAATAATAATAATAATAATAATAATAATAATAATAATAATAATAATAATAATAATAATAATAATTTTCTAAGAAGAGAGCAATGTATGTTTGAAAACGAACTGCTGATATATTTTTTAGGTTTTTTCCATTGGAAACCGTTAAATACATTCATTTTTGGTTCCAAAATAAAGCATGAAACATTGAGCTGGTCTTTCAGACCATAAAAATAATGACAGTAATTTTAAAAATTCAAAAGCCAAAACCAGACTTTCATTTAAACGACACTACAGTTTGAAAGTTCTGCATCTCCAAGAATTTTTCTCTCATTCACCTAAAAACCCATCACGTTCTACCAACAAAAATCATCTTCACATATAGTACTAAGGAGGTTACATTTTGAGTGCATTTATTCACATTTATCACTTTCAAAAGTAAAAATATGCATCAACCTTCTGTATTTCAACATAATTAGTTTTTTGTTATACTCTCTTAGGTTAGGAAAATAAAACATCCTATTGAGAACAACCTCCTTTTATACTTAACTTTTTTTTTCAAAACTGCTATTAAAAAGGAAACCTGAAATGTGTTTGTATTGTTATTATTTCATAAATATTAGTCCTGTGTAGCAAGTGGTAGGCTTTTTGCAATTCTATCATTTTTCTAGAAAAAAAGCCTCTACCTTAAGAATACTAAAATGGTTTATTTTTCTTTCTTTCTTTCTTTCTTTCTTTCTTTCTTTCTTTCTTTCTTTCTTGTGTACACATCAATAGAAAAACCGAAGACAAACCTGAGTGGCTCATCTTGAAATCTGCACATGAGGTTCTCCCCTGTTTTTTGAAGCTGTCCTCTTGTAATCACAGTAGAAGCAGCAGTAAGCACCAGTGCCTGTACTGTCAGGAAGTGTTCATGAACTCTATTTATATAGCAGATACTTCCTGGTTAATGTCAATGAAGAGTGACATTAAGCAGACCCACAACATGTGTGTTTAATATTACTATACCACAGACAGATTTGTTGTCAAAGAAGGCTAAATGCTTAAGCCTTCTCTGGTTAGGATGGACAGACATATCTAAAATTGCACCATTGTTAAAAGTAGCTAAATTCAATTATTTTGTTTAACAGGGTAGATCGGAGACAGTAGCTGAGTCTTGAATAACTTGTGTAACAGTGTGAGAGACCAGACAGGAGGCAGTAAAGAAGTCCAAGTGAGGAAGTTTACTCAAGGAAAAATAACCACAGGGGTTAAATAAAGAAAATAAAACCTTGCCCACTCCTGGGTCCTACGCTCACTTCTTCGGGCCCTAACTAAGAGTTTGGGCAGGGCTAGTCCCAGCCCAAACTAGTCCCAGCCCAAACCAAAACAATGTATAATTCCTCTGCTTGGAGTTTCCAGTTCGGCTGTAGTTCCCACGACGACCACCAGGAGAGTCACAGGTAAGGGAACTGTCTCTTTAACTTGTTCCAGTACTGTATTCCAATTACTGGTCTGGTAAAGTTGCTTTCTTTATTTCACAGGTGATGCAGGTAAGTATAGCGCCCCCTTCAGGTAAGTTCCAGGATGTGGGAGTGCTATAGTACCAATAGTGTGCAGTAATTCTAAAAAAAAGGTAAGGCTGCAAGCGCCCTCTGCTGGTGCCAGAAAGATAGCTTGTGGCTTGGTAGAACAATAAATAAAAGTTTCAAAACAAACTGCTAATATAGTTCCTTTACTGCACATGCACCACAGTCTCTTACAATACTCCTCGTTGTGCAATCTGGTTGAGGATATCGTGCTGTGTTAACCAGTCCACATTTAAACAGTAACCTCCTTTCAAGAGTTCTTGCACGCTCTGTGTTACGTGCTTCAATTGCTTGTTTTAAAACTAGAACCGGCTGCAGCCCACACTCCAAGGTCAGCCTGCTTGGTTGTTTTAAAACTAAAACACATGTTGTGACAGAGAGCGAATGAATCCTAATCAACAATCTCCCTCCCGACCTGTGAGGACACTGTATGACTGGGGCAGAGTACCCTGGAATGGATGATTTGGCAGTTCATTCCAGGGTCAGTCGGAAGCCGGCCATCCAGGAAGGGGGCGGGGCCACGATACCAGAAGTCCACGCCTGAATGCGGTAGGCGATGTGACAGTCAAGGATTGGAGGAGACGTGATTGGCAGCGCCACCGAAAGAGGGCGTGACAGAGGGTATTTAGGGGAAGTGGCCCCAGTGATCTGTTCCTTCGCTGTGGTTACGGAAAGGACCCATTGAGAGAACGGACATAATTAATAAATAGAGTGAGTGTTAAGTGTTTTGTTTGTTTTGCTGTCTGTGTTTGTCTTTGTAGACGGCTAAATATCTGGAAGCTGTCGCTATTCAGCCAGCATCAAACCCGGACTGCGCTGCACTGTTACTCACTGTTCGCCAAACACCATTTGCACACGGAGCACTCACTGTTGGACTGGTGATTTTGTTGGTGTTTTAAAGTGTCTGTTACTGTATTGTTATTTCGGGACTGAAACTCGTGGTTTTGACCTGCTGTACACATCGTTGTGTATTGTCAGTCGTATTATTTAAAAGCATCAATAAAGCTTTGTTTTGACCATTGAACTGTTGTTGGACTGTTTTTGGACTGTTGTTTAGAATCACTGCCTCACCTCTACATCTGTGCACTACCAACCACACGTTCACACACATACTTGTATGTCCCGGTTTGCATGGGTTTACACAAATATTGGTATACGAATAAAACAGTCTTTGGACATAGATCCACACACATGGATTGTTCAGGTCTTCAATATAAACAAAAGGGTTATTTTTGTAACCTGCACACTTTCAGGTAGGTATAATAACACAGTCCAACTACCTTTCTGATGTATAGTTATCCTCCTTTGTTTGCTGTGTTGAAGTGCTGATTTCCAAGGCTGTTTTGTCATTTTCTTCCTGCTCTTTGTTTGGTTGGTGTCCACACTCACAGATTTTTAAATTACTTCTCCCACTTGTTCTCAGGTGCAGTACACAGGAAGTTGCTATCTACACTATCTACACTCTTTATCATGCTTCAGAGAGCCATTAGCCAAAGCTACCACACTTCTGAGTTGCTCTGAGTTAATTTTTTGTTTGTCTCTTCCCGTATCATACACAACCGCCACCCGCTCACAGTAGCTTGTGTCTGTGATACTCCTGCTCACTCCAACTCTGTATTTTCAACCAAATTAACAAAGCTCTTAAATAACACTCCCCCACCTCCCACAAGCTGCTATTAATTAATCAATTTGCACACTTTGGGAAGTGGAGTCATATGGCAGTTAACCTGTAGGTTATTTTGAAAACACACCAACCAATGTTATGTAATTTTTAGTGACAAATCGATCTGCAAAAACACAACCACAAAAACCCACCTTTTCTATGTTGTATTATTGCATAATCTTACACATTTGTCACACCTGCTTATTTTTAGACATCTGTGTAGATCTAAGTTGAACGTAAATTAGCCACCACTGGGGCCAAATAATAGACAATCACTGAAAACAGCAGGTGTTAAACCAGCCACCAGAGGGAGCTCAAATAGTCATAGACCAGCAGTTCTCAATTTGTGGTCCGCGGACCGTGGAAAGCTTACATAATTATGGAAATGAAGCGGCAGCATAGTTTGCTCGGTGCTCAGGAATAACACACACAAGACAGTTCATGAAAAACAACTGTTGCTCTACACAACGATGTGTATAGCGCAGGTAAACCACGGGGTTCAGTCCTGAAATAATAATGCTAATAATGACACACACTTTATACACACAATCACCAAGTCCAATAGTGAGTGCTCCTAGTGCAAGTGGTGATTTAATACAATACTAGTAACAACAATGGTGCAGAGTGGTCTGGGGTGGTTGCTGGCTTTTAGCGACAGCTCCCGGATTAGTTAGCCGTCTACAAATGACAAATGTAACCGTTTAGTAGACATACAAAACAACACAAAACACTCACAGTTATATTTTTGCTGCACTCCTTTACAGGTCTTTTCATAACCATAACAAATGAACAGCTTGCTTTGCCACATCCCCTGATATACCCTCAGTCACACCCCCTTTGGTAGCGAGTGCTGACTGACACATAGCCTACTGCATTAACACTAGAAGGACCAGAGATATACTCATACCTAGAAGCCCCGCAGCAGTCTTTCTGACGGCTGTATTCAAAACACTGTAAATAGTATAACGAACGGAGAAACAGTTGGATGTAAACTTTTTAAAATCTTTTTTTATTGAGTACGTTACATAAACATCTGAAAAACTGAAGCATATATATATATATATATATATATATATATATATATATATACAGTATACACACACACACACACACACACACATATGAACATTTATTTTACAAATCAAAACAAGAAAATGTAAGTAAATAAACATCTGAACAGACATCGGTTTACAACATACATATTTATAAAACAAACGATAGCAATACATTTTTTACTTTTCAACAGCAATCGGTTTATTATCAGATGCGCAAAAGCAACTGAACAACGTAGATAAACTTAGAAGAAAACTTTTACAGAAGCGCACAGCACAAGAAGTTATAAAAAAGTCTAATTTTTTTTCTTTTTTTCTTGATTTTCGACAAAATGGTATTCCTTTACCTTGAGTAAGATAATGCGCTTCTCCACGGCGCCTTTCTGCACAGGGCACAGCTGTTTGAAGTTTTATTTTATTGTACTTGCCAACCTGCATTGGCGTCTCTTACGGCTCTCAGTGGGATTGCCAGCTTCAGCTGTGGGTACACGCTTGGCAGTTTCTCTTTGTTCCAAATGCTTCTTGCGAAGTTCCTGTGCTAACTGTAAAATATATTCTCTCCTTGGTAAATTCTGCTCTGTGCATTCTTTGTAAAGTACCCGATACATTGTAAAACACCTGAACAGGCCACCGTCGGGAGCCAGCTTTCACGGAATACTTCTGTGCCATCTGATCCAAACATCAATTTCATATTTTGTTGCGTTGTAAAACTCCCTGGTTTCTGGTATTTATTTTCACTAGTCCCGATGCTAATTGACTGACCAAAGCAGCGCAGCTGGCAAGCAGGCACCAGCTTTTCAAAAGGCTGATTGAAAAACAATAGACTGTCAGTCATTCACTCAGGCAGAGAGTAGAGACTAATCGAATTACAGCTAAACACATTGCGGACTGGTAAATAAAAATAATAAAGTAGAATACCGTTCTGTATAATGAAAATACAATTGTTTTCTGTGTGGCCGTCAATGTGACTGCTCCCGGGTGTTTTAGGTATAATGTAATTTTTATTTCTGCACTCCCGTGTGTCATGCTTTGAGAGAATATTTAATACGTATACGGACAGAAATTACACGAACGCACAGCCCCATATGTGTTACACGACTGGAGAAAATGACATTTTAAAACCAAAATGACCGCCGCAGGGCTTCTAGCGCATAAGGTGACTTCTGGTATTGTGACTCAGCACCCTTTTTGGATGGTCGACTTCCGACTGACCCTGGAATGAACTGCCAAACCATCCATTCCGGGACACACTGTTCCTGTTATTATTTATTTCTTAGCAGACGCCCTTATCCAGGGTGACTTACAATTGTTACAAGATATCACATTATTTTTACATACAGCACCCTCACAGGATGGGTGGGAGATTGTTGACTAGGATTCATTCGCTCTCTGTCACACAGACTTTAAAAACTCAGCTACAGAATGCATACATGGAGAATATCTCCAAGTTAAAAAAATGTCTAAACTCTACGTCATATATAGTTTTGGAGTGTCTAAAATGTATTCTTTACTAGGGGGTTTTGTGTATTGCACTCAATACAGCAGCTTGTAAAGTAAGGGATAACACACGACAGGGCGCATGCTATGTTGCGTTAACATACAAAGCAAAGCTGAGTGCCTTCAACCAACAAAGCCGTATGTTAATGCAACACAATGCACAAGCCCTGGAGTGTGTTATCCTGCTTTTAAAATGGATACAATTAAAAAAAAAAATGTTTTTTTTTTTTTTTTTAATGAACAATTTTATTATATATCCTTCTGCTTTGGAGAAAAGAAAAGCCCCTCAAAACAAGGTTCTATTAGTTGCAAACATTAAACTGGAGGTTTTCAATATTTCCATTTATTGCAATTAATTAAAATGAATGAAGATTTTGTGCTGGTCTCAATCTAAACAGAGCTTTTTATAAGTGTAAAACATTGTCAGGATGTTATCAATGAAAAGAAAAATTACAGGTAGGTTATTTCAACAGTTGTAGCAACACATAGAGGCGTACAGTATATTGCTATATTTTTTGGAACCCCCCCTACTTACTCTTTAAGATCATTGGAATAGGGCTCCATGGGTCATAAATCAGCTGGCAATACAGTTCTCAGCATTTACTCAATTTCAGATCAGACTACGTCCCACAACAGTGCTAGTGAAATGATAGAAATGAATGGCTTCTGGGAGCAGGAAATGAGCATTGTTTATTAGTTTTGCGTTCTTAATTGGAAGGATAAATGTCTTCACATCTTTGCGAGTGATATCTTCTTAATGAACTTGCCACAGCACCCAATGAACATAAGTAGGTTGGCTCCTTTTAAAAAAGAAGATTCACAAAAATACCATATTTATATTTGAGCCCCTGTTATTTTTCAATTGTGAACATTTTCTATTACTTTACTCCTGACCATCAACTGACCAAATGCGGCCAGGGTGGAGATTTTTAAGCTAAGGGATGTCACAACAAATGAACCGGATTTCAATCATATCTGACGCTTTCCTATTCACTTGGACACTATGGTACCTTTGCCCAACTCAATCACAACAAGTCATCAGGTTAGCTGTTCAGAAATGACTCATTAAAATGAAAGTGGCAAAACCTGTTGTATAATTAAAAGGTTTCATGGTGTTCCAGTTAAGAACCTCAGTCAAATACGTACTCTAAAAGGTGAGTGATTTATTGGAGTATTTTGTGAGCCCTTGAAAAATAAATGTTGAAAAGGAACAAGTCTATTTGGTAACACTGTACATTAAGTGTCCCTAATTACACTGTATTTACATAGTAATTATTCAGTTACTACAGCTGTAATTAGTCATAATTACAGTGTAATTATACATTATTACAGTGTACTTAATGTGTAAATCCTGTTAATGGGATATGTAAGTACACACATGGTGTGGTTTTACTGTTACAATTGTGTACTTGCATATACCGTTAACTGGATTTACATTAAGTACATTGTAACAATGCATAATTACGCTGTAATTATGAGTAATTACAGATGTAGTTACAGAGTAATTACTATGTAAATACACTGTAATTAGGGACACTTAATGTACAGTGTTACTGTCTATTCATAAGCATATCCAACTAGTTGTGTGTATGGATAAATAAGGCTCTTTAAAAGTTTAAAACGTTCTTACTTGTGGAGGGGAATCGGTAACCTCGTTACCAAGGAAACAGAGCTCACCTTCTGGCTGGCCTTGGTGTGATTGAGATTTGTAACTCCACACATCTGTGCACTAGTGTGCTAAGCTCTTGTGCCAATTCTCAAAGGAAAGGAAATATAAAATGACTGCCCCAGCAAGTTGCTTTTTCACAGCACCACAAACAGTTGATTCAGAACAGTTTTGCTGTAATAATCAAATCAAACTGTAATATATCCTGTTAATAGTGTCAATTCACTAAAGAACAAGTGGTTTATTTTCAGTGTCCTGAGTGTGTACCCATTCACATTCAAACATACACCCAAGCACATCAGCAAGAATACATTAACAGAGATAAAGTAACTGATGAACAGTGTGAGCTATGAAATTTTGATTATAGCAAAATTAAGCTCTCCACTGCTTTGCGTTCGCAATGCTTCGCATAAAATCATATTGCAGCAGCAGTCAGAAAACAATATGCTTCTCCATTATGACTGGAAATGCCAATAAACTGAGATCTGGTCACGTGAACACAATCCCTGCCAGGCAGTGCAGTGCACGAGGGTCAGCACCCGCTAAAGAGAGGGGGAAAAGCAAAAAAAAAAAAAAAAAATTAAAACATTACAGTGTGAGAGCGAACGTCCCAACCATAACGATTAAAGAAACAATAATAGTGATGTATACAACACATACATAATAGGATATTTAACATTTAAGAAATGAAATATTTGGAAAATGTATAAAATATAATTATATAAAATAACCATTTAAGATTTTCTGAGCAATGGGGCAGTAGCTAGGTGGCTTTCGGTATACATTAGATTATTGATTATATAGATTATTGTTTCCCTTCCAGAATATGAGCCTGAATAGCTTACCAATCATCAAATGTCCACATTCGTAACAAAGCTGAATGGGAATTTAGTACGTAGGTACCTGAAACAAAACAGACAATCAAGAACATACTACTTTAAGTAACCAAAGTTATTTTACATTTTCTCTCATTCTTTCAAGTTTAAACCCAGAAAAGTGGGAAATTGTCTAAAGATTTGTGGAAAATTATCTAAAGATTTGCTAAAATTGTCCAAGTGTGTCACGAGTTTAACACATTAACACTCTGTTTAAAATGAATGCAAAAGGAGGGATTTTGATGGAGGTGGTTCAGTAAACACTGCAAAACATTGCAGGAATCAAATGAATGAAAATTCAATTAAGCAAAGTTGCACATTGCACTCTAAAGTTTTAGTGAACCATGTCTAGTGAGACATTAAAAAATATAAGTCCAATCCAGAAGAACGAAATCCAGAGGTTATATACTTTCTTTGCAAAGGTGCCAGCATTAATGTTTCCACCTGGAAAGGTTCAATAGTATGCTAAGTCTTTATGTTTTCTTCATCTTTGCTATCTAGCTTCCAGATATTTGCAGTCTCCTTGGTAACAAAAATCAGCATGCTGAACAGAGTAACTAAGGGAACTTTGATGCCATTTAGAGACGCTTGCTGCATCTACTTTTCCTTTTCTATTCTATGATGTTTCCAGTCATTCTGTGTGGTTGCTGCAGTACTAAATTGTAATAACTTCTCTATCAGAACCCATTATCTAAGCCTGTATAATACAAGAATCCCAATTACCACCTTTCACCTCTGCTGATCTCACCAGCTTCATATAATTACTGTAGACCAGGTGGGAAAAGGTACCTGCATTAAAACATGATTTATTTGGAATCAAGAAGTGCATTCAAATACGTTAATATTAGAGCTACAGAAATAAGATCCACTTAGAATGATTGTAAACACCACAAAAGTTCAAAACAAAATGTACAAAAAAGATATTTGAAGCTGAACTCAAGTATACCAACATCTCGGCTAGTGCCTTCATCAATATACCAAATCGTTGTGCCTCTTACTAGTCAAATGATTAGATGACACCCTGAGTTGTTACTCAAAAATATAAAACAGTGCTGCGACAAAGTGGCTAAGTGGATGCAAGTGCAGGGGTGATGCAGTGAGGCAATGAAACAGACAAAGAGGTTTAATCCGGTTTGGAAAAGAATGCTTTAGTATTTTTGTATCCAGGTCTGGTGACCGATAACAATAATAATAAACAATGACAGGTTTGCAGACCCAAACAATAATAATAATAACCCAACACGTATCCGCCCCACAATTATACACACACGGTCACCAGTCCTGGGTGAGTGCAGTAGTGCTCGTGGTGGGTGATACAGGTTATAGTGGTGACAGTGGCGGTGCTATTCCGGCTTTAGTGCTGGCCCTCGGCGACAGCGCCGGAATCGTGTTAGCCGTCTATTGTGGTGTAACAAACAAGACGATTACACACAGACAAACAAACAAAAAACACTCACGATACTGCTTTCTTTTTCAGGGTCTCCCACAGTCCTTCTCAGTTTATATGCAAAACCAAATGCGAAGGAACAGATTACGATTCTCCGTCCCCTTTTATGCCGTCACACATGACCCCTTGGTAAACAAGTGCAACCGCCTCTCCAATCTGCGGCTGCCACGTCGTTTCCCTTCCGGGTCAATGTGTTATTGCAACAGAGTCTTGCCCCCTTCCTGGCTGGCCGAATTCCCTTGAACCCTGGAAAAGAACTGTCAGACCAGCCCGTCCAAAGAACTATGTTCTCACTGCTTAGCGCCCTCACAGGTTGGGAGGGAGATTTACAACCAAGAATCATTGTATTTCTGTCACCAGTGCACATAACAAATATTGCACAAAGAGTGAGGTTAAGAAAGCATAGCCCCAAAAACTTTCACCTCATCCACCTACTGGCGATGAGCACAATGCGCTTACTCCCTGGCAAGTCAGTGAGGTAGGCTTAAGATCTTCTTCTTTTATTATTATTCATTTTTTTCTGCCTGTTTCAGGTCAATGTGTCAACTGTTATGGAGAAACCTATGGTTAGATATGACCTAGATCATCTGATCACACTTCAAACAATCTGTAGGAATCCTTTTTGGATTTGACAGCCGATAACTCAAGTAAGTGTCCAAAAGTGTTAACTGTTGTTACACAAGACACAAACTCCAGGCAAAACTTGGGTGCTGATGTTGAACGCTGCTAATGCAGGTTCATGAAATATTCAATAGGTTCGGTAGGATATTTAAGTTAGAAAAAAACAGAGTGCACTAAAATAAAGAATTCTCTCATCTCTGCATCACTCATATCATGTGGTGTCCAGTTCTTGTTTTGTTTCTGTTTTTCTTTACAGCCTTGAAAAATTTGAGCTCAGCATGATTCATATCAATATTTTCTCTATTAAAGACCATTAACACATGCTTCTACTTAGTTCACCAAAAGAGTATTTTGCATTACCAGTGTGAGACTAAAGGTAAGAGAGTGAGATTAGTTTGATTATTAGTCTTACCTTCAACTCCTTTGCAACCTTCATACTCAGCTCATCAGACTCATTGGATTTCGGAAGCAGCAGCAACTAGTCTATCACAATGCAATTGTCAGCAGGGAAACTTGTAGAAGGTGAGACAAATAATCAAATAAATCGATCTTTAGAATATATTTTTTCGCTGGCGAACCCCCTGAAAGTTGAGAAATGTATTGTCCAGTTGATTTATGACCCATGACGTATGATAAAAATGTTGAAAAGAGTCCATTTGTTTAAAAATACTGTAATGATCTGTGCCTTTGTGCTTCCCGTACTGTAATTCCTGCCTGTATTAGCCACTGTAATTGTAATTCCCTGTTCTGTATTTTCCGCCGCTGCTTTGTTTACCTCTGTCTCCGTGTGTCAGTCTGCGTGTGAGTGTTCTGTGTCTCCCCTGTGATTGGTTGTTATTTGTTGGTCCCCATTGGCTGTTGTTTGTCTGTGCCCATTGGTCCTAGTGTGCGGCTGAGGGCCAATGGGATGTGCGTGAGCTCCGGTATCCTAATTTGAATAAGGGGTGGAGCTACGACTATAAGAAGGCGCTATGCTGTCATTCTGGGTCTGGTCTGTCTGATTGTCATTGTTCCTGTGTTCTGTGTTGAATCTTGTGTTGCTGTTCAGAGCTGTGGAGTGTGTGGGTGCTGAGCAAGCATCCAGATCAACAAAAGGAAAGGATTTGGAACAAGAACAAACGTCTCTCCTGTTTTCTGTCTCTTGCGCGAAACGCTACAATACAACGCTGCAATATGGACAACACAGGACAGAGCAAAGATAACGTAATGCATTTCTTGTAAACTTTGCAGGGTGTTCTGTAACATTTTAATTAGAGAACCTACTGTATTGCTATGAACCATGCTGATCTCAAACTTTTACAAAATAAATTTCAAGGATGTAATAAAATGGAAGCACTATAACAATTGGGAACTAAATAACATGAATGATAAGTAAGGTTAGAAAATAATTTTGTACACCCTTTTTATTCTACGTTTACAAACAGTGTACAGTGTATAGTGGCAGGGCAGAGCCTGCGTGTAAATAAAGTGTTTGGTGTTATGAGTTTTAGTGGTGGTTGGCAGGGACGGGGTTAATTCCTATCCCTGCCAAATACATTTGAGACTGTGGCTGTTCCCAAATAATATTGTTAATTGGGAACAGCCACAAGGAATAAAAAGAGAGCTTGAGCTCTGTTATGGAGAGGACTACCAGGGAGCTGGTACAAGGAGAAAGAATGTGTGTTCAGCCAAGGAGTGCTGTGTGTATAACGAAAGAAGGTATTTTGTTTTTGTACCTAAAGTAAATGTGTGTGACCAGTAAACAGCTTAGCTGTCTGGTGTAGTTAAAAGTTAAGAGTGATCTGGTTGGGGAACAGTTTAGCCATCCCAACCCTTTAGGTTAAGGAAAGCTGTGTTTAGTTTAGGTCTCCAAGTGGAGGGAGGCTTTAGTTTAGTTTCGTTTGTTTTGTGTTTAAATAAAAGTGCACAATACTGAAACTCCAAGTTCTGTGTCTGGGTCTGCTGCTTAAGGGTGAAAACGAATCGAGTAAAGAGAAGCTATGTTATGGTCCATTAATTGTTTTCCAATACAAAGCAATCATATGTCTGGCGTGAAGCAAGCATGTGCCTATCATTTTCCTCTCCTTAGTATCCAGATCAGAGTCCTCAGGGTGGACACTGAGTATACAGCAGTGTAGGGCAGCAGTGTGGAGTAGTGGTTAGGGCTCTGGACTCTTATTGCTCCAGTAAAAACCCAACTGTATAAATGGGTAATTGTATGTAAAAAATAATGTGTAAAAAAATAATGTAATTGTATATAAAAATAATATATATATATCATTATACCAGAAATAATCTCTAATCGCACATACCTTTTGTATAAAAAATGTAATTTCCAATCAGCATTAAATTTACAATAACAAACATACGATTTACAGTGGAATTTAAGTTACAGTACAGGAAAACAGCCACAGTTTGGTACTGTGCTGTATCAAAATGGTATTTCAGGCAGTGAAAAATGCATTAAAACAAAAGCAGCAGGTCTACAACTTGCAACACTGAAACCTACTGTATTATACCGTACAATATAAAGAGCGAACATGAGCAGTGCTGTTGGCTAACACGTGCTTTTATTTTATTGCAACAATACAGTACTGTAACTTTTAACTTTGTTAACTTCAAACTTTTGAATGGTTTTAGCATTAGTGCAACAAAAAAAATACGGATGGTTATATGTAGTATTTTATAATAGAATGAATCTGTTACAGCGCTGAATGACGGCTAAATGAGCACGACGGATTAATGAGAGGCAGAGAAACAGGTGCTGACTGTAGCATATTTCAACACCGGGCCAATAGAAAATCCATGCAACCTGGTGGAGAAAAAGCGCTGATGGCTCATATATTGCAGTCAAAGTGGTTGGTTCCCACAACTACGGTCTCATTTTATCTTGCCTATAGCTGAGTCCAATATTAGCATGAAGTAAATAACAGCTACTCTCATGTAATAAAAATCCGGACGATCTGGAATTAATCCAGTGGCTGCTGTGAATAGTGCAGCTCACGACGAGGGAAAGATCATGTGACAGACTGGAGAGGCAACCCACAACTAATAGGGCACTGTAGCAGGGCTGAGGCCCTGCATGTGTAAATAGTGTGTTTTTGTTTTGCTTGTAAATGAAATATGTTTATTTTATTTATTTTTTTTAAACTTGTATTTATTGACAATTTTTGGTTTTAACATTTCAAAAGAGATTATAGAAAACATTTACACTGGAATACAGTGAATTGAAGAAGAAGAAGAAGAAGAAGAAGAAGAAGAAGAAGAAGAAGAAGAAGAAGAAACTCTGCTTTCAAATAACCAAAACAAAAAATATAAATAAAAAATGAAAGATTCTTATTGAGTGACTCCCAAGTTATTCAAACTGTTCGGACCGCAGGGCAATTTCTTATCACCATTATTATTTTTTCCTTTCTACATGAATTAGGTGTAAAGCATCATCATTCAGGTTCTACTATCATGAATACTACAGGCTTGTAGTTAGGAGTTATGCAGTACAAGGCTTGAATAGTATAACATACAAACAACAGCATATCTATAATTAACTAGTAATATGTGTCTTTACATTTTCAAAATATCAGCATAATTTCCATAGCTCAAAAATTGCATGGATCCAAAATATTCCAAAAGTCATCTGGTTTCCCTTTCACTATATATGTTAACTTCCATTGCAAGACATCAGGACAGTTCCTTTAGCCATCAGCCCACTCTTGGTCTATTAATTGTTTTCCAATACAAAGCAATCATATGTCTGGCGTGAAGCAAGCATGTGCCTATCATTTTCCTCTCCTTAGTATCCAGATCAGAGTCCTCAGGGTGGACACTGAGTATACAGCACTGTAGGGCAGCAGTGTGGAGTAGGGGTTAGGGCTCTGGACTCTTGACCGGAGGGTTGTGGGTTCAATCCCAGGTGGGGGACGCTGCTGTATCCTTGAGCAAGGTACTTTACCTAGATTGCTCCAGTAAAAACCCAACTGTATAAATGGGTAATTGTATGTAAAAAATAATGTGTAAAAAATTAATGTAATTGAATGTAAAAATAATGTGATGTAACCCTGGATAAGGGTGTCTGCTAAGAAATAAATAATAATAATATACAGAGTTTAGGAATAAGAGCCAGCCTCTTAGAAATTATTTGAGATAAACATTCAATAACCTCACACCAGAATTTTTGAATTTCAGGATAAACCCATAGTTAATGAAATAAAGTGCCCCTCTCTAGCCTGCATTTAACACAGTTATCGGGAATATCCTAATTAAATCGATGGAGTTTGGATGGGGTAATATACAGTACTGTGCAAAAGTTTTAGGCAGGTGTGAAAAAATGCTGTAAAGTAAGAATGCTTTCAAAAATAGACATGTTAATAGATTATATTTATTAATTAACTAAATGCAAAGTGAGTGAACAGAAGAAAAATCTAAATCAAATCCATATTTGGTGTGACAACCCTTTGCCTTCAAAACAGCATCAATTCTTCTAGGTACACTTGCACAAAGTCAGGGATTTTGTAGGCATATAGTCAGGTGTATGATTAAACAATTATACCAAACAGGTGCTAATGATCATCAATTCAATATGTAGGTTGAAACACAATCATTAACTGAAACAGAAACAGCTGTGTAGGAGGAATAAAATTGGGTGAGGAACAGCTAACAAGGTGAGGTTGCTGAAGACAGTTTACTGTCAAAAGTCATACACCATGGCAAGACTGAGCACAGCAACAAGACACAAGGTAGTTATACTGCATCAGCAAGGTCTCTCCCAGGCAGAAATTTCAAGGCAGACAGGGGTTTCCAGATGTGCTGTCCAAGCTCTTTGAAGAAGCACAAAGAAACGGGCCACGTTGAGGACCGTGAGACGCAGTGGTCGGCCAAGGAAACTTACTGCAGCAGATGAAAGACACATTATGCTTAATTCCCTTCGCAATCGGAAGATGTCCAGCAGTGCCATCAGCTCAGAACTGGCAGAAATCAGTGGGACCCTGGTACACCCATCTACTGTCCGGAGAAGTCTGGTCAGAAGTGGCCTTCATGGAAGACTTGGCGGCAAAAAGCCATACCTCTGACGTGGAAACAAGGCCAAGCGACTCAACTATGCACGAAAACACAGGAACTGGGGTGCAGAAAATGGCAGCAGGTGCTCTGGACTGATGAGTCAAAATTTGAAATATTTGGCTGTAGCAGAAGGCAGTTTGTTCGCCGAAGGGCTGGAGAGCATACACGAATGAATGTCTGCAGGCAACAGTGACGCATGGTGGAGGTTCCTTGCAAGTTTGGGGCTGCATTTCTGCAAATGGAGTTGGGGAGTTGGTCAGAATTAATGGTCTCCTCAATGCTGAGAAGTACAGGCAGATACTTATCCATCATGCAATACCATCAGGGAGGCATCTGATTGGCCCCAAATTTATTCTGCAGCATGACAACGACCCCAAACATACAGTGAAAGTCATTAAGAACTATCTTTAGCGTAAAGAAGAACAAGGAGTCCTGGAAGTGATGGTATGGCCCCCACAGAGCCCTGATCTCAACATCATCGTGTCTGTCTGGGATTACATGAAGAGAGAGAAGCAACTGAGGCTGCCTAAATCCACAGAAGAACTGTGGTTAGTTCTCCAAGATGTTTGGGCCAACCTACCTGCCGATTTCCTTCAAAAACTGTGTGCAAGTGTACCTAGAAGAATTGATGCTTGATGCTGTTTTGAAGGCAAAGGGTGGTCACACCAAATATGGATTTGATTTAGATTTTTCTTCTGTTCACTCACTTTGCATTTTGTTAATTGATAAATATAAACTATTAACATGTCTATTTTTGAAAGCATTCTTACTTTACAGCATTTTTTCACACCTGCCTAAAACTTTTGCACAGTACTGTATATTCGCATAATCCAATTGTACTGTAGAAATTTATAGTGAGTATTAATCATTTGAAACTGGGCTTTGGAGCAAATCTCACTCCACTTAATTTGGAAATGTCTTCAGCCAGGTCCTCACTCCAAGCGATTCGTCTGGTCTCAGAAGTCTCCTTTGATTTAACAACTATTATTTATACAGTTTGGAAACCTGTCCCCTCCCGTGGCAGTAATTTAAGAGTGGTGGTTTCCAAAGATGACAATGCCGGCTGGAGAAGGGAATGACCTTGCATTCATTAAGTGAAACTACGCAATTGTAAGTATTTAAAAAAATGTTTGTGCAGGATTCCAAATTTGTCCGCTCGCCTCTTCAAAGGACATAAGAAAATCACCTTAATACAAGTCAGCAATCTTCCTAATTCCTCTATTGGCCCATATTTTAAATACTGGCGCAAAATTATCATTACTTCAAATTGGAGAGAAACGTGACAGTTGAGACACTTAACCTAGATATTTTTGTACTAATGCCAAACATTAATTGTGTTTCTAACAAAAGGATTAGAGTTTTGTTTTCTCAGTTTTCTAATATTGGCTGAGTAAAGGTACATATAAAGAGGTAAATCTGAAACAGAGTGTGTTACAATAGATACCAAGGGCAGAGTGTCATTAAATGAAAACCAGCAACCATTTCTCTGGAAATTTGGGGAGAACATTCATCTTAATTATGTTTATGTGTCCTATCAGGGATATTGGCATTGCAGTCCATTTGTCTCGTGATTTACTTAGTGAGGAAACAAGGGGGTTATAATTGGCCAAAACCCATTTTATTTAATTCAGGTGTCATTTTTATACCCAAATATGTTAACGGTAGAGGCATATTCTATGTAAGGACTAGGAATCACTAACCTGCTTAATTGTGTTAAACTGTATTACAGTATACTGCAGTTTTGATAGACCGAGGCTGACTGAGAAATATGTCTGGGTTTGGTCTGTGGAAAAGATGGCAACCCTGTCTACAGCCTTTTCTCCCTGATCATAATATGTTTGTTTTAGCCTGTCATTGATTTTATTTTCTAAATCTTTAGTTTTGTAACTAGTATAACTAATTATCTGTCCACTGATAAATGATTTAAAAGCTTCCCATCTAATGGATGCCTGGACTGTATTAGTTTCAAAATATAAGTCAATTTGTTCCGCCACATATTTTAGAAAACCTGAATCCTTAAACCATTTTGAGTGCAAATGCCATTTTGGGGGATCAGCAAACAATCTGGAATCCATATAGGTTAGTGAAATCTGTGCATGATCAGATAACAAAAGTCATATTTACAATCTACAATTTTGGAAGACAGTGCATTAGAAATTAAAAAAGAATGTATTTGAGAGTGTGTTTGATGTGTGCTTGAATAACATGAGTACTCTTTGTTTGTTGAATTTATCTTTCTGCACATCTCACACAGATTGAGGTCTAAAATTAATTCCTGTAATATTAACCTACTTTCTGTGTGAAATGTCTTTGAGTTTACAGAGCGATCAAGAAGTGAGTTCAGAGTGCAGCTAAAGTCACCCACCATAATAATATAACCTGGGAGTGGTGAGAGAGTTAAAAATAAACTGTTCAAGTAGCCCACAACAGTAATTATTACATTGCCCTGTGTTCGCCCCCATATCCATTCCAAAGTGTACAACAGATAGCATTGCAAAACAAATATATCATTCAAAGGAAACACATGAAGTCAGAGCCATGAGAATGATTATACACATCCTTTTGTCTACTTATATCCGTATCTGCTCTCCCCAGACCAGGTTGTAGTTTTAACTGTATGCAGTCATTAATATTACTGTTATGAATGCATGGGGAGTATAAGACTTTGCCTAACCAGCATCGAGTCACACTTGTTGTTTTGCTTCGTAGTTGTAATTTACTGAGCACATGAGGTAGCACGTTATTCTGAAAAATGTGTTTAGCATTCAAAAGAAACGCAAATATGCATGAATATTGGAACCTGTCTCCCCAAACGAGATTGACTTACCCACTCAGATCTTTTACAATTTTCCCCATAGATCTGACCCGCCCCCCCATCCCACTAAACATGAAAAAGCATCCATGCAGACTGACTGATCCACTTGGCATAGGAGCAGTCTGTGCAAGCAAACCAGATTTAGCATTATCTGCTCTGCCATTGATTAAGGTAGAAAAAGAAAATAAAGTATAATTCCAACATGTCACTTAGTTAAACATTATCTGTAGCGAAAGTGTAATGTCCTCCCCAAACCTAATAGTAGCTTCATCGCTGTTTTAAAAAAATAAATATTAAAAGTAATAATAATAATAAAATAATGTCAATAATACGTATGCCAATAAAGCGAGGAGGTGTAACAGGCAATAACATACAGAGCATAACATAAAGGAGAGGGGAAAGACATGTATCTCACTATTTATCTACAGCTAATTGTTTATTTTTAATTCTTTCTTAATGGCCGAGATTATTCGCCTGTGTGTTGTATTTTCTGAAGGAACGCCTCTGCTACTGCAGGAGTTTCAAAAATATGAGCTTGACCTTTGGAGGTGAACCGCAGCTTTGCAGGGAATATCAGTCCACACTGGATATCCATGGTTCTCTTGTTTAATTCTGTCATATCGCCTTCGTTGTTTGTGTAGTTCTGCTGACAGGTCCATGATGGTTTTCATATATGACCCTGCCCCTGATCCTGGCTGCCTTCAGCACTCGTTCTTTATCCTTGAAATTGAGAAACTTCATAATGAGAGGTCTTGGGTGAGTGTTTGGAGCGGGTTTTGGTCCTGTCAGTCTATGCGCCCTTTCAATGGTCAAAGGTGTCGGAAAGTTTACTGTTCCCAGAACTGTCGGCAGCCAAGTCTCCAAAAAGAGTCCAATCAATCTTAAATTAAATCACCGATTATGGTTTTCCAACACATCAGCTTTCAGAATGAGAGCTGCCATATCGTTATCCACCCAGCCAGTTTTCGTTTGGAGGTCAGTTATGTTGTCTTCGGCATCGCTAATTCATGTTTCGGCCTGTGTCAGCCTTCTGAAAAAGTCTTTTATGTCCCCTCTAATAGAGTCTAATACACTTAACACTAAGTTTAATTTTATGGTGAAGTCCTCCTTCATTAAACGAATTTCATCTAGTATTTTACCAGAGAGATGATCCTGGCTATTCTTTCTTTGATTAGTTTCGGCGTCTCCTGGATCAGATTGCTGGCTTGTTGACAGTGAGGGTGGATCACAGGCCCCCATCTCGATCGTGCTGTCATTTATTGAATCAGCTTTTTTCATCTTATTTTTAGGCATTTTAGGACGTTATATTTCCACAGAAATCAGTTTAGTTAGAATTAACATATTTTTCTTGCAGGATTGAGAAGGATTAAAAGTGATAAACGGCAGAGCAGATTTTTTTTGCGTCCTTTCAGCACCATGCCATAGCCAAGCCCCCCAAAATATGTTTAATTTGAAAGTTTTTTTTTCAAATACGGTTTGTGTTAGATATGGCAGGGGTGGGAGGTTAGAATTCTGTCCCTGCCTAATTGAAATTCATGAAATTGATTATCAATTAACTCAGTCCACATGCCTTTAAAAAAGGGTCTTAAGACCCAACCCTGGGTTGTTCTTTGTCTCAGCAAGCTGGAGGTGAATTGTCTGGGAATCCACACAACTGCGTGTCTGAACCAGGGTGAGCAAACAATGTTACCAGCTGCTAAAGATCACTGTGTTTTTACCAGGATCCTAGTATAGAACAAAGGAATTTAATTTAGGTTGCTGGAGCAGGACCCTCCTTTCAGCGGAGGTAGCGCTCGGCCCGCCTGTAGGCCAACCTTTATTTTCTAGTTGTTTTTTGATTTTTGTTTTGTTTTGTTTAGCATTTTTGGATTTTTATGTACACTTGTGTGTATGTCCTCCTGCTCTAGGACTACCATTGTTGGTACCCTAGTGGCGGCAACCCACTTGTTGCACCTGCCTGTTTATCTGTCAATAAAACCTGGACATCTGAGAGGCGTTTCAACTTCAATCTCTGTGTCTCTCTTGTCAATCAGCGGATACCCACACAATAACAGAACACCCCTGTTACAGGCTAATCTAAATTTTAGAAAATGTAAAGGTTTAGATAGGCACTGTACTAAAATTTAAAGGTTTAGATAGGCACTGTACTAATACTTGCATGAACACATAAAAACAGTGTGACAAAACTGTATTGTATGGCTGCAGATGAACATAGCTAGTGTTCATGAATGCTACAATTTCCAGAATTAATACTTATGCTAACACTGACAGTTTGCAATCCCACTCAAAGACATAGTTTGCAGTTGTCCACACACCTTTCATAATACCTGTAAAAAGAATACTTCAACCCTTTTGAGTAATTTTGTACCCACAATATCTACTAATTGCAAATGTTACGTTAAAACATTTTAAAACCATGGAAACTAAACTGGCTCAACAATATGCAAATTTTCTCCCCAGCCTGTGTATATAGCCATTCATATGAAGACATTGTGTATGCTTTAATCACGTACATCCATCCACACTGAGGAAAAATATGAATTTACAGAATATGAAAGAGTTTCAGTTGCACAGCCATGAGCTTCAGGACTCCATCATGTGATACAAATGTCAGCTGTTGCTGGCTTTAAGGAGTAAGATTAGGTTAATGTATGTCTGGATAAACACAATAGACGTCCTATTTTTACCAGTATGATTGCCTTAAGATAACACAGTCATTCCTTTCAATAAGGGCCATATTTGTTACCACACTAGGGCATTGCAAATGCATTAGATTGGGTCTGTTTTATGAAATGAGATACTACTGAATTACAAAGGGGTAACCACTTTCAAGTTACCACTTCAAAATGTAATGCATTCCCTTTATTCTTTCAAGGAAATATGTTACAAACAAAAAATGTAATAATCCTTCTATACTGTAATAAATATCGAAGAGAGAGCCACATATTCCAAGTAATATAATTTAAACACAGAAGCAATCACTGATATTAACAATTGTAAGCTATGCTTGTTAATTCCTGTGTGCTTGTGTTGTTTCTATTATCTGACTCACAATTTTGTCTTAACCATTCAGCCAGTCTTGGTGGCTAAACAGTAACACAATTGTCATGTATGCTCAATGTTCCAGGGTCTCGTTTTTATGTAAGTTTTGCATGTTTTGTGTCTATACATTTTACCATATCTACTAGATTCTCCATTTATATTCTTCATTTCTCACGAAACTACAAAACTGCTCAAGCTCAGCTGAGAAAGTTGCTTCAAGATCAGAGGGGTATTTTGATACCAAACTCACAGCTGCAGAATGAATCTGCATGGCTGGCATAATACTAAATTTGGAAAGGAAGCCAAATATTAGCGGGTATAGGATTCATTTTTTCAGGGACACTTTGGGGAGGCATGCCCCCTCACTTGTTGACAAAAGGGCCCTGCATACTGCTTCCCTTGGTTTTGAATTTGGATGGTCGCTGGCACTGCACCACTGTCAAAGTTGTGTATGTACATTAGGCTACTGTCGCTTTAAGGAAGTATCCCTCTGGGCCCCGTCCCACACAAACATATTAATGTAGGTAAACATTTTCTTATTTGGCATTGTTGTTATGTGGTTCACTAGCAGAACAGAGAGCATGTTAAAATGTGTCTCAATTGCAACAAACCCAAAGTAACTGCTGTTGACCTGGTCCTGGGGACTCACTGTATCTGCATTCTGCACCACGGTTTGACATTGTCATGGAATGTTAGAAAACCCATACACATTTTTGTCAAAAAGTGACATTTTTGACACCCTGCCAAAACCTGCCAAAAATAATAAATAATAATAATAACAGTAAGGTATAGATCAAATCGTTTTGGTAAAAAACTGACACATAATCTGAGGAATATGATCAACCTTCTTAAACACTTCTAGCTCTGGTGAAACACATTCTTCAGCCATTTGAACCCAAAAAGTCCCAAAACAGCTCAAAACGACTCAATGTGCCCTTTGACCTCTGATAATGCTGAGTTACTTATAAAATGTGATAGCGAACTTGAAATCTGCAACTGCTTAAGAGCTGAAAACAACTAAAAAGGTCTAATTAAGCAAATTATCAGTTCAATTAAGTGTATAGTTAAGTAATTGAGAGCTCAGTTGGAATGAAAGCCAGCAGACACTGTGGGTCCCCTGGACTGTGGTTGAGAAACACTGCTCTAGGGTTATCTCTGTACCCATAGCTTGTATTTCTGAAATATTCTTGTATGTGTGTGTGTGTGTGTGTGTGTGTGTGTGTGTGTGTTATAATTAGGGCTGTCATTTTTCAATTTTTTTCACAAAAAATTGCTTATTTCACAGCATTTGACTGTCTGAAAATGTTCCTAAATATTTAAATGCTTACCTGAAAAACAGTAAATTGTAGAATTTTTTTTGTTTTTATGCCCACCTTGTAAATAAAGAATAAAAACAAATGTTGTTTACTGTTATAGCAGCAGTGTGGAGTAGTGGTTAGGGCTCTGGACTCTTGACCGGATGGGCGTGGGTTCAATCCCAGGTGGGGGACACTGCTGCTGTACCCTTGAGCAAGGTACTTTACCTTGATTGCTCCAGTAAAAACTCAATTGTATAAATGGGTAATTGTATGTAAAAATAATGTGATATCTTGTAACAATTGTAAGTCACTCTGGATAAGGGTGTCTGCTAAGAAATAAATAATAATAATAATAATAATACTGTAGCTGCTGGATGTGCCCTATGCCTATGTGTAAAACATTTAATTGGTTTTGGGGGTTTTACGTGCTCTAGACCAGTGTTATTCAATTGGCGGCCCACAGGCCCAATCCAGCCAATGAGAGCCTTTCGTTTGGCCCGTCGAGTGTCAGCTGTCCTTCATTACAAAAGCTAAAATTACAGATACGTAAGAATGAAAGGTCGCCGCTGACTACAGGGCATTTGTGTCCCCTAACAAGCGTTTATTTTAGTTTTCCACGATTCTGAAACAAACAGCATGTTATAAAGAAAGCCTCTGTAAATTGGTAAACTTCTGTTCTCCAATGCATTTGCTCTTCTGCCTTTACAAAAAACAGCTCACTCACAATTATTTTTGCATTTTAGCTGTCATCGATTTACATCCTTGCTTGCCCAGATAAGGATATTCTGCCCCGCAGATACTTTACTTCAATCAAATTTTATTTCGGATAACTATGTTTTCTTTTTTTTACAATGCTGTAATGATACTTTACAGTACTTTGCTCGGCTTTTACCACTGTATGCCACTGGAGATGAGTAAATAGAGGTTATACTTTCAAACCTAATAAAATATGCACAACAAACATCTTTTCCCAAATACGGTCAGTAGTTATTCTGTGCTTTTTTATTTAAAGAAAGGCTTTCCTAAAACACATGATTCTGCCAAATACTGTAGGATAACCATTGCTAGCCTTGTGTTATTTGACCTCGTTTGCAATGTTATTAGAGATGACAGGATGACCCAATAATTGTCAGCATATGGCAGGCCTATGTTTTATTACTGCCCTCCAGCATCCCCTAATTTCTGGTTGTTATCCAGCCAGCAATTAGCAAGTGAAGAAAAAGATAACACAGGGTGTTCTAGGAAGTGTGCCTGTTAAACAGATTGCAGTGCTAGTTTTAAGAGATATTCAATGAGTGTTAATAGAAGGTATAGATAAACCTATAAAATGCATTCGACCTTGCTGTGCTGTGTCTTATCTTCCTGGATCACTGGAAATAACTTTTAGTACTTTTTCGACATTATGAACTGCTTCGGGCACCTCGGATCCATCCCCAAAGACTGATGGAATTGCTTACATTTTTGGCTGTCGTTAGTAGATGCTCCGAAAGTTCCCTCGAGCAACCTTTTACAGACACTGTTCAGGTTGCTAGGATACAGACTACCTGGTGTCACATGCAGCAGTGTCATCTGGGATGAATGAACTCATAACCTATCGGTTTTAGATTTGTTTTGTTTTTGTATTTCATACACCATTAAAACAATTTTAAAATGTTCACAAAATGCTTACTGCAACAGTAATTGAGAGGAATGATTGTTCTTCGCGTCAAGTTATTAGCGAGAACTGCCAGAGACTCTCTATACAGCAAGGATAGTTTACGTGTTTTCAGGGTATTGGCGCAGCAAAAGTAAATCACCCAAAAGCACCATTTCACTTTTAATTTGTAGTTCCCAACACTCTTAGGTGAAATGTAGGAAAAAAAAAAGTCAATACCTGTCTGTGACAGAAAGCATTCTTGGTGGTAAATCTCCCTCCCAACCTGTGAGTGTGCTAAGTAACGGGAACAGAATACCCTGGACTATTTGGCCTGACAATTTATTCCCAGGGTTAAAAGGAAGTCGGTCATCTAGAAAGAAGGCGGAGCTTCGGTGCACGAATGCATCGACACAGAAGGGAAACTGTCATACAGTAAGAGAAATAAGTCACCAAAGTAAGGTAAAAATGTCCTCTTTTTTTTGCAGATTTTTGCAGACCTATGACGGTGCAGTGGATGTGGGTGTGGAACAGATGTCACAGAGTCACTTATGCAGGTGCAAATACTCTACCACAATGGTAGAGGGCAAACTTTATTAAAAGGGAAACACAGTCCAAAGCAACAAAAATACAAATCACAAGTCCCAATAGAGCAAGTCCCTCTCAGCTCTTTGGGTGCACTTTTGGGGTAGTGAAAAGTGCAGGTGCTCAGGTGCTGAAGTGTCCAGTTCAGTTGTGCGGGGCGTGTGATGTCCAAGGTGAAAGTGCTGGCAGTAGTGCGGCAGCTCCTTGGCGTCAGGGATCACTCTGACCCCGGTCCTGACGATAAACAAATCAAAAACACATGGCACACAAACAAACAAAAACAAACACACAGCTCAGCAACCCAGGATTAGTATTACCTCAAAGGCCTCGCACTTACAGAATGACAGCCCTTATATACTAGGAGACTCCACCCCATGATCAGCGCGACTCAGCACACCTGCCAGTTGTCTAATGCAGCACAGCTGATCACAGTAATCTTGTCCCCTAATATGGCCATTCCGCCCTGCACCAAGATGGCTGACTTCCTTTTCCGCCCCTCTCTCCAAGCCGGCCCGTCTCTGAACAGGCGTGCAAGTACCTCTGCTTAGCACCCTCTTGGGTCGGGAGGGAGATTTGCAGCTCAGATCCTCACGCTCACCTGCAACAAGACCACAGGCACTTTTATCCACACATATGTATATTACAGCATATCCAAGTTAATGACAATTAACTTGTTTCGTCAACATGGAAATATACTAGGGAACACATTCATTTTGACATCTGTATAATTTCTAGTAAACAATTTAATGATATTTTGAAAGATGAAGTCAGCCAGCTGAGAATTTCCAGGAGATTTTTTTGGAGATTTTTTTTTCGATACTGGTTGATGAGAGTAACGCTATTTGTGGTCCCCACTGGACAAAAAGGAACGTTAATTTCTGAGAATTAGCTATGCTGAAGGATAGCCTATATATTTGGTAAAAGTAAAACATAAATAAATAAATAAATATTGAAATAAAGGAATACATAAATCAATACATACATTTATTTCTTTATCTATCTTGATAGTGAAAAATATATATCAGATATAAACACAGCCATTTAATACTGTATGAAATGAAAATAAATACTCATGTTCAGTTTTTACTTTCAAATTAAAAAATATATTGTAACAACCCGGACAATTGCTTTGTTGCAGGACTTGTCTGTTCAGTTTGTCTCGCCTGTCTTATGTTATATGTATTGTAAAGGGAACGGGTCACACCGTTACTTATCATGGGAAGGGGGAGTGAGTGAATGAGTGGGGAGAATGTGTGTTGCTGTTTTCGGGGGTTGATGATGATGAGCCGGACAGCGGCGGGAAATGAAAGAGGTTATATAATAAGGGGGTGCATGAGCCTGGGGACTGGAGACAGTCCAGTGCTGAACTTGAATGAGAAACTGTGGGTGCGACAGTGATCGTGTGAGCTGTGACCGGAGAGAACATGCAGTGAAAGTGTCAAGACTCAAATATAGGGTGCCGTGAATTCCAGCCCCTGACACTTGAATTCTCTGTACTTTCAAATAAAACAAACATTTTGAGAATTAAACACCATCTCCCTGAGTACTACTTCCTAAACATGAAAGCGTTGCAATATACTTGTAGCAGGGCGATAGAAAGCCCTGCTGTATAAATATAGTGTTTATTTATAGAACGGGGTACCCCTCCGTCCCTGTGCAGTTTATTATTTTGTATTTGTTAGTGTGGGTGGGAAGCCCCATCCACAGTAATTAAAAAACCTTGCGCAGAAGGTGGCCATTTCCCGATTTAATTAAATGATTAATTTGTTGCTAAATCGGGAGATGGTCACCTGCATATAAACCTGCAGCTCTCTGCACTCCGGGTGTACAGAGGAGAGTACGGGAGACTGAGAGGAGTTAAACGAAACTAAAAATATATTAGGATCAGTGAAGGCGATTGCCCAGCCTGTCCGAGGTATTGTTTAGTGTTCGTGATTTGTTTTATTTACACCTTTTCTTTTGCTCTGTGAGCACAGTGTTTTCTGTTTGAATATTTATTTTATTTTTGTTGTTTAAAAATAAACGGCACTCGCAGTGTCTTTTTGACTACAGTATCTGTCAGTGTTTTTTTCTTTCCTGACTGGCCTGACATCACCACACAGCCACCCTGCCAAAATACTAAATAAACGGATCAAGCTTATTATGACAGGTTGCAAAAACATATGAACGCTTTCAATACAATCGGGATAATACATAATCATTATTTACAAAATCTTGTTTAAAACTGTAACTTTACTGCTATACTACTTTATTATTAATTTATTAGCAGACGCCCTTACCCAGGGCGACTTACAATTGTTACAAGATATCACATTATTTTTACATGCAATTACACATTTACACAGTTGGGTTTTTACTGGAGCAATCTAGGTAAAGTACCTTGCTCAAGGGTACAGCAGCAGTGTCCCCCACCTGGGATTGAACCCATGACCCTCCGGTCAAGAGTCCAGCGCCCTAACCACTACTCCACACTGCTGCCCAAACTTGCAAATGTTGTAAAATGGAAGGACACATTTTGTGGCGTGAAAGCTAGGGCATCTGCATTGGAAGCATGTCTTGGGTTCAATGCCCACACAGGGTTTATATTGCAAACTTAAACAAAATTGTATTTTTTTTTTTTTTTTTTAAATTTAGTCATTGCCAATTATTTTCTATTATTTTCTCCCCAATTTGGAAATGGCCAATTATTTTTGGGCTCAGCTCACCGCTACCACCCCTGCGCTGACTCGGGAGGGCGAAGACAAACACACGCTGTCCTCCGAAGCGTGTGCAGTCAGCCGACCGCTTTTTTTCACTGTGCGGACTCACCATGCAGCCACCCAAGAGCTACAGCGTCGGAGGACAACCCAGCTCTCAGGCAAGCCCACAGGTGCCCAGCCAGACGACAGGGGTTGCTGGTGCGCGGTGAGCCGAGGACACCCTGGCCGACCTAACCCTCCCTCCCCCTGGGCGGCGCTCGGCCAATTGAGCACCGCCCCCTGGAAGCTCCCGTCCTCGGTCAGCAACGGAATAGCCTGGACTCAAACTCATGACGTCCAGACTATAGAGCGCATCCTGCACTTCACGTGGAGCGCCTTTACTGGATGCGCCACTCGGGAGCCCACAAACACTTTTTTAATGTGAAAAAAATATAGTTGACATGAATAACACTTTCATACTTTTGCACACATAACTTTAATGTACACACACATATATTGTAATAAATTGTAATAAAACTTGCACCACTTGTAGTTTGTTGCCCCTTTAAAAGCAGACCCAGGACACAGAAATTGATTTTTTAAAGCACAGACGCACTATTTTTAATAAACACAAAACAAAATAAACAAAACAAACACCTAGCTCTTTTCTTGAGCACTTAATTAAAACACAGAACAGGAACCTAACTATCAAACAAGACAACTAAGCTGTTTACCTATAATACAAAACAAAACATACAAACCACACAGGTTTACACTACTTTTTTTTTCTTTTCTTTTCTTTTCTTTTCTTTTCTTTTCTTTTCTTTTCTTACGCTTGTGCACACTAACAAGCGGGCTCTCCACACAGCAGCCTCAAACAGACTGGCTGCTTTCTTTAAATACCCTGTACCTGGCTCTAATTTACAATGATAGCCAGGTGCAGGGGATCATTACTAATAAAACAATTAACAAAATGAAATTAAACAATTAAACAAATGAAGGCTTTTCAGTCTGTGACCTTCTGGGAGATGTAGTAATAGGCAGGATTTGAACCCTAACTAGTCATACTATCACTCCAACTACATAACCGCTACGCTACACAGATTCACATCTTAACCCTTTCAACAGACTAGGCTACTATTTACATGTACCCTATCCAAACGGCAATACATTGCCTCAATATAGGTTGAACAAGTTTGCTATTCCCGTAATGTGTGTGTATGTGTGTGTGTGTTATTATCCATTAAGTGAAAAAAGAAGTGATATCTGAAACAAAAACACATTGGAAATGTGAAAAAACACCACTTAAAGTGGAGATAACTTGGCTTGTGTTTTTCAGGCACAATAACAGCGGGTGGAACTTGTATCAAAAACACGTCAAGTCAAGTTAGTAGAAACAATTGGGGCAACCTTGACCCCCAACACTTTTACAGTTGTGCCTATTTGCTTGGTGCTGGCCAAGGTTGCCCCAATAGTTTCTTCTAATTTAGCTTGTGTTTTTGATATAAGTTAGAAGAAACAATTGGGGCAATGTTGGCCCTCATCAGTTTTACAGTTGTGCCTATTTGCTTTGTGCTGGGCAAGGTTGCCCCAATGCTTTCTTGAAACTTGGCTTGTGTTTTTGATATCTCCACTTTAAATGGCTGGGCACTTTTGATAATTTTTTTTTCGTTTAGTTTTTTTCACATTTCCATGTGTTTTTATTTTAGATGTTCACTGAACAAAAATGTAAAACAAATCTGCTTTAAAATGAATACCTACTGAATAGCAATTACAGTGTGTGATGTTTCTGATTTGCTGCAGAGAGAGAGAGAGAGAGAGAGAGAGAGAGAGAGAGAGAGAGAGAGAGAGAGAGAGAGAGAGAGAGAGAGAGAGAGAACGCCTTAAGCAGATCAGGCTTATTGCAAGAAGCCCACTCTTAAAAGTGTGCTATCACTTTTACCCCAAACCTTCTTCACTAGTGGTTACTCTTGTCATAACAGACAGCTTGGAGCTTTGAACACATCATTTACTGATGTGTTTAGACAGCAGCTAGAATTGTGATAAATGTGCCAGTGTTTAAGTATTGTAGTCTCAAATCAGTGTAATGATTGCTTTAGAACCCTTAATGACAAAATCATCCTCCTTAATGACACATTGTGGTTATCAATGTTTCCTCAGCTTTCTAGCCTAGAGGACAGCTGACTTTCATTGCTGCTACCAAGGTAACAGTTTTGCTACAGGCAACGACTCAGGAAGCATCTGTATACAGCAGTAAAAGCCAGATATATCCTATGTGGCTGATGATAGGGGTGAATATGTACTAGAAACACATTGGCTTGCAGCAGATATTTATCCCTTGTAAATGTTAAGGGAATAATCAATAAGATGTCTGAAACATAAAGAGAATATATGTTATTAGTTGGTAAATCAGCATTCAACAATACAGATTTATTTCCTTCATTGTCCTCCTGTGTTGATCAGATGCAAGTCTTATTTCCTTACAATTTGCTTCCCTTTATTCATGTGCCATATTTCTGTCCTTCATTTACGATGTCTAATTCTGGGCTTTAAAATGGTTTAAAAAAATAAGCTAGAACATATTTCAGTTTACATCTGAAACCTGGATGCTTCTGAGCAGGTATGTGATAATACACCTCACATTTCTTTATTTTATCCAATGCTTTCTCAATTAGTTTTCTTTCTTTCTTTCTTTCTTTCTTTCTTTCTTTCTTTCTTTCTTTCTTTCTTTCTTGTGCATTTAAACAAGAAGTAATAATAATAATAATAATAATAATAATAATAATAATAATAATAATAATGTTTTAATTTCTGTGTTTAAAATAATTTTGAAGTAAACTTATTGCCAGATAGCATGTAGCTGTGGTGTCCCAAAGTGATGTTCAATATTAAAATAAAATATAATATCAATAAACTGTTTACCACATTCTTCAGTTATTTATCCCATTGAGCACTTAATCAGAAAAACAGATTTTAAGAGCCCAGTTTATTTACACTTTGAGCTGTAGAGACACAGTGTTCTTGCTAGACCCCCCACAACAATAAAAACCCCTCCTCTCTGATTTATTTCAGCTAGTCAAATACAATTAAATATGATCATTTTAATGTGATCATTTTAAAACAAGGTAAATTACAAACAAAAAGAAGATTCTGTTTTCTTTTTCTTTTTTCTTACCAAATCATTCATTCATTTACCCACAAATATTTTACCTGCTGCAACAAAGAAATCATCCCAATTTATATCATTGAAATTAAAAAAATAACAACAGAAAGAAAGAAAAAATAGACCTGAGGTAAATGATTGTGGATCAATTGTAATAAAACAAGCATATGTTTGAGTTTCATTAAGGTAATGAGTTTCAATAAGAATATTGGAGAGATGAAGACGGACATACGCGTCCTCTGCAACGTGTGCCGTCAGCCATCCGCTTCTTTTCACTCTGCAGGCCCGCCATGCAGCCACCTCAGAGCTTCAGCATTGGAGGACCATGCAGCTCCGGGCCTGCCATGCAGGCACCTCAGAGCTTCAGCGTTGGAGGACCATGCAGCTCAGGGCCTGCCATGGCGCCACCTCAGAGCTACAGTGTCGGAGGACCACGCAGCTCCAGCAGGCACCCGGCCAGTCTACAGGGGTTGCTGGTGCATGGTAAGCCAAGGACACCCTGGCGACCTAAGCCCTCCCCACCTGGGCAGCGCTCTGCCAGTTGTGCACTGCCCCCTGGGAACTCCTGTCCATGGTCGGCAGTGGAATAGCTTGGACTTGAACCGGTGACCTCCAGGCTATAGGGTACATCCTGCACTCCACTTGGAGTGCCTTTACCAGATGCGCCACTCAGGAGCACCTAGAAAAACTGCGCTTTCAGTGGCAATGTTTATAAATGATTCTGGGTACTTCTTATTGTAGTAACTCAAATATTGTGTTGCCCTTCAGTTCTAGCGACCATAGACATATGTAACATAAGCTAGATCAGCTAAAGTGGTGGTGCTTACTACAACATAAAGACAGTCTGGCTGATCTAAATACATCTATGGCTGGCCACAAGAACTGAAGAACAACTTCAAAACTCAAGCCACTCAAGCACCTAAACACAGACTTACAAAAAATATGTTTGCATTTTAGCAATAGAATACTGTGAATGATTGCAAACATCATGAAAAGGTAAGTGAACAGTAAACACTGTTGCTACCTAATTTAAATATTTAAACAATATAAACACTGTCTTACCTTTAACCCATATGTGAAGAACTGTTCATAGTTTACAAATCTAGATGCTGTCAGACAATCCTACTGTACAGTATGTTTGATTAAAGATCAGAACCCTTTATTCTGGATACATGCCTACACCCTGGATTTGAGCTATTATTCTGGAGCCCTAGCAGGAACTTAATAACATTCTGCAGCATTCTAAGGGGCATCAATCAAATGAAGCCTGCAATTGGTTGACCTCAACAGCAATCCATACTGAAGGCAACCTCCACATCCCACTATCAAAAATAAAAGTCAATAGGCAGCAATGATGATCAGCATAATCTGAGAATAGTCAAGAATACAAATGTGGTCAAGTATTGTACAAATCCACTACTGTAAAATGCATATATGTGCTTGATCACTGTAAAGCTTAGCTAGCTTTAGGTGAAAAAATGATAACTACAGCATTAACCAAAATTATACCGGCATCATTGGAACAACATCCCATTGATTTGAAAATGTGGCAAGGAGCAATATTTAGTGCAAAATGTGTGCAATCTATGATATTGTCAATACTGTACTGTAAACGTGACTTTTTATATACAAAATTAAATACAGCCCATTGCATGCTACGATTGATTTACAAAAAAAAATAACCTAAACAATTGTTCACAGATACAAATCGTGTTATTTTGATGAAAATGTCGTTTGCTCGCTGTTGCAATATGATCTATGTTTAGTGGACAATTTTCTTTCGCTATTTTTTTAAAACAAAAGTTTGCACAACAATCTTCATTCTCATGCCGCTACGCCTGACCAAAGTGGTGCGATATTATACAGTTTACAGACCGTATGTCGTAATTAAAGCAGTGTAGTAACACCAAAACACATGCAATGACGTTTGTTTCTCGATTTGAAATTTCAACCTGCATCATTAAAAATAATGATAGCAGATATTTATAAGGAACTTCGTAGAAACCATGATACCGCAGCGTTTTTCCCTTTTCTAACCGGCAACCAGTGCACCGAGCGTACAATCAATTTCTGGCTGACTTGCCTCCCCTCAAGCATAACCGAAATACAGAGCCTATATATGGGCGTTTATTAATTACCACTGCCACCCTGAGAGACGCTACTGATGCTGGTTACATTCTGCAGCAATGCACAGTCTTGTGCAATAGCACACACTATTTAACCAACCCACCGTGTAATCTAACCTTAAATGTATACCAGGTCATATGATACTGTGATGGGCAGATTGTTCGCCCGTACACAATCAAGGAAGGGCTCCCAGGATGAGAAACAAAAGACGCAGCCAATACAGGGTGAGAGGAGGCGGGACAGTCAAACTGCATGTTAGGCTGCACGTCGAGTTGTACACGGAGCGATAGATACAGTGTAGCTGTAAATCTATTGGGAGAGGTTACTGTGTAGAAATTTGTAACATTGTTGCAAGTGTTTCTGGCTAATACAACAGAAAGAATCAAAAGAAGGACGAGGGGATTTCCCACTTGGGGAAGATATAATATAGTAAGAAAGGACTATACAGGAACATTTGCAGCTGAAGTTTAAATTTGATTAAAATATTACGCTGGAAATGTCCGAAAATAAGCCGAATGATGAGAAGTTGTCAACAACGGAGAGGGCGGTGAAACGTAAGTACTGGTGTTATTTTTGTGTCACTGGATGTACTTACTGTATTTTTCACACGTTTTACAACCACTGTTGATTGTAAAACTATGGAGTCCATAGCTCCTGTTTTTTCCCATTCTGTTAACAGAAATCTTAATAACACAGTTTGCAGTGAAAAGGGTGTAGCTGTATTGGCAAAAGTAGGAAGTGCGAGTAGTATTTACACGCTTTTGAACCACAAATATTGTTGTTAATATTCCGAGATGTTGCGTTCTCGATGTTTATACAGTTCTGTAGATGGATTGCAATGCACGGGACCTGTGCAAGTGCTACTTCCTCATCTATCTATATGCACTATCTGCTATGTTACAAATCACAGTCCGTGCGGTATACAGTACGCATTAGGAGAGAGATGAATTGGTACTTTGTGCATTAGCGTAATGTCCATAAAGTCTGTCGGAAACGGTATCAAAATTAGATCCAATAATGACAATTATAATGTAAGTGTTGTCGACATGTACAAGTTATATGGAAAATTAAGAGCTCAAATACATTCCAGTGTTTGGAGTTGAACAAGTATTTTCCTGTCATCCCAGAATGAACAAATATGTGTTTGTTGTGTACAATCATTTATGTTGAATAAGAATGCATATAAATGGATACAAAATTCAACATCGTAATTTGTGTCATTCTTAAAAAGAAAAAAAAAAAATCAGTTGGCTTGATAAGCAGTTTTTAATTAATTCTAAATAATACGGATTCTAAATAAAACGTTGTCGTATGTTATTATTATTCTCGCCAATTTGTATTTTTGCTGTTAATGGATGATCTCTAATTCAAATGCAACCATACGAATCTTATGCAAAACACATCACTGTGTAAACCCATCCACATAAAATGTAAATAAACCTATTTAGTATAGTGTCATTATCTCACTCATTATATACAGTTACATATGAACAATTTGTCTACGAGTACACATTAATGCAATTTTACAACTTGTTTAGCATGTTAAGAAAAGCTTTTAGGGCGTTAATTTAAACTAGCTAGCTTTCTCAGTAGTCTATGTACAGTGCCTTAGGAAATAGGTACTTGAAATGTATATGCACTATTGTATTTATGTGTATAGGTAGATAAGTACTGTTCAATCCTAAGCTTGAAGCCGGTGTCTGTGTTAAAGATATTGGTGATATATTATAGATCATTAGATGCATTTGCAATTAATCTATGCAGCTCTTTGGGCCATCACCTTTTAAAGTTGGACAATCACAAACTGGGAATTCAAAAGTATTTGTGTAAGATTTAAATTTGTACAATATTTTTTTCTGGGGTGGGGTGGTGAATGGAGAACTAATACACCTACTGTAAGTATGTATGTATGTATGTATGTATGTATAGTATGTATGTTGGTTTAGGCATTGAGACACAGTTACCATTAAGTGGTACTAAACTAGTTATTAGTTTCATTAAGTCATTCATATTTGCAGATCACACAGCTGTACACTCAAGGAGATTAAGTGATAATAATATTGCCATGTAATCAAAATTAATTTTGATGCATGTGTTATTTTAATACAGCAGGCTATTATAAAGCAACAGCAGGCCCGGACATAAAATGTACATGTGGCAGTCTGGCTCTGGATGCGCCATATATTTGAAATTGGTGCATTGACGTGCATGATTTTCAACTTTTTTTCCATAAATCTAAACTCTGATGGATCTAAATATCATGCACATTTGATTCTTTAAAAATGGTTCCCCCTTGTCTTATATAGACATTTACTGTCATCTGTACACCAAGAGACTTGCACCTTTTAAAGAATGCTTTATTTTACAGACAACAGTATCTGCATCAATTGAAGATTGCTATTTTCTTTTCAAAAGAATGAATACATCAATTATGTTATTGCTTGCAACACCTACCCCTTTGATCTTCCATATTGGTAATTGATTTGCTTAAATGAAGTAATGTTTACTTCGGGGTCTCCGAGTGGCTCATCCAGTTAAAGCGCTGCCGCTGGGAGCACAGGATGAGTCATACAGCTTGGACGGTGCCAGTTCATGGCCGGGCTGTGCAAAGAGTCTGAACTTTGCTGGGGACTCTGAAGGGGGCATCACATTGGCTCTGACGCTCCTGGGGTGGGGTGGGGTGGGGGAAAACTGGCAGGAATTGCTTCTCCTCATCAGAGAACCCTCCTGGCCAGACACGGAGCACATTCAGAGTGGATAAAAAGCAGGGCTGATCTCTGTTCTCTGGGATCGGTAGCCTGCCCACCTCTGCTCTGGATTGCTTGGCGTAAAAGCGATTCTGGCTTTGGGTTTGTGAGATCGGAACATGCTCACACGCCCTCAGAACATCTGTGTTGTGTGGGGACTCGCTGCAGTGAGGAGAAAAAACATAATTCCAAATTTGGGGAAAATAAATACAAATAATAGGTCACTCAAAATTTAAAACAAACTGAAGTAATGTTTACATAAATAGCTTCTCCTTCTGAAATTCAATCACTCTCATTCAATCTTGCTGCTGACGAGTGGTAGTGTGGTTTTTTTCACATAACGCAGATTTGTTGTCTCTGCCTAAATTATTCTCGTCTGTGTTGTAGCAGGCTAAATGTGGTAATGCCATGAAAGTAGCAATGTTTCAACAAGCCCTTTTATTTTGTTGCTACACAATGGGATTTCATTCAAGTATATTTTCATAAATTAGTTTTTTTTTAATACATGCATATCAATGCCGATTATTTCATGAGCACTGCATTCATTCATTAAAGTAACTGTAGGGGTACATGGGGACTTGGTGTTTTGCACGGTCCAGATGTGCCAGAGTATTTTTCAGATGGTTAATTGAATGAAAAGGAAGCCAGCTGGAATTTCATGTCAGTTCAAAATTGATTTCTGTTGTATAGGTCTATTAACTAATTTGTCCTAATTCTTTTTCTAGGTAGACTTGGTTTGACAGAAGCAGTGGTGGAAGCATTCTAGAGCAATGGTGTAATCGCTGACAATCTCAAGTGCTTTATCAATGTAGACAAGAGGTTGATTATTTCCATTTCGTTCATATAGTCTACAGTAGTTACTATAAAACTGGAATGAACCAGTCAAAAAACTGCACATTTGTGGCTGCTTATTCACAGTTTCTCTGTCATTCATTTTGTTTAGGAAAAAAATCTAGCAGTACTAGGTTTTATTGGCTGGTCAAAGCAGGTGAATGTTTAAACGGCCATTAATACAGGTTTAACCCAATTAGGGCTTGCATTTAGATTTTTGTTCCAGTAAAAGTGTACGCATAAATGTGTACTAAAATCTTCAGCTATGGCAAAATGTTTAGCATCACCTAGAATTTTGGGATTGAGACCAAAAAAAAAAAAAACTATATAAACACAATTTTTATATTTTATTTAACATCATGTTATCAAAGAAACTACAAAATGATAAGTCTACCAGAAGCCTTAATAGTAATACAGTATTTTATGTTGCGTTTAAATGTCACATTTTTCAATTTGTCAGTTTTTTGTTAAGTATATGGAAAAAAATGGTTAATTCTATAGTGTGATGCAAAACTTTTGGCCATAGGTGTATATACTGAATTGCACTTTTAAAGGTTAAACAAAGAATACATCTTGAATATGCATTTTGATAAGCCCAACAACCAATTAATGGGGGAAAAAAATCTTCTAGCTTTGCATCAAACTCCCCTGCTTAGAATCTGGAACTGTCCATAACCAAAGTTAAACAAGATAATCTCTGCATGACTAGTGTTAAAGAGAGGTGTGATTTAATATAATTAGGGCTTGAATTTTTCAGTTTTTATTTTTTGTTTAGTTCGGAGAGATGAATGAGTTATTTTCAGTTATTAAAAATAAACACCACTTAAACACATCAATTATCAGTTTCTATAATAAATATAATGTATGTTTCACTAATACATATACAAATATCTATCACACTATAGAGTTGTTGTTTTCTATTACCACAAAAATTCATGGTCCACAAAAATTCATGATTGGTCAACAACAGTGTCTTTGCACACTGCCCACCTGCAAGCCATTTTGTGCATGATTGACATTATTTAAAATATTTTGCCAAAACCCCAAAAATACATTTCCTATCATCCTCCTGCTCACTGGCAAATCCATCTCAGTTACTTATGTGAGCAAGGGGATGATGTGGGAAATGTAGTTCTGAGAGGTCCATGCGGGTACATGTGAAGCCATCTTGAGGCCGGGAATGCAATTTAAGTTTAAAAAAGTGGTCAAAATGTAAAAAAAATAAAATAAATAAAACAAAACACAAACCTTAGGTAAACAGTTGTAGCAACACATGGGAACATGTAACACAATAAAATAAAGTCCTTATATAGCCTTTAAGGTTGGATGTTGTGGAAATTAAAAACTAAAATAGTTTCCATTAGGTTGTTGTAAAAGGGAAAGAGGTGAGGGGGAAAAAAAACAATTCCTTGAAAATAGTATGCTTGTTACAATGGGTACATTTCATGGAAATGTACCCATTGCCCACTTGTTCCACTGCATTAGGAACCTGACAGCTGGTTTAGTTTGCTTCCGATAAATTATTTGAACACACTGCATAGAGCAGCACAATTTCTTTAAAATGTCTTCAATGAAAAAGAAACCAGCTGCATCAAAGATCAGAAATATTTCTGCTAAAGATCACTCTGTCCAGTAAAAGAAGTGGACATTTCACTTGTCTGTTATGTTTACATATATTTATGCTTTTATTTTCTCTGATAATTCACTGATGGTGAAAAAATAGACTCTTGTAAAAAGGTGGACATAAAAAACAAAAAGTATTCTGCAATTTAGCATTTACTGTTTTTCATGTAAGCATTTAACCATTTCAACACCATGACGTATGCACGTACATCAAATGAAAACCCACTTACAGTACCATGGCATACGTGCGTTTGTCAAGTTTCCCATTCTATTCTGTGATCGGTTTCTTAGTCTAGCGTTTCAGGTTTCATTCCCTAAGGCAGTGCTAGTACTGTGGAATGTGCAATGAAAGTTGGGGGAGGGTCAGGTGACATTTGTTTCCAATTGCGTGTCATGTAGAGATTCCAATCTACCTGTGGGCGTTTAGAAGACTATAAGATATATTGCGGGAACCCATTCAACTTTTACAAGTTATATATATATATATATATATATATATATATATATATATATATATATATATATATATATATATAATTTAGCTCAAAGAGCCAGTTGCCCTTCTCTCTGTGCCGTCAGTCTCTTAAGTTTATTATCCGTCTGTGTCGCCCTCCTGGATTGGTGTAATACTCCAGTCCGCCTCTCATATAGATATATATAGATATATCTATAGATATAGATAGATATTTAGTGTTTTATATTATAGTTTTTAGTGAAAGCTAAACATGGCAATGTACATGGAGAGCGACAACGGGAGTGATGAAGATTTTGATACCAGCGACAGTGATGCTGACTTATCACTCAGTGATGCTGATGAAGAGGATGTGGAGCCAAGAACAGCAGGGGACTGGATGGTTGTTACTGGTCCCTACGATGATGCCAGTCCTCCATCATTTGATTTTGCACCTGTTTACACAGATGTGCACCCCGCCGTGGAACTTGAGAGTTTGCGTTCTTCATTGGAGTGCTTTTTGGTGTTTATTCCCGAAAAGCTAATCACTTACCTTTGTGACTGTACAAACAAAAGAACATGCAGCTACTTTACAGGTAAGCCAGCTGCAAACGGGAAGGTGTTTGGTTTGAAATGGCAGTGCTGTGACGAAATACTATCAAAACACAGTACTGGGTACAAGGCCATGAAGCAGGTGTCTGTGGCAGCCAGATCCATCACAATGCCTGCGCAAAGTAGCCCTGTACACACATTTGTGACTATCCCTCCAACACAAGGGAATCAGAGACTGCAAAAAAGGTGCAGGGTCTGCTACGAAAATGAAAACAAAAGAAAGGACACAAGAAAAATGTGCAGTGGTTGCGAAGGTAATCGCGGGTTCTCTTGTATTGAACATTAAAATAAATGGCACAGTGCAAGTTGATATTGGCACACGTTTTGATGTTTGATTTTTATTTGATAATTACTGTTTACTGATTTATTATTGTTATTACCGTTATTAGCAAAAAATTAAAAAAAAAAATTGTCTCTATATTGAACATGGGTATGTAGTACACAGGAGCATAAAGGGTTAGTGAAAAACACAGTTTAGGTCATTTATTTGTGTTCATCATATGTTAACATTTTATAGCAATTACAGGTTTGAAAATATTATTATTATTATTATTATTATTATTATTATTATTATTATTATTATTTTTATTTGGTACCTAGGAAGGGGTTTCATTTTTACATCTGGAGTTGAAGTGGTTAAATATAATTATGAATTTTGAGTGTTACAACGCTATTTTTTCTGCTTTTAATAATTGTTTAATTGTGAAATCTTGAAATATCTATTTTTAGACCGTTAAGTGTTGAGAAATACTTCAGGTTTTTTTCACTGTAAAAATGGCAATATTGGTGAGCAGAGACTGTAGAAGGACTCGTATATATCTGCCTGTTCAACATCATTATTCATGCTGCAACAGAATAATCTGAAAGAGGACCCGCATTCCCATGAAAACTATTTATAAGTAAATTGTGAAATCGCTCTGTCAGATTAAATTGCAATGATCCTAATACTACTAGAACTAACCTATTTCTAAAGTATGTTCCAAAGCTTCCTGGGTTTGGTACTTCTGAAGTAAATATGAGTGACCCCTTATTAATAATTTAGGTTTCAAACAGTAATAGTAAATACTGTTTCTGCAACATATTTCCCTGAGAACCTTGTCCTGTCAGGTTGATGATGATAACCCCTGTAATTTGGAACAGACTGAAATAGATGCCTTGGCTCAGGAGGATAGCTTCCATTTTTCGTACCTCCACATAATATCTGTCACACTCTTTTTCTCTCCATGGTTTTTTGTTGTTGTCATTTTCTTCCTGTTTTAAGTCTTTTGGGAGTTGTGTTTAAGTAGTTTTCATATGCCTCAAGGTCTAATCCAGTTATATAATATTTTCAGTTTAGGGCTGTCCTTTCATAATATCATACAAACCAGTGGTTCCCTGTGTCTGCTATTTTTCATTCCAACTGAGTTCTCAATTACTAGACCCTTAATAAAACTGATATTTTGTTTAATTATACCTTTTTAAATTGTTTTCAGCTCTTAAACAGTTGCAGATTTCAAGTTAGCTATAACATTTTACAAGTAACTTTTTCTACAAGGAGGATGTATGAATGCTCATGGACTGCCAGTTGTATACAGTATATAGGCTTTACATTATGTAATACTGCAGTCTGTAAGTTAATATGTACAGTTAACAGTGTTTTCTCCTTAGCAAGTAAGTGGGCATAAACCATCATTGAGCATTTCCATTGACTGAGAGGGACTCAAATCAGTTTATAAAACACAACGTTTGGATTTCTGTATGCGCTCTCTGTCACTTTGTCCTCAGCCACATACTTTCCTCTTGTTCTAGTTAGGTGTGTGATATGCTTAAATGGGTTTTAATGAAGGCCAAATCATGGAAGTTGACCGTCAAGGCAAAATATTTCTCCACCGCCCTCAGTGATGTAGTTGTACCACAGAATGTCTTAATGGCGTTGAGAAGATTGCCAACATGTTAAACTAAAATAACCCTGAACACCCAAACCCTCTTCCTTTCTGAAGCGGTTTGATGTGGCGGGTTAGGAAGTTCCTAAAAAGAAAAAAAACAGAACATTTCTTAACATTATGAAACCATTTAACCATACAATGCTTTATTCGTTCAAGGCCTGCTGGCAACCCTCAGAGGCTATTCTTACAGTTTGGCCTGGTGGATAGAAACTGGATGAGAGACCCCAGTTAATATCAAGAACCACTCCACCTGCCATTTCTGGAATGTATTCCACTTGTTTGCCCCGAAGAGCCCAGAACAAGCAATTACACAGTTGCCGCTGAACAAGCACAACTTGTGTACCTCACAAAACTGCATGGTTTTCCATTCAGGCATTTGCTATATTTACCCACTTTTTCCCTATCTATATCCTCCTCATACCTTCAGCAAGAAAAATGACCTTCAGCTTTGCACTCAGGATATGCAGAAACACAATACTAAACTGAGTTTAGAGTGTGTGCAAATTCTGGTCCCATGACCGGAATTCTGTAGCACTGTGTTAAACCTTTGTTTCAGCTGCATGCTACATTTTAATTCTAGGGCTGCTGCTCTGTTCAATTGATCTATGTCATCTAGCATTGTCATATTTTCTCTCTAAAATGCAATACAACTTTTTCTTTATGCACCAGACCTTGAGAGAAACATTAGAATGATGACGCATGCTTCCAGAATTAATTGCATTTGCTGAACCTATATTTTCTGTCAGAGCAGTGAGGAGTCTGAAATGGGCAACAGTGAGAGAAAGCACTGTGTTTGGTAAGAGACATTCAAAATATATTTATTTATTTACTTGAATATGCCTGTTGGTTCCTGATTCTTTCACAACTTTGTCTCACCAAGGCTGTCAGAAAGCCCCCCCAAAAAAACCTTAACTGGTCAATTGAAACAGTCTTTTACTGTTTGTTTCCTGTGCGTTATTACTGGTCCATATTAAAACCCTGATTGAGCTAAAATATTGTGTTACTGCATATTTATTTGTTGAAGAGTCGGATATGCCTGTTTCTTTAAACTATTTTATTTGACCCCCCCCTTCCCCTAAAGTGGCCCTTTTTGAATAGGTTCTCTTTGACCACAGAGTAATAACAGCTGCCCCCTTTCCCAGGTTGTTGGTTCTTGTGTCAATGGACTACTTCCTTCTGTTTCTGTCACATTAGCAAAAGATAGGGAGAATGCGCACATTATTAATTTTAAGTGACTTGCTGGTATTATTACGCAAGTTAATTTTGGAAATGCATGCATTTCATAATTTGGTAATTAATAATTAATAAACAACTTATTAAAGGCACTAATGACACTAATTTTCTGTTTATGTTCTCTTTACCAATCAGTGAATTTGTTACAGAAAAGGCTTTATATTCTTTAAAAAGTTAAGAGTTCGATGTGCAATTACCTTAAACAATTTTTGATGTAGCCAGCACAAAACAACCTACAATTAGCTACTCCTAACAACTTTGCAAAGCTGTTACCCCCAGAGCCGTTATATTGTAAGGCTACTTTAAACAGCTGTTAGTTGTCAAAAGGAGCAACTTTTTGTCAGAGCTTTCTCTAAGCAAGAAAAACGTCAGTGGATGAATGTCAAAAAAGCGTTTTGTGAATGACTAACAATAATATGAGTGGTTATTCCTTTTGGTGTTTGTGAATGTACTGCTTGTGAAAGGTGAGCGGCTATTAGTTCTGGCTACACGCTCAGGCAGGCTTATCCTCAACATCCAGACCACCGTAACCAGAATTTAGTAGAGCCTATGTTGTGACAACCAAAGTTGTGACCTAAGAGGGATAGGATCACCTAAATCACCTAGCTTCCATATTAATATTAAAACCTGTGGCATCTTGAAATAGGTTCTATCCACTAGGCAATAGTATTGATATATTCTAATACATGTGATTAAACTCTAATCTTGTAAATACAAACATTTGTACAGTGAACTGTGAATTAACCGGCTAACATTTTTTGGCTACTTATTCAAGGTGACTTTGACACTGTCTTTTACTGGGGGCGTAACTTGCTTTATGGGGTTTTATTGTTATTGGTTTAGTCTGAACTTTTTGCTTTCATGGGAATCTGACTTTTGTAGCCTGACTTGTACAAGGAAGAAAAGGTGAAATCAAACCGTACAGTACGGTTAAACTTATGCAAAAAGCCTTGTTTGATGGCAGAAGTACTGGATCTAAATTCATTTTGAAGTAAATGCAATACATGATTGGATAAGCACCCAGGGTATATTGACTTTACGTAACTTAAAATAGTTTCATAAATACAGAAGTATAAAGCTAAAATAGCTGAATACATGTCATGCAATTTGTTTAAACGTCCTATCTTTAAGTGCTATCTTAAACATCAGTATGTAGCAGGTTATTTTAATTTCTTAGCTTTGAGTGTTTCCATCTCTGCAAGTAGTTTAGTAGAATTGTTCCTTGTGAGAAATATGTGTGATTTAGAAGTCCTTCAGAGCTTAAGCTTTGACTGAATATAAATATGTTAGAAATGCTGCTTTAGCTGGCATTGCCCTTACATGAAAGAATGTCTGGCTATATAGTTTCTACTTCCCATTCCAAATCATCTACTTTTAAGTATTGAAAATACAAAGACACTTCTATCATTTTGTGACCCGATGCCTAATATGTTCAAGAGGATATGTCACTGTGACTAAACTGCCACATTTATGTGTATGTAGAATAGAAATCAGGATCGTGTGGGGAAGTCGGGCTCTGAGGAACAATATTCAACTTACCTTCCAGTGCAGTCCTAGAAGTACTTCGATGTTGCCATAGCTTAGTGCTTGATTAGACATGTCTGGAATAAATCACAGCTGCATTTTTAGAGCATTGTACATTGTTGGAGAATCACCCTGGATTACATTGAATGCCTGTCGTTGGTTATTAAGGAATTACACTTAAAGATGCAATTCAGGTGAATTCGCTGTTGCCATAAGATACCTTAAATACATCTGGGACTTATACCGTCAGGGAACTGTATAGGTTGATCAAAGTAACCCCTTGGTGTGTGTGTGTGTGTGTGTGTGTGTGTGTGCGTGCGTGTGTGTGGTAAGGTGCTTACTTGAACCAGGTACATATTTATGTTATTGCTGACCTTTTAATTCCCCCTTTGTGCTGAACAACCTTGTTTCTCAAGGCACATACTGTTGGGTCTTCATAGCTGGAACACTTCATGCCTAGAACACTTCACATACAGGCATTGTTCCTGGTGGTTGTAAAAGCAACACTAGCATTTCAGTATCTAGCTTTACCTTGTGTTTATTCACTGTTGTTTATAGTGTTGCAACTAAGATTAACAGGATCAGGGTTGTCTTGGAAAAACATTTGTGCTGCATGTTTCTTTGAGTCAAAGTCTGGATAAAAAGAAGAAAAGTCAGAACATAGATTTCTTGGCTGTTTACAGGGAACAGAGTTCCTTTAATTTCCTTAAGTTAGATCAGAGTGATGCACTTTATGATGATTTGCTTGAAGCTGAACACTGATTTGACCAATTATATTAAGACTGAACAACTACTACTAATTCAATTGTCCTTTTGTTAATTGGGTTTGCTTTATTAGCATGAGAAGAAAGGGCTATCATTCTCAAGTTTCCTTTGTTTCATTTGTTGCAGTAAGGTCATATTACACCTGCCACTTCTGACATCTAAATTAACATACTGTCACGTTCGTGCCTTATAAGGGTGGGCACAGGAGGGTTACAGCTCCTGGTGGATTATATATTTGTGCTCTGGGCTTGATTGAAATGAGTTTAAGCAACCCGATAGACCTTTTAAGAAGAACAAAAAAAAACCAGTCACGACAGTAATTAAGAGGGTAACAGCCTCCTTCGGAGACACTGTTTTATTAAGAATACACACTCTCAATTAAAAAATATTTTTAGTTTAATCATAATCCTGTCCTTTTAAGAGCGCAATCCTGTTCTAAAAGTTTAGTACTAGAGGAAACAGTTTCGGAGAGACTATGTTTGTTAAGAATCTTAATTGACGTCACTGCATCCACTTATGCTATGTGGTTACAATGTGTTTGAAAGCTGATATACCTACAATGCATTACTGAAATCGTGTTAAAAAATGCATATAATGCGTTAACTTGGTTTAAATGAGTAATATGTGTTTCAATGCCTTAACGAGAATAAGAATTTTAGCAAGCTGACATAATTTTGAATCCTATTTTAGTGGTAACTCTCAGAAGAACATCACCAGACCACAACAGTAAGGTTTATTATGTTGTAAGTCCAAGAAACACCATGGTTTTAGTTAATGGAAAGTTTGTTATATTGTAATTAAGCACAACATCACCTCATCAGTTCACAAAAAGTTGAATATGTGGTAATTCTAAGAAAAAGCTGTTTTTTGGAGGAAACGCAGGCCTTTCTTCGAGTTAAGCTGGACTACCTTGTTCATTGTCAGGAGGAAAGTCTTGCTTAGAATCCCTTTTCCTCCAAGGAAGGTAGCAGAACTGGCTCCGGCATACAGTATTTAGCATCACTGGCATGCCAAACCAATTCTGGCTGACCTCTGTAATGTATTGAAACTTTCTGCGTGCGCTCCCTACATTTGATACATTGTGGGATTTCAACTGCTGCCCATTCTGCCTGATTTGTGCACTTAAGACAAGTTACCCTCACTATTTATTTTCCATTAGGAATATGGATCGGTTTTCCTGAGCTAATTCTAGCATAGGCATGTTCCCATCTAGGAAAACAGGCTTTGCAATCTCATTTAGAGTTTCCCTTTCTTTTCTTACATCTGCCACAGTTACAATCTTTTTGTCTCAGAGGGGCCATCATCTTCCTGGAATATATTATCTTTAGCCCAAATCTATCTGAATCTCCTGCAGAACAGTTTTGAAAAGTCCCGTACTTGTCCATTTCCATTTGTTCACACAGGTATATCATTCTAGGCACTCTACAAGCCATTGTAATGCTCTGGACAGAATATTGGCTCACTTCCATGTCTCCAGACTGCCACACTTTAGAATCATAATTACAGCCAGTTGGTATTTCCACCACTAAATTAGATAAAGATCCTGCTTGAACACCTGTGCCTTTTTTGTATATTTTCCACATCCGACCAGCCCTAAGGACTTTAACTAGCTCTGTGACAATACACACACACACAAATGGCATGAGTTGTCTGAGATACCATGGGGCTCATGCAGCAGCTGATCATAAAGGAAATCGGAGCTGTCTGAGGAGAGGTATTGGGGTAAAAAAAATTATTAATTTAAAAGTTATTTAACCATTTTTGCCAGGTTCTTAATACACAGTGCACAGGTCCTTCCGGGTCTATTTCCAAACCAAAGTGAAGGAAAAGATTTACAATTCTCCGGCCCCTTTATGCGATCATGCATGACCCCTTGGTAAATGATTGCAGCTGACTCTATTGCCTGCAGCTGCTACCTCATTTACCTTCCGGGTCAATATGTTCCTGCAACAGAGTCTTACCTTCTTCCAGGCTGACCGACTTTCCGACGCAGGAAATGAACTGTCAGGCCAACCCGTTCAAAGCCTTTCCCTTTCGCTATTAGGGCCCTCACAGGTCGGGAGGGAGATTTACAACCAGAATTCATTATATTTCTGTCACAGGAGGACAGTGAGGTTTTTAGATTGCGGGGAGGGCTAATAAAACAGAGGACAGTGCTGTTACTAAAAGACGCAGCATTTCAGCTGACGGCAGCAGTGGCACTATGGAGCCTGAAAGCTCTGCGGAGCCGTGCAGTGCTCAGGCTGTCAGCACAGTGATAGACAGTGATGATGATGGCAGTCTTTTTGACTTCTCTCAAACATCACAATCACTGGGCTCGCAACAGTAAGTGTTTGTGAAGTCATACAAGGATGCCTACTCAGAGTCCAGGCCGTCATTGACGGCAGATTGCTTTGTTTTTTTAATGTATATGCACCTACTGACAGTAGAGAGAGAGTAAGCTTTCTCCAGAGGCTTGAAGAAATTTTAGCAGAATGTAAAACGGAAGAGGTGTTACTTTTTGGTGGTGATTTTAATTGTACAACTAGTAGTAGATTAGATAGGAATCACATTGAGCCACATCCCCAGTCGGCCAGGGAACTCCTTAGGATTGTAAAGCATATTGAACTAGTTGATGTGTGGAGAAACTTTGATGAGAAGGATAGGCAATACACCTGGGTTAAAACACATGGCACAGATGTTTCCATGGTCAGACTGGATCGGTTTTATACTGTTAAGCATCATTTAAATATTCTTAAATCTTGTTTTATCACCCCACAAGCCTGTCTGATCGTAGTTTAGTTTCTGTTAGTGTTTTGCTCCTTTCTCTGAGATTACAAAGTGCATATTGTCATTTTAATACTGCTTTAATTAATGACGAGCATTTTAGGAAAGTTTTTCATTTTTTGGGGGAGAAATGGAGGTCTAAAAAACTTCTCATCATTGCGGCAATGGTGGGATGTAGGGAAGGCGCAGACTCTATCTTTTTGTCAACAATATACTAGAAATGTCACAAAAAGCTTAAATAAAACCATGAGAGAACTGCAGGTGGACATCCTCCAGCTCCAGAGAGCTCTGGACTGACTGAGGGCCTAAGATGTAAAAAAGGGGGGTTAGCAGATCTGCTGGACGTAAAGGTGCAGGGGGCGCTGGTGAGATCGCGGTTGCAGAGTTTGGTGGAGATGGATGCACCCACTCACTATTTCTTTGGGCTGGAGAGGAAGAGTGCACAGAGTAAAGTGATTCATTGCCTGAGGAAAGTGGCTGCGGAGTTCTAGAAGGTCGTGTTTACAGCAGAGGTGGTGGAGTTGTCCAGGGAATCGCAGCGTTTCCTGCAGGGTCTCCCTCAGCTGCCTGAAGAGGAAGCCAGGGTGCTGGAAACCCCCCTGACACTGTCTGAACTCTCTGATGCCATCCAGGGACTGAAAAACAGAAATATACCTGGAATTGATGGCCTCCCAGTGGAGTTTTTATAAAAAAAGTTTTGGAATCTGTTGGGAGAGGACTTCTTAAGGGTGTTCAGGGAGAGTGTGCATGAGAAAGTTCTGCGTCAGAGCTGTAGAAGAGCTATTATCACTCTCCTCCCTAAAAAGGGAGATTTGGTAATATTAAAAACTGGAGACGTGTGTCATTGCTCTGTGCCGACTATAAAATACTTTCAAGAGCCCTCACAAACCGCCTCAGGACTGTGATAGTGCGGGTGGTGCAAGGAGACCAAACATACTGTGTTCCAGACAGATCCATTTTCGATAATATCTATTTAGTTCGAGACATACTGTCAGCCGCCAAGCTTTTTGGTTTCAATGCAGGTGTAGTGACGTTAGATCAGGAAAAGCCCTTCGACCGGATAGATCACCTCTACCTGTGGAGGGCACTAAAAGCTTCTGGGTTTGGGACCGTATTCTTAGAGAAGGTTCAGCTGCTCTATGGTGACGTTTCCAGTCTATTGAAAATGAATGATGGCATAAGCCCTCCTTTCCTCGTTCAGAGAGGTATTAGGCAGGGGCGTTCCATGTCTGGTATGCTCTACACTACAGCCATAGAGCCTCTTATAAATGAGCTGAGGAGGGTATTGACTGGACTGTCTGTTCCTCAGTGTCCTAGTAAACCAGTGAAGATCACAGCCTATGCAGATATTGCTGTATTTATTGCTAACCAAACATATATTGACAGTGTAGGTACCTGTCAAAGACTATTTCAGCAGCTGTCATCTGCTAAAGCAAACTGGGCTAAGAGTAGTGCGTGCTCCTGGGTGACTGGTGGGATTGTCGTCCTCCAGCTTTACCTGCTGGATTGCAGTGGAGCAGGGGTGGGCTCTTTTTATCCGGGTGTTCATCTCGGGGGATGACAGCCCAGTGCAGAGGAATTGGGAGGGGGTGGTGGAGAAAGTGAAAGGCAGGTTGCGGCGGTGGAAGTGGCTGCTCCCGCAGATCTCCTGTAGAGGTAGAGTACTCATTGTTAATAACTTGGTGGCCTCTAGCTTGTGGCACAGATTCGTCTGCCTGGAGCCCCCACAGTTATTAGTGAAACAGGTTCAAGCTGTGCTGCTGGATTTTTTTCTGGGATGGAATGCACTGGATCAGAGTGTGCTGAACCTGCCAGTGGCCGAGGGGGGACAGGGACTCATAGACCTTTCTAGCAGGAAGGAGGCTTTTAGGTTGCAGGCCTTGCAGAGGCTGCTGTGCTGCGCGGAGCCCCTCCCATGGAGGCAGCTTGTCTATGCCTTCCTACAGCAGGTAGGAAGGTTGGGTCTAGACAGGGATCTTTTTTACTGGAAATGGGCAAACTGGAGATGGCCTGACTGCCAGACTACAAGAGCCTGCTGATGGCATGGCAGTGGGTGTGTATTGAGCAGAGAGACACTGAAAACATCAGCCTTGATTGGCTTTTAGAGGAGCCATTAGTGTATAATACTTTCTTGACCTATGATATTGTCCAGCCTTCTACCTTTACACATTTTTTTAGTTAAGGCAGGTGTTGTAAAGCTTAGAGCCCTTTAGATTTCAACACCTACAGTTGGGTGACTCCTCAGTTGTTAGCGTTTGCTCTGGGGATGCGGTCTGCACTGCTGAGGTTTTACTTACCCAAGTGTGTGCTGCTCTGCCCAGCGAGGGGCTGGAGCTCCTGAGACAGCTGTTCAGGGAACAGAGAGCCCCGCACACAGATTCCTCTTTTCCATCACTGTTAGTGTCCCTAGCAGTCAGTCAGGATTCTGATGGGCAGGGTCATTTACTGATTGTAGAGAGTCTGAGAGACCTCCCTCTGTGCACAGTAAAGGGGAAACCACTGTATAGGGTGTGTGTGAAGGGCCGTTACCAGCAGCAGTTCAGAGCACTACCAGACACACACTGGAGAGAGAGGCTGGGGGCGGTGGAACAGCTTGGAGAACCATCTATAAGCCACCACTGCCAAAAAGATTGGGGGATCTGCAGTGGAGGATCTTACACACCATCATTTGCCGTTAACACCTTTTATAAGCATCATAAACCCTGAGGTGACAGACTCCTGTCCCTTTTGCTCACAAAGGGAGACTTTTTGTTTACCATTGTTTTGTGTTCTGCACCAGACTAAAACCTTTGTTTGCTGCTCTGAAGGAATTGCTTATTGGATTGGGTTTTGTGTTCTCTGAGGTGTTTTTTATTTTTGGTTTTAAGTATTGCAAAAAGAGAAAGTACGCAGTCCAGTTGGTGAATTTTATTATTGGACAAACCAAACTAGCAATTTTAAAGAGCAGAAAAAAACTAAATGAATGACATTTTAAATTCTGATCCTTTATTCATTTTTGGAATGCTTGTTTTAACATGGGTTAGAATGGAGTTTAATTTCTATAAAGCAATGCATAATGTAGAAATGTTCGAACAAACCTGGTGTGTAAACAGTGTATCGTGTGCTGTTAAGGATGGTGTACTGGAGGAGTACCTGTAATGTGACCTTTATGTACTGCAGTGTTGCTAATATCTTATGTAACTTATTTTTCACTTTGAGTGAATTTGAACTATGATTTCATGAAATCTCGTTTGTAAATACTTTTTTTGTGTATTCTATTTAATTGTTAAATAAAGTCTTTCAAAAAGTAATAAAATAAAAATATGTATCGATACAGTCTAACTTCATTATAACGAACCAGCCTGGGACCCTGGAGAAATGTTCGTTTTATCAGGTTGTTCACTATAATAGGGTTTGACAATTTGCTGTATCAGAATAATGAAGAAATTCCCAAATTGAATTGAACATCTTTATACAGTAGTTCTTTCAAGACAACTTCACATTGATCACCATTTAAACTGTATATTTAAAAGAAAACAGTAAAGAAATGAAAACAATAAAAAGTACACTTCCATGCTTTTCTAAAATAGACTGTGTCTTAAATTCGAGTACAGTATATTGATCCGTGTATTAAAATCGGCAACAAAAGGCGTGACTACCTGGGTACACAAGCAGCAATATGACTTGCTGCCGAGAAAAGACGAACCAAAATGTTACTATTCGATCTCGAATCATCCATAACATACAGGCAGCCATTTTCAAAGAAGCGTCATTAGCTTCCTGAGGAATTCGAAGAGAAGCATTTACAATTTCAGTGTTTCTAACAGACAGTACTAGCTTGGACAGATCAGAAATGCTGATCAGACCCCCGTATTTTTCGACATGCCAGCAATACCACAGTTCACAAATCTGAAGAAAAACAGGTGTGAGTAATCACGACTGGAACTGAGAAGCAGCACATAACTGTAATGCTCTGTGTGATAGCTGACAGCCGCACACTGCCTCCATATGCGTAACTGGGGTTGTATCTTTGTAAATGCATATCCATTTAATGATTTATTTTTTTCCTCAAATTGAGGGTGGGAAATTTGGGATGCGTCTTAAATTCGAAGGAATATGGTATATATCTACTGGTATATACCTACCTACAGGGCTTGAAATTAACGCTGGTCATGCGGCAATTGGTGTGGGTGCCCTTCTCAATTGCTGGAATGCCCCTTAAAATGTAGGTCTACTACAGGCGTCTGTATTAGGTGATTTGCGTGGTTCAGTCACATCAGCAAACAAACAACACTATCCTTTTAATTTCCTTATTTTTACCACAATGAAACCAAAACGGTAGGAAATACTATTCTACATTGCAATCCAGTGTTTATTATCATTATGTATATTTGCCATGCTAACTTATCCAGCAAAAGAATAGTAGTGATGAGCGATTATCACTTTTACAAGTCAATTAGATTATTGATTCGATATTTGAAAATAATTCTGATTGCGATCTTTGATTATTCTAATAATATCATTCTTAGGGGAAAAAAGTCACAAAAAGGTTCCTGATTTAAATATTTCTTTATTTCTAATTAAAAATTACAATAAAACTTAAATAACGTTTTTCAACAGCACTTTCAAACCTACAAAACATACAGTATGAATTATATTAAATACACCGCTAAAGCAGCATAACCAATATATAAACAATATCAGAAACCATTTTTAAATAAAGAAGAAAAGCACACACAATCTGACAGACTTGCAGGTCAATATAAATATAATTTAACCAATGATGACCTGCTGATGTGGAAAAAACAAAACAATACAAAAAAGCAATGACCACAGGTCAGCAGACTTTTTGTCATGTTTAATTTCTTAACAAAGCAAGTTGTCATGGAGGAATAGTAGCTCTTGCACAGTTTCCAAGATATCACATTATTTTGTGCACATTATTTGTACATACAATTACCTATTTATACAGTTGGGTTTTTAGTGGAGCAATCTTGGTAAGTACCTTGCTCAAGGGTACAGCAGCAGTGTCCCCCACCTGGGATTGAACCCACAACCCTCCGGTGAAGAGTCCAGAGCCACTACTCCACACTGCTGCCCTATTATGAGCTGAGCATTCTCATAGTGCCCTAGGGTTGGTATCCCCACACTATTTGGCTATATTGTCAGGATTGTTCACTTGGATTGAGTTTACCTAGATTTTTGTAAATATAGCAATAAGTGCCACAAATTACCTGCTTGCTTGAAAGATAAACAATAAAATGTCTTCGCTGTGTCTTAAAACATACTTTTCAATCTTTTGACCATAATTGTAGGCAAGTAATTGAATGTTTACAGACACCCCTTTGATAGGAGTCTCAAGGATGCCTAGGACACTGTAATACCTCCCTGCAAGGTACATGAAACCTCTTTTAAATATGTAGAATGTACTATAGGCAGTTTGTTCTTTTTTCAGAGAAGACAAACATTTTTTGAGTCACAAAAGACTAATATGTTTTCTATGTACTGTCTATTGGAAATTGGGAAATGGAATGCCCATACATGAAGAGCAGAGCTGTTTCAAGGGTAGATGAATGATGGGAAGTGAGTGTTGAATTATAGTTAATTTCCAATTGCATGTTTTGCAAATGAACGAATATTTCAGTACTTGTCTGAAGCTTGAACATGAAACTTCCATGTTCGTCCCAGAGCTATCCAAAACTACTGGAGCTGTCAAGTATCACCAGAGAAAACCTGGAGCTAAACTTTATTTTCAGGCAAGCTTGTATACAAACCAAGATTAATACTAGAACATTTATTTGATTTTTGCTCCATGTGTGTCACTACTTCAAGAACACCATAAGGTAGATTTCAGGTTTTTTTTTTTTTTAAAACATCAGTGTTTTCACTGAAAACTTGAAAGATTATTACGGCACCCTGCAGTGAAATGTACTACAAACATGAAAATATCATTTTGTTCAGAAGACTGTCCTTAATGAATTCAACGTCTCAAGAATGTTCTATGTTTTATTGTTTTGATTGTATTGCTGTTGACTGAAGTTGTGTAATATGAAAATTAACTTGCTAAAAAAACCAAACAAACAGGACACTAACCTTAAAATGAATGTATTTCCTTTGTGACTCATGTTCCACACACGTATGAAATGAGATGAACAAAATACGAAAAAATAATTGCAAGATTCTTTAAAGACAAGGTACTAAATAAATATGAAAGAAAGTGAAGAGGATTTTTCTGCTTGCCTGCTGCTGAAAATCTGAATGTGGCCTTGTAAAGTCTAGAAATGAAAGTTATCATAAAGTTTAAAAAAAGAGAAGAAATATAACTAAGCATATTTGACTGAGGTTCTTTGTTAGAACACCATGCAACCTGTTAATTGTACAACAGGTTTTGGCACTTTTAGTTTGAGTGGTTTCTGCCCAGCTGTCAACATGCCTGTGGTGAAATGGTATCCAAAGTCATCAATTGAAAAGAGTCAGGTAGAATTGACGCCCATTTCATTTGCTCCGGTCACATTTGGTCAGAAATAAATTCAAAATATTCACATTTTACAACAAAGCCCCTGCAACCAATTGCACAATTATCAGGGAGCATGATGTTTCAGTTAAAAAATTGTTACTGCATTTTGTGAGTCCCTGAAAAATAATCATAGAAAAGGAGCAAGCCTAAATTGTCTGCATGAACTACTGACTCGGTATATCAGTTTTTCTACTCCATCAAAGGCTGTGTTGCATTTAGCACATTTCAGATCACACTCGTATGTGTTATGTGTGTTTTCACCCTCTTTACCCTTGATTGAAGGGGTGGATGACAGGATGACTTTTTAGCTGAATCTCTTGGTATTTTTCAGATCTTTTGTGCCACTCCATCACATTATCAATATACTTACGGTACAGTAGGTGCTAAATAGAAAGAAAAAAAGGAAGGCCTTCTGAAGAAGAAATACAGTATGATTTATGAGCTCAGTGTAGAAAGCTATGCCCTAGGACAGTACAGAGTTCGCCAATGATTGTAGCAATAATGATAACTTTGTCCAAGGATTGTGGCAAATTGAAAAATCGTGTGAAACACACAAAAAAAACAAAAAAAACCAAACAGAACATTTAAAGTTTGCCTGTTTGCGTGGAGCAGCAGCTAAAAGCAATGAGCTGTTCCAGCAGGCAGGTGGGCGTGTCTCAGCGTTAGTATAAAAACATAGAGATCACTGTGATCGGGGCTGCTGCAAGGCCTGCCGTTTTCACGGCACCTTTGATTTATAGTTTACTGCATTGTGTTTTGTTTTGAGTGTTTGTACAGTCATGTATCGTCCTCTGTGCGCTACCATCGCTGGTAACGTCACATGACATTATTGTTTACTTTTTGTTTATGTTTATTGATTAAATCCCGTGCGCCTGTGTCGTCAATCTCTACCTCAGTCTCTTCTGTGTTCTCCTCGGCCGCCTGAGGCAAGTATACCAGGACTCTATCACAGTAATATAAATACTTTATGAAATTATTGTTTTCGGTTACTTTCCAAAATGCTTTATCTGGTGTTTTATCAGTTAAAATCGAAAATCAGAAGCCCTTATTTTAAGGTTATTTTTTGTTATCATGCGACCCCCCACCTACAATACGCTGTCCTAGGACATTAGTCAAGGGCATTTGAAGTCAGGGGGCAAGCCGTGTCATTACAGCAACATTAACCCTGATGAGAAGCAGGGAGCAGCAGGTTGCGTCCTTGATGAGGGTAGTGGGTTGCCTCCTTCCTATTAGGTAGCTAAGTTAAAAATACAAATGTATTGTTGCTTAAACCCTTAATAGGTGGTCAGAGTATGTTTTATTTTCCAAGCTTACATATATTTACTCTGTAAACTCCTCTTGATTGTCTGAATTCTAAAAATTGGATTTCTAGACTGCTGTAGCTTGACAGACCTCCCCCCCTCCTCCTCCTCACTTAGCTCAATTCCACCTACCAATAATTAAATCAACCCATCAATACAGTACACAATAACAACAAAGTAAAGCAGACATGTTTCTCTGAATGTTTACTGTTTAGAAAAAAACCCATTTGAAATATGAAACTAATAAATAAAGGAACATAAATTATAACGGTGCATATCGAAATTGGAGCCGTGATGTATAAAGGCAACCACGTCAGTTTTGCTTAGATGCTGACATTTTCAAATTGCTGAATTCCACTGTTTCATTCAGCTAAGAGGGTAGACCATCTCCACTTCTTGCTGGTGTGTGCTCTCTATGCAACACAAAATCCCATTGCCTCTATTTGTATAATGGAGCACCAAAATATTTGCTTGTCATGCACGTGCTTATTAAACAACAGTAGTTACAGTGATGGGTAATGCTGATGGAATACAGTGGCTTTATTTTATTACCTTATTCCGAGTGTAGGAATATTCCAGCGTACCCGTACTTCGTTAAATTGGACCTGATTCTCAGTGAGACAGGCCTTGGAAACTTCAATCCGACTTGCGATTGGTTTACAAAATAATAATTAAAAAAAAAATGTATATCGTTATTATTTTTAGAATGCCATCTTTAGTAGTGCGTTTTCTGGTGCCAAGGAGTTTACATTACATGTTGTGGACAAAAGAAATATAAACCTCTCTGACCTGCTGAAAAGAAACATATTGTTCTGTCATACTAGAAAAAGTCATGAACCTCTGAAAATGGTTTGCGTGTGAAAATCATAAGCAATTGCTTTCCATAGTTTTTGAGCTGAACAATAACAGCCTGTCAAAGTAAAGATAAGCATGTTGAGGAAGGCCCCTGCACATGTAAAACCTTGGCTTCCTCCACATATGGTATGCAACATGAGCCCTGTCAGAATGCATTGCTGCCTGGGGTGAATGTAAATTAGTAGGAAGCACTGTAAAGCATGTCATTAAGTCCCCTTGTGATCCCCAAGATTGTGAAGCCTGTGTGAGAGAAGTGGGTGATATCATTCCTTTAAAATTCAATGCATGTGGTCTACATTCTAGTACTCCCCTCTCTTTTTATTGGAACAATGCATATTGTGAATGTCATTACTAATGGTAATCTCCTTAACGTTACAGAAAATAAAAACAATTAAAAGTGCTCAGTGTATAAGGAATTGTTGTATTAAAAGGTATTAGAAGTTATTGTCTCAGCTGTGGGGAAAACTTCATACCTGAATTCTGTTGTTACCACAGAGCTCTCAGTGGCAAGGAGTAGTTTGAACCTTGCTGTCACTCTTGACTGACCTACTTACTAAAACCTTGGTGGAGAGACTGTGCTGGCTTATGCGCCTTTTAATGCTGTGACATGCACCGACTGCCACTGCAGTGCTCCAGGGACTGCTCAAGTTCGCTTCTAGCAAAAACAGTTTGCCATGCAATAAATCTTCAACATCTTTCAGCATAATTAATCAGCAGCGTGGCAGCATTAGAAACACCTTGGCAACGGCTATCAACAGTAGTCGGAGAGCAAGATTCAATAGGACGCAGTGGCTTGCAGCCACTTGACCATATAGAGACAGCCTCCCCTTCCCTTCCCTGGGAACAGCCTGTCACAAGTGCTACAGGCATAGATAGCACCAGAGTTTTATTAATCAAATTCATATATTTAGTAGAAGTCATATTATTTTATTTTCTAAAACCCCCACTTTTCTGTGGTGTGTATCTGCCGTAAGCTGGGGTTCATTAAGATGAATCCTATCTATGTCTGATAACAGAAATTAATTCCGGGTTTTGATGAAGGTTTATACACAAAGTAAGAGAAGTTAATGGTTGTTTTTAAACTTGCTTCATCGGGAATTGAATTGTAATGTGTGTTCATTTTTATTTTATTCATTCATATCCCTCCATTTAGGTGCATCTACCACACTCCCAAACCTTCAGTCTGCTTCTCGTCACAGCACAGCAAAGAGAAAACACAATCTGAGCTTCCCTTTTGCTATTTATCTGTCAATTCTGAAGATATATTTCCAGTGCTAATATCTAACCACATGCTGCGATTTGCAATTACATTGACAATTCACACAGTAAAAATTGTGTAATATTACATTTTGTAAACTTTTACAAATGGGTCAATTTGAAAAACCTAAACAGTATCGACCCACTTAACATACAACACAGAGGTCTGCAATTTTTCTATATCTCAGAAAAAGGAGGGGAACCATATATTTAGGTTATGGATGTGCTGCAATGTTGTAGATTCTGTCATTTCAAAGTGTTAAATGCTACAAAAGTTTACACATATCAAATATATTTTGTCTTTTAAATTTGTCGTGGAAAGTATTGTGTAATTAAAAAGCAGACATAGTTTTGTGCCAGGTCTGCAGTATTTTGGCTATCAAATTATCTACTTTTTAATGTTTTATATAACTTCTGGCCTAATTTTAAAGTGTTTTGGTTAGACAAAACACGTTCTAGGCTTTAAGTTGGATGTGGTTGAATACTATTCCCTTTTTTGGCTGATGAAGGATTGAAAAGGAGATAGTCACTTGGAAAAATACTAACTATAAATTAAGGGTTGGATCCCACCAGAAACTGGCAAGCTCTTGAATAAGAATGCAATATTGCGCTAGAGTTCTATGCAGCACTGATGGGAGGAGTTTGTGGCTATAAGGCAGTGTTTTCCAGACTGTAAGAGGAAGAATCTGGCTGCCTGTCCCTTGCACCATACAGTCCAGTTCCGAAGAGCTGGCACTGATGCAGTGCTTACATCAGTAATGTTAAGAAGGGCTGTCTCAATGTTGTCTAACTGATTCTGCCATGGACAGAAATATATGTTGCTGTATATTTGAAGTAGGGGTGGGTTAGAGTACTCGAGTACTTGAAATAATTATAATTACTCGAGCACTAGTTTTTATTACTTGAGTACAAGTTTCGGTAGTGTGTGTGTGTGTGTGTGTGTGTGTGTGTGTGTGTGTGTGTGTGTGTGTGTGTGTGTGTGAGAGCCGCTGTTGGGTGTAGACCAGGGGTTTTCAACCTGTGGGTCGCAAACCATGCCCAGGTCCAATAACCATCGATGGATGAAATACCCATCGATGGATCAAAACAAACTGAATATGGTGAAACCACATGTCGTTTCATTAATCCATTTTATTAGGACAAAATTAAGTTATAGAAAACTGTACTCTAGTTCCCCGCCTTTGCTTTCTATTTCTTTCAAAACCCTGCCCCCCATCTACACACAAACATTTTCTAGAATCAACCCGGGGAACTCGGTCAAAAGCGTGAACAGAACAAACCCAGTGAAATACCAGTACAGCTGCTACAGGATTAAAACTTTCTCGGTTAAATTACTAACAATGCCGTCCGACGTTTGGAATTTTCTTTTCTAAAGAACAAAATGGAAAGGTAAAATGCGGCATTTGTGAAACTTTGCTGAGCTTCTCCGGCAATACCACAAACCTGCAGGACCATTTAGTGAGTCTCCATCCAACAAAATAAGAAAATGTGAGTATTTAAAAACAAAAGTAACTACCTACAGTAGCATCGTATTTTGGAAAGAAAACAGAGCCAAAGCAAAGTGCCCAAGCAAAAGAAATAACAGACCTGATAGTGGATGTTGATACATCATGGAGGGACCTGCATTTAAAAATCAGATAGCGAATCTTGCTCCGGGCTACGCAATGCCCTGACGAAACAACAATTGCAGAGCAATGCCTTTACTTACGCATGTACACGATCATACCGGGGCACTTTTTAATCAGCGTGGCAAGTGTGCGCTGTGCAGAGCACAATATAAACCTATGCATTCAGAACAGTTTGGAGGATGTTCCAGCCGTACACACATTAGTGGCAACAGAACGAAGACTGGTTGCAGATTTTAAAAAAAGCGAGCTGCCAACAAGTGCTTTAAATAGAAAACAAACAGAAATGCTGAACACAGAAAAGGTGCCACTAAAGTTAATACAGGATGTGCAAACAAGATGGAACACAGTATATTATATGTTTTGAATGTCTGCTTGAGTTGAAGTGGCCAGTAATTGCAGTTTTGTCAAACCCTGATTTAACAAAAAAGTCTGATGCCGCTACTTTAGATTTAACTACTGAGCAGTGGAAGCTAATGGCTGAGGTACCCCCTCTGCTTCAGCCATTCGAATTAGCTACAGTACTGTTAAGCGCAGAGAAAAACACAACAGCTAGTTCCATGTACCCAGTTGCAACAGGGATAAAATACAGACTGAGCGAAGTTCCCGTTGAAACTTGTGAAGGGGACAACACACCACCTGCTAAGTCCAAATGCACAAAGTTTGCAAGAAAAACTACTGTGTAATTTTATCACAGCGATTTCGTTTACATCAACTGAATGGCCCAGGCGACGAGGTTATGCCACTGCTTTTTGCATCATTCCTTGATCCCCAATTTCTCAATTTGGATTTTTTATCAGAACAAACCAAGGCCACTGTAGATGAAGCAATGCTTTCCAGACTAGTTAGGCTGACGGACAGCAGTCCCGCTAACGACACGAACTGTGCCACTACAACTACAAGTGACTTGCCAGTTAAAAACAACAAGCATTTGAATTGTTATTTCGTGGACGGCAGCAACCAGAGATGACCTCCAAGGAAAGCCTAATCAGACAAGAAGTGATGACATATACTTCTGAAACGAAGATCCACTGCTGTGGTGGAAAAATAACCAGACACGCTTTCAAAACTAGCAACCTTGGCAATGAACATGTTAAGTATCCTAGCAACATCTGTCCCAAGTGAGCGGGTGTTCAGCAAGGCTGGGATAATAGCTAACACACTCTGTTATTCTTTGAAATCGGAGAATGTGGATGCCATAATTTTTCTCAACAAAAAGTAAATCGTTCTGGACCATGAACTTTATAAAATAAGTTGGCCTTGTGAATAGTTAAATTAGTTAAAGTTGAATTGGTTAGTGTTCCCACTTCGTTGGATTTTGTTGCAAAGGATTTTTTTCCAACTGGTTGCTGTCAGTCAAGACATCTTAGGTGAGAAACATTTTAATCATTTTAACCATTTGTGAGTGAGAAACTTGCTGGGTATCGTATGATTTACATTAGAACATAGGAAATGTCTAAGGTTTATTTCAATCTAAAATTAGAAAGAGGTAAACTACAGAAATGTTTCGTTTTCGTGCTTAAATCAGATATCTGAAAACGCACAGTACTGTCATGAGCTGTCCGATTAATTATGGGGCCGGTTGTACTAACGAGATAATGTTACGAAGAAATGGAAAACGGATGGACAGAATTGCATTGATTTTAAAAAATGTAAATCTAAGTTAATGTATCCAATACACTATTTTATGTCAACAAGAAAACTTGAATTTTTGAACTTTTTTTTTTTACCATGTATTTCAATTGGACATACCAGGTACGTCCTTAGCACTGGGGAAGCGATTTTTTTGGACATACCAGGTACGTCCGTAGCACACAAGAGGTTAAACTTTTAAATTGCATTCCTTGCCTCAAGAAGGCTTCCTGTGTACCTGCATGGACCTCTCCAGAACTACATTTCCCATCATCCTCCTGCTCACATAAGTAACTGAGATGGATTTACCTGTGAGCAGGAGGATGATGGGAAATGTAGGTCCATGTGGGTACATGGGAAGCCATCTTGAGGCAGGGAATGCAATTTAAAAGTTTAACAACGTGGTCAAAATGTACCCTTCAGCTCCAGATGTAAAAATGGTGCACCTCGGGTACCAGATTTTTAAATAATTTTAATTGATATTTTTACCCCTGAAATTGCTATAAAATACTATTAATAATAAAAGAAAACATAAATCAATGATTTATATAACATTCCCATTAACATTTTAAGCCCCTGTGTGCCAGTAAAGCATAGTAAAATAAGTAAGACGCACACATTTAATGATAACAGTACAAAATGTTTCTTTTTGAAAAAAATAACAGAAGCATCATACACAATACAAATAAAATGTTTGTAAATAGCAATGCAATAGCAATGCAATGAACAATAAAATAAACAACTTATTTTTAAACAGTGCAATAAATATAAAACAAGATTTCTGAAGAATAAAAATAAAGTTTCTATAAACAGAAAAACATACGTATGCAAGATTTGTGATGAATCAAAAAAAAACTTTCTGTAAACAATAACATGCATGTGATTACTATACGATGCTTGTTTGCGCCATTGCTATATACTCTGGTGCAAATAAACCATTTAATTAGTGACCCTTCCCTTTCACTTTTATGTAGAAATGATATAAAAAATCTTGCTCAAGAAAAACAGTATTACTATTACTAACAGTTAATCTGCCAAAAGCTAGAATTGCATGTTACTGCTGTTTGGGATAATATCTAAAGCCACTCTACATTTTAGATATTTTTTATCAATGCATGTAATAGCTATTCTAAAAGGACACATTTCTATAACAACAAACCGAAACAAGTGCCATTTCAAATAAGAGAAGCTCTGCATCAATATAACGTGTTATTTCCAATTCCAAAACATTTCTAACAAAGCAGGACTGTACATTAAGCCTGCATGACAAAGTAACACATTGGCTAATCTTTTATTCTCTCTGGGCTAATAGATGAAAACAGTCTATGATGGCCATACACAGTGCAACACGTTCTTTAGTTACAAGAGCTGCTTTATTCCAGAGGTAGTCATTAACGGCCATGGGATTGAGACATGGAATCACTCCAGAGATCTTGAGGACAAACATAATCTTCTTTTTCCCCCTCCTATACAGATTTAATACTGTTCTGCGCTATAAACTTTGAAGCCATTCACTATTCTGACACTATTTCAAGCATATCCCTAATGATGCAATGCAACCTTTTTAATTTAAACCACTCATTACTAAATAAAGTTTATTATATGAACACTTGGAGCATTGATAGTTTTTCAGTACCATAAAGGGTAAGGGCAATTTAAATAATTGCATACATCTTACCTGCAGTACACTACCAAATGCTAAAGTTTTGCAAGAAGAACATGTTGTAGCAAACATTTGAATTATAAAAGAGATCTGGTCCTATAATAGGTTAAAGAAAGCTTGGTCGTCATGCCTTACTTTCAGGTAGTCTTGCACTTCCATGTTATTTCACTTGGAGCGTACAGTTGTTCCCCACCCCTTCAACGTCAGCTCATATGCAATCTGAGTTTTTTTTAACCTAGTATAGTACCAGATATTATCTTTTTTTAAGGGTTTGTCTGAATTTGATCACACTAAAAGACAAACTATCTTTCTTGAGGGGAATGCTATTTTAATAATTTGTTTGTTAATTATCTATTTCTTTTGAAGAAAAAAAAATAGTGAGATATGTGGCTGTCAGAGTTGTATGGAAAACCCACAACCTGATTTAGTTTTCTACAAGCAGTGTGGTAATAAAGATGATTTTTTTTTTCCTGGATTCAACAGAGCAGGGCCTGATGCCAGTTAAGGTAGAACACATATGTATATGAGATGCCCCTGTAGTTTGCTACATTTTGTTTAGTATTTATATTTTTCTTAACATTAGCCAGGCTAGAATCTGATTTGGAGTCATAAATAGCTGACCTACCTTGGTAAGTTTATGTAACTTTAGAGAGCAGTGGGGATTGCTGCAGGTTACACCTAGTTGTGTTGGACTTAAAGGGACATCAATTCACTGCAGCCATTGTTAGAGGTTCTCCAACTCTCTCTGATTATGTTTCCAGTAGCAGGAACATCCTTTTGCTCCTTGGCCCATAAGACTATTTTGGGTCTCAGTGGTATTGTTTGTCTGAGAATTGCAGGGATGTGTGGCTGTGTTGTAATGTGACCTGGCCACCTGTTTAGCTGACAGCTCCAAAAACAACACTGGAGAACATGGCAACCAGTGCTCCTCCCGCTACTCTCCACTCTGCACCAGAAGGAATGCCATCTCCTGTTGACACATTCTCTGCCAAAAAGCAGAGATTAGATGAACATTGTGAAATGAATGATTCCTCCTCTTTCTCCTCTGTCTGACTACCACAACACCTTTTGAAGGATCATTATCTCCAGTCAGAGAAAGAAGAGCTATCTTCTGCTAAAAAGAACCATTTTAAAATGGAATTCTACCCTGCACGCATGCTTTCAGAGCCAAAGAAATTTGATCCAAATGTCTGTGTCTCCTTGTTCTGCAAAGTTTGAATGAAAAGGTTTTATGGATGGAGAGAATAAAAGCCCAACTACACTTTCAGATCAATCTGCAACCCACGGTCAAATTGCATGTTAAATTGCAAAACAACAACACACAAATCTCTTGACAGATCTTACAAAGCGTAACCTCAACCACTATGCGTTGCATGCAGACTGAGGGTTTATGATTATGATGCTGTCTTCACCTGTACATATCTTGAAAAACCTCTTATGAATTATTAATTGTGCAAAAGCTTAATATAGGTCAAGTGTATTATAGTTCTGTGTCAGGCATGTGCAATAGCAGTGTGATGTGAAAATAGAACATATTCATCTTTTTATCCGCTTGTGCAGTAATAATTTTTTAACCGGTTGCTATAGAAGTAAACTACATCTCTTTGTGTGGTGTTAGATCAAGTGGGTGTTGGCATATTTCTTTAACTACAAGCTGTGAGCAAATTATTTCGAAGTGCATTGATTTTGGCTTGATGAGTCAATATGGTGGTTGTCCCTTAAGACTTTACAGTGATTAAACTAGGAATCCCCTTCTTATTATGACTATATAATACAGGCATATAGACCTGTTTAAGTATAATATACAATATACAGTATTTGGCGGCTGCTGGTGGTGTTCTTTGTTTCAGAGAAATAAAAATGTCCACCCTTAAATACCTCTGGAAAACGAATAGCAGGAAGGAATATTTAGGGAAATCCATATAATTTCATGAGGCTAAATGTTTGCATTGGCTGCAAGCCTTTTTTCTTTTTTTTTGACATTCATTTAGTGATGAGGTCAGACCTTAGTGAGAAGAGTATCTTTTGTCCACAATAGACAAGCTGTACCTCATGCAAATGACAAACTGTGTAAAATGATAGGATCCCAATTTGATCATGCATTGATGAGTGACATATGGCAAGGTTTTATTGGTGCTGCACCTGTGGCAGTCTTGTTCTCGGGTTGTGCTATACATATTTTCAATTGTACCTGATGATTAAATAAGCAAATTAAAGAATACACTGTTCATAGCAGATGCACTGTGGTTATGTTCACCATAGTTTCCGTGTGTCAGTTCTGGGTCCTTGTTTTGTTCCGTTAAGTTCACTGGAAATACATGGGAACTGTTGCTACAAAGGAGGATGAACAGAACGCCTTGCAGTCGTAATGATGTGTGAATGGGATGTCAGCTTGGTTTACACGGATGTCTGAGCTTCAAAATAATTTTATTGCTCCATTTATTCAAACAATAAACACATCAGCTACTTTCTTTGCAAGGATACAGGGATGCTGTAGCCTCAGAGCTTTTGCTGTTGAGCTTAAATTGCTTTGTGAAATAAATAGTCGGCATCGTTCAATTGGGGATAGTATTCAGCAGGCTTACAGTCGTGCCACAAACACTGAAGTTCAAATGACCAGTACAGTTAAGTATAAACTGTTCCTCAAAAGTAACCATGTATGTTTCATACAAATGGGAAAAGATGATAAAACATCACTAGCAGACCTACTGTTAACTTGTACTGTAGTTTAAAAAAAAAAAAATCGTGTTTTATTAAAATGGCCTGGAGATACTGTAATTGTATAACTAAAAAAAATAAAACATTTGAATTGATTGTAAACATAGTAAGTTGTTTGTGTGTGTGTTTCTTTTTTGACCCTCACGGTAATGCCACTCTCGCTTATTGCCCTTTTTTACCCATGGCCCTTACCTGACGGTATAAAGAGGGTTGACTGTACTGCCTATTGAAACTTCCACTCAAATTTGACTGGGTCTTGAATGCTGCTGATCAAAATTGCAAAACTACTCTGAGGAAACTGCTCATGACTAGGGATCTACCTAAATCGCAATTTCGTGAAATTGAGGGGTCACCGCGAAATTCACCTCTTAGGGGCCAATGCATACAAACAAGTATAGAGAGGTAAAAAAAAAAAAAAACCTTGTTTAAATGAACTACTGCACATCGCAAGCGACGCAAACTATGTATCTTCCTTCTGTAGATAGCCCTTTTTTATTCCTTCGCCATCCTGTGTGCATTGCACGTAAGCAAAAAACAAACAAACAAAAAGACGTCAAGGTCAAAATTTCAAGATATTTCCCAAAGAAACTGTACATGCAGACTGAGGTAATTGTTTTGCACATCTTAATGTGTCTTTGGAGAAAATACGATCAATTTAGCTTCAGAATCACACATTAAACAAAAGGCTACTACAGAGGCTGCTGAACAGAACGTAAAATAAACAGCTTTCAGAAAACAAACTGGAAAGTCAGCTCAGACAAAAAGTATTCCTGTCTGCAAGTTAAATCAGTACTAAAACGATCCAGCACAGCCACCTCGATTCAACCAGCTGCTTACTTTTTCGCAGTTGGAATTTTAGACCCGAATATACATGTTTCCTTTGTTTTGACTCGGTACTAATAAAAAAAATTATTGGATGGGACAAATAACATGACAACGAACGTGCTGCATACATTGCCTTTATTAAAGTGTGCCAGATGCCCTTGTGTAACTGAGTTTTGGGTCTGTTTCTAATCGATTTCCACATCTGTATAACTTTGCCTTAACTTCCAACCAATTCAGATGGTGCAGAACGTGCAGTCTCAATGTATGGGCAAGTCAACTGCAGTGGGATGCTGCATGCTTGCCTTTAACAAATGACAGCACTCGTTTTAGTAAGGAAGCATGTACCACTATTTTTAGACTTTATAGTGTTCTGAAATACTGTCTACTTAGGTTTATTTAATGTTTAAACATGTCCGCGAAATGTCCGCGAAATCCTAATTTTATTCCGCAACATACCCGTGAAAAATACAAAAATTTACCGCGATTTAAGTAGACCCCTACTCATGACATAAACACTTTGATGCAACTTGTGTTAAATGAAGCACCGTTTTACAGTTTAATGTGTTCTATTGGACAAGACCTGCAAGAATACTCCATACCCAGTAAAAAAACTGGATGTAAATCTCATATTTCATGGTTTTCTTTTCAAAACATTTAACAGTAATTAGTTTCCAACCAATATATGGTTAGTTTATTTATCATTTCAAGACAATATATATACAAAGGTCAGCTCTAATACCCTGTTCAGATCATTCTTAACTTAGAAAGATTAATATAACTCTCTACATTCAGAACTTCAAAGACAGTGTACTTTTAATCTGTTTATGTTTAGTAAAGAAAACCAACAACCCACTTTTTGTACAAATATACATGACAAGAATAAACACAATATGCCAGATATTTCTATACTGTTCAGTGAATATTAAGTCACATTTGCTATACAAACAACCCATCCCACACTAACCCAGTCAATAACAAAACAATAACTCAAAAGATTTAATAATGTATTGCCGAACAGTATATGAATACAAACAGAACAATGCAGTAAGATTTGTGTTGATTTAACACTCATTCTTTGCTGCAGAAGTAGAGTAGCTCCCTTGTGACCCACAATATATTCCTCATGCAAATATCAGCTTGAAGGTTTGAAGCAGCCAAGGACTATTTCATGGACTGCTGAGGTTGTTTTTGGTGCAACATATTTTGCAGGAACATGGGTTCCTATTTACAAATAATTCAGATGGGGTTAGAGTCAAGATCAGGTTCCCATGATGTGATATGTACACAGGTCACATGCAGTACAAGATTACTTGACTAACACCATCTTGACCCAAGCCATCACCTGAACTAAGCGTTTTTTCCTATCAGAAAACGCCAGACACCTAATTTTTCAATAGAAGTGAATTGCCAGCTTCCATTTGGGGACAGTTTACTCAGGTTTCACTTTAGTATATTTAGGGGTTATTGGAAGGGTGTTTGACTACTATGCCTTTTTAATTAATAAATTCTTCTAGTTCGCTACTTGCTAACAGGTAACCTTTTTTAATAACTTCCAAGATCTAGAAGGTTTTAAAATAAAGTGTGACTATTTTAAACATTTCTGCTTTCTGCTTTCATGAAACCACTAATTAAATATTTATCTTTTATTTCTTTATTTATTAATTTACAGGAATGATTGCGTTTCTTATCATAGCTTTATAGATGTTGGCCTATTTTACTATTTCAAGAAATCACACAGCAGTTACTTGAGGCTTTGTCTGTCATTTGTTTTGGTGATGTCATCACTATGGGTTAGGTGTACTAAGATGGGCCAGTCGTTGCATTTTTGTTGCGACACTTAGCGAAGTAAACTTTTTGCCATATGTAATAAAAGAAAATATGTTAATGAAGACAGACGCTATATACTCATTTAAATATTTGTATTTAAATATTTGTCTTCTTAACGAGATCTCTAGCATTATACATTTACATTATTTTAATACTGTTATATACATAAAAAATGAAAGGCAGTTTAATCCCATCAGAATCTATAGTGCGGCCCCCACCTTCACCCCCAAAAAGCTTTTCATAATCATACAGTAGCCCCTTGCTAAAACTGACATGTTTGTCCATCATAAGGAGGTGTCAGGTTTAAAAACAGTACAATAAAATTGCACACACATACATTTATAGTGCTGTATTTTAAATGTATAAATCATTGCGCTGAAATAACACTAATGTGTTTTGGGTAGGCTACACATTACATTATGTAAAAATATAAATCTGTACAGTAGGCATATACAGCATACAGTAGTAAAATCAAATGAACATCTAGCACACTTTCATTTTACTTTAGCCTGCCGGTAACACAAAATAAATCATGCTGCATATGGATGCTCAGAATGAGCTGGAGGGGTTAGTGGCACGTATGTGCAGTCTATTGCTTTCAACTCGTTGGGGAAACAAGAAGGGTCATAGAAATTTGTTTTCAAGGCTTGTAAGTACACCCTGACTTTCGTGAAAATTAGGTACTTGGGTGTTCGCTTCAAAAATACCTTGAGCACAACTGGCTACACACGAGAAAAAGCAGACTTGAGAAATGCCTCCAACAATTGCGACCTGTTTAAAACATGCTTTAAAAAATCCTTAACAAATTGATGTAATTGTAAGTGTCGCAATTGTCTGCAGCTTTAGTACATCACATTATAATATTTGAGAACCCTCATTTGCACTATCTCCGTCCGCTTTTTGCAAATTTATGCAGGAACGGCCATAATTACATATTCATCCAAGCTTGAACAGCAAAGACAACCTGCTGCCGCAAAGCATTCCCTAAAAAGTCACAAATAGCATTGCGCCTGTTTTAGTACATTTCACCCAAGACTGGTTTGTGACTATTGCTACAGGCGCTAACCAGATTAGTACATCTATCCTTATGTGTCATATAGTAGCAATAATTGACTTCAAAGGAAATATTTTAAATTGCAATACAATACAACCACAGAGAATACGACCCCCCATAATACATGATAATACATGATTACTCATTGTTCTATTTTAGATTTACTAAAGGTAAAAAGCATTTCATTTGTGGTTCTGTTTTATTTTATTTTATTTATTTATTTTTGTTTTAAACTACTTTGTACAAATTATAAATAAAAAAATGCATGTATAAGAGCCCTCTTCATGTAACATGCTTTCATTTATTTTTACATTGTTTTTGTATAGGATGGCAATCTCATTTTGATCACAAGCCATATATGCTTATCAGAGTGGTGATGTGTAAGTACCACACTTGATTCTGTGTTGTGTGGACAGACAGTAAACAACCTTTTGTTTGTATTATATGAAGACTTTAATGGTGTGTTTTAAAAGATTTCCATTACATGAGAGTAGATGTTAAAACTTCATGCTGATTTGAACTTGGCTCTCGCCAAGATAAGCACCAACTAAGACGTAGCTTCACAGTAAACTAATGTAATCCATATGTGTCTCCATCCATTTGCGCTTCCTTCCATATGATGATATAGATATCCTTCTGTCTGGTGTTGATGGCTGAAGTATAATGCTGGCTCCAGGGATCAGCTTATTGCCTCCCCAGCGCATTAGCACACACAACGGCTGCGATGCTGGCTCTGGGGATCAACCATAGTGCGGTCTCCCCAGTGCATCAGCATGACAACCGTCTGGATTGAGCTAAGTAGGGTACATCTCTGGGGTCTTCAAGTGGGCACCTTCCATCCTCGGTGTTTCGTCGACTAGCCCACGACACCTCAAGAGGGATCGACGGTGATTCTGGCGTCCCAGCATCACCCCCCTCCGTCCCCCACTCAACTCAGCCCAGCGTACTTACCTGTACATCAGCGTTTCTTTCTTTCTATTGTGCTTGAGATCCCCAGCCAGAATCTTTCTGTCTCAACCACAGCCAGTTGCTGCTCCTCTGTGCTGCTTCAGATAAGTTCTTCACTGTGCGACGCAACTCTTGGCCATTGAATCCGACATCTCTGAGAAACTGGGTTGTAGAGTGTGCCACAAATCCTCGACAACCCACTTCCACTGGGTAAACCCAGACTCTCCATCCTCACTCTTCCGCTTCAGTGGCTAGTTGAGAATACCGCAGTTTCTTCCTCTCATACGCCTCATTCTACTGCTAAATTCATTTGCAAGTTAAATTGCCAGTTACAATTAGATATCATATGGGATGTAAGATTAACAGATATTGGCTCATCATTGTTCCGTGGCTTTCAGATAAAGAAAATATTTACACATTAATGCCTTACTGGGTAAAAACCACATATATATGTCTCGGTTTTTTTAAACATGGGTAGCAGTTTCTAACAAACCTGTTTGTTTTCTCCAGGGGTCTCCAACCCTGGTCCTGGAGAGCTGCATGGTCTTCTGGTTTCATTTCAACTGAACTCTGTTACTTAATTGCACCAATTATTGGCTTAATTAGTCAAGATTAACAGGTGTTCCAGATCTTTAGCCATTGATGATGTAAAGACACCTAGAAAACCTGCAGGACTGGGGCCCTCAAGGGCCAGGGTTGGTGATCCCTGGTTTACTCTATAACAAGGGTGTCAAACTCAGTTCCTGGAGGGCCGCAGAGTCTTCTGGTTTCCGTTCCACCCGAGCTCTCAATTACTTTGTTGTTCTAATGATTTTATTAATTGGATAAATGTAACACTTCTCTCCAGGTCTCAAAATGTTTCATAGGTCATGTACCTTGAATCAAGTGCATTTTTTAAATCATCAACTGTAAAAGACCTTGAAAAATATGAAATGTCCAAATGAACAATTTAGTTTTAATTCAGAGCTTAAGTTGGAATGAAAACCAGAAGACCCTGCAGCCCTCAAGGACTGGAGTTTGACACCCCTGCTCTATAATCTTCATGGCAGATAAAGAAATGGTGTGCACTTTCTTTGAATGGCACCATTGATTTTTGGTGGTTGTCCCAATATAGTTCCTATAGCAGGGTGACTTGTTAGACTGGATGAGATTTGTCACTGATCTCTTTTGTACCTAACTGTACCAATCTTATCTCTTTTAGAGTACCTTCAGTGTTGTTCACTAATAGCTTTGTCTTGTTATTGTGAAGTGAATCCTACCATTGAGTTGATTATTGGCCTAGCTCTATTGCAATGACTCACAATCCTTTGCGTCCAAGGATTTCTATATTGCATACTGTGCATCATGGTATAATATAATACTGGTGGCGATTTGTTTGTTTTTTGTTTAGTTAATGTGTCATGGTCATTTTGAACTTATTTTAATATGCAATAGCTCTTGAGATTCTGGACATTTTAACTGGTCTTCATCAGCTTAAGCAATTTATCATGTAAGTGACAATAGGAGGAAGGAACAGAACCCAGAAAGACTTTGCTGTTAGTGTCTTTGAAGAGAGTGATTACACAATATGACAAAGAAAGTGCACTTAAGCAGGTAAAGACCTTTCCAAAGTGTGGCTCTATGTGTTGGATGACAACCAAGCCTACAAGTACTATTGTTTAAGTGCCGTTGTGTGGAACATGCAGTGCAAATTACAAACTTTTTGTTATCTGCAGTACACAAATCAAACATTAATTAATTTGAATTATTTCACCACAAAGACATATGTCCAACTGTCATATACCAATGCAAAGTTTTTTTTCTCAATCTAAGATTTCTGAATACGTGAACGATAGTCTGCTAGTCTGTCGTCAGCCTACATTCCTCTAATCTATCTTTCATAATGTGTTTTCCTGCAGCAGCGACTATAGATGCAGTTTATGATTTATTCGATCTCACAAAAGGGCACACTGTCTTTAATGGTGAAACCTGGATCTCTCACAGCATTTCATCAGCTATTCAATGTTATGGATTTCTTTGGCATGCAGCTTCATCATGGGGTAGCACAAAATGTGTTGGTTGTTCACTTGGATCAGAAAATACTGCAGATATAGGGTTGCCTGCCCTGTGTAATATTAGCAGACTACTTATAATTATCTGTACCCTGTACTGTAAATAAAAATAGGATTCAGTCTATCCAAAAAATCTTTTAACACACTATTCCATATATTGCACAGAGGCTTTTTTTTTTTTTACTTCCAGATGTTGAGTGCTTGAAAGCCTGTCATGACTGATGTCTATAGATATGCCTTATGCTATTTGTGTGTGTGCGTGTGCGTGTGCTTGTGCTTGTGCGTGTAATCACCAGATACTTCATTGATATATGCTGTACAGTACCTCTTACCCAAATTGCCAATTCAGTTTTTTTGCGCTCCTTACCAGCCAAAGAATGATGTGTGCAATACATATAGCTAAATCACCTTGCATTCGTTTCCTCGACTGGGATGACTTATTTTAAGAATTTTATAAAAAGGCATTGCATGCTTTGTGTACTTTTGTCATTTGCATCGATGCTTTAAGAGACTTAGCAATGCGGTTTAACAGCTTTGTTCCCATGGTAACACGCCACATTAATATGACCTAAACCACTGGGAAATCTCTGATTTAATCACTTTTTTCCTACATTCCAAAATATAGTAAATGTAGCATGCTAACTGTTTGAAACTCTGTGGATAGCTTTTTTTATTTATTTATTTATTTATTTATTTATTTTAATTAATTTTATAACCGTTATGTACAGTACAGAGGACCCATTTATTGAAAAACAGACATTACAAAAGAGAACTATTTTACTTTAAATTCTGGGGGGAAATTACTATTAGTGGGAAAATGAGTGGTTGATTTAACTGGGCAGCCTTACCAGAGGGTCTTCAAGCCAAGCTTTTACTTAAAACCAGATCAGGGATGGAAAGAAGACTTATTCCACAGCAGTCTGATCCATTCATGGTTTTACTACTAAGACACACCTGAGCTTGTTATCTATACACTGGTTAATCAAGCTCGTAGTAAAATCTGGAATGAGTAAAAATACTATGCAATAGGAGTCTTATTTCCATACGTGCAGATGAACATTTCCTTTAGCTTATTTTAAATGGGTGTGTTTTGGTTCATTTTTCACAAACTGTATATTGCTTATTGCTTATTTAGCAGACGCCTTTATCCAAGGCGACTTACAGAGACTAGGGTGTGTGAACTATGCATCAGCTGCAGAGTCACTTACAATTACGTCTCACCCGAAAGACGGAGCACAAGGAGGTTAAGTGACTTGCTCAGGGTCACACAATGAGTCAGTGGCTGAGGTGGGATTTGAACCGGGGACCTTCTGGTTACAAGCCCGTTTCTTCAACCACTGGACCACACAGCCTCCATTGGCTGCTAATCGTGACACTACAAGGTGCTATTTTTTGTTGTCCTGGCCTTTTGGGAACCATCATGTTCTCTTTGGCTAATACAACTGGTTTCACACTACTATTTCAAATGATTAGATTGGCCTGTGTGTTTTTGGCTGAATTTTAAATGCCACAGTTTTTGTAAGGTTTCACTTTTAAAAAGTTCAGCAGGATCTAGTGCCAGGTTTTGGCACCTAATGTATTTCTGTTTAGAAGGCTCCTTGTGTAGCAAACTATTGAAAATCAATAACTGTAAACTGTGCAATGAGTCTACAGAGGTGCCATATTTTGAACTGGGCAGAAGCTGTATTTAAACCCACATATGTTTATTTACATACAATCTTACCACCTGGGACATAGGTCAATCCTGCAAACTAAAATGGTAATAGATTGGATAACTTGTTTAACATCATCATAGATATAATAATAATAATAATAATAATAATAATAATAATAATAATAATAATAATAATAATAATAAAAAACACAAAACAAAGCCTTAATGCTTTTTGTATTTTCTTAATAATATCCATCTGTTCAAAATACATCCTGGTTTTAAACATCCTGCTGTATTCTATAGCTAAAATAATACTTTTAAAACACTTATCAGTAATACAAATTGTGAGCATCACAAGTATGGCTCTATTGCATATGGAGACATGTGCTAGATGCCACAGAGTGAATGACTTTCATTTAATTACAGCCTGAAATCTGTTAGGTTTAAATATAATTCTGTTTCAAGTGTAAAGTATTCTTTTGTCTTTGATCTAATTAGAACTGTGGTTTAAACCGTAAGATTACAAGCATGACTAATAGAAGTAATGATCTAATTATTTAATTTGTGAAGCTAAATTAACAGAATGTATTTATATGCTGCTGTCTTGGTGTCGACTCCACAGGTTAGACTGACGTGTGTGTGTGTGTGTGCACCGCTGGGCATTAAGTCTACGTTGGCAATAATGTTTCAGAGATAAAACTCATCAGGGAGCCGCAGATAATTGAAGTCGCGGATGAACAGGGTGCGGTTAAATGAGATTCTACTGTACTTACATTTCTGTATTTTACATAAGTAAATGTTAACGCTATTCCAGCATTGCCGTGGCATTAAATACAGCAAGTGCAATGTTGCATAACATGGTTATTTTTATTAAATGTCAATAGAATGTAATAATGTATGTCACTGCTCATGTTGCAGCCATTGGAGTAGAACCTTTGGATTTATAGTGATTTTTTGTAAAATGGAAGGACTTTTTGTTTACTTAATTTGTATATTAAAAACAGAGTTGTTTTAAAGAACATGCTAATGTGCAATTATTACTTCGGTTCTAATTATGCTGCAATGTCCCTCAGGTTCAGAAAAAAAAGCAGTTTTTAATATTTTATGAGTTATGAGCTCCTAGTCATTAAATGTTCATTATTGCCACATTTCTTTCTGCATTTAGTCTTTTTTAAATTCATTCGGTAATTGGGATGGGATTTTTATGTACCATTGTGAATTGTATATAAATTGAACTCAAAGAAACAGTTTTCACTTGTGTGCACACAGTAATCCTTCCCCAGTTTAAGATAACTATTAATAGCAGAACAAGGGACAGTTTTTATAGCTTTAAGAATTATAGCTTTAAAGAATATTTCAAACCAAACCATTACTTTACATGACTGCATTGTGTTTGCAATGCTTATAACCTTGTTGACTGTATGGATTTGCATCATACAGTATCAATGCTGACTTCTCTTTTATGTGTTTCTGGAACCCTCTGTTTGTTTTGTTGATGTGCATTTACTTTGCACATTGCTGTTCCATATTGTTTTGCACAAATTAGCACTTGTGATTGTCACAGCTTTCAACATGTTGGGAATAAACAGTTGGCACGGCACATGTCTTAAGCTTTTGAAAATTGTTTTTTAAGTTGGTGTTTTTGAGGAACCAGTTTAATTAAATGTGCACAATTCACTAAGTTCAAGAACTCAATTATCAGTTCTGGGATCAAACTTATAAGAAACTAAATTTGTAAGACACTGAAGACATTTTTTTTTTTTCTGATCAAGGCATTAGACAAATAACATTTTCCTTCCCTGAGTGTTCTTTTTAGGAATGATTGACTCTTAAACCTCAACATGTTCTGGAAATCAGGACATAAATTCCTAACTTATAAATGCACAAGTATCATAGAACGTGCACACAGTTTACATTTCCAAATTGAAACTGTTAAACTTTAGCTGGAGTCAGGTGTGTAGATTTTATCAGTCAGGCTGCCTATTTATGCTGTACTACAGTTTTTGCAGCTTCAGTGTGCCAGCAGAAGGTCTGTCCCAGCATATACACTGATATTTACACCACAATCCAGGCCTACTTTAGATTAGCTTTAATCCATTATTATGGTGAATTCAGCAAAGGATAAGGTACAAAAATAACTTAAGGTATTATGGACAATGAAATATAAGCCTGTAATCGAGTAATGTTGGTTAGCCACATTTTGCTGCTGTTGTAGAAATCAAACAAAAAACACACACATTCACTGCATGGCAATGAAAGCTGACAGGTGGATGCAGCAAACCACGGGCAACAAGAATATATATCCACCACCACTACAGGTCACAGAGGATGCTGTTTTCGTCCCCTGTAAGTGTTATTGCATTCATTTTTTTTTAAAGATGGCTAGCATTTGCCTCAAAAGGGTTCCATCATTGAGCTGGGATAACAGAATGTTCAATAGTACAGAGATGGACTTAAGAGGTAGAATTCTTTCATTCAAGTTTTACTTTTACACCGTGGCAAACTGGCACTGTATTTACTATGGGGGAAGGGGGTCTGTTATAATGAGACGGCTTGCAGTGTTGTGTTATTTCAACCCAACATTCAGTTATTGCAGTGCACCTTGATGTTAAGATGTTGTTTTTTAAATGATGGATACTAATTGAGTGGTTTAGCTTTTTCATTTCCATGTCCTATTTAACTAACATATTCTCTTTTCAGTTTTTTTGTATGACCATATAGTTCCCAGACCTGTAATGTAAACTAAATTATAATTCCATGCTGTTGTTGTGTTTTTGTTAATTAAAATTACAGAAACATGCACACTCAACCACTGGTTCTTGAATATACAAATGCAAACTAAAACAAAAACTGTTCCCACTGTAAAAGTAGTAGTAGTAGTAGTATACCTCAGCCTTGATTTCTAAAAACATCCCAGAAATCAGCAGCAACAAAGTGTACTGGGAACGTAAGATTACAAATTGCTTCAAGATATAGTACTACATTGTCGTTTTTTTTTTCTAAATATCTTTAATTGGTTCATTAAGACTGCCTAGCTTGACATTACAATCTGTGTGTGGGATATACTCATCAATATCTTTCCACTTCTTGTTGACTCATGCACTTGCTGCTAAATACTAGCTAAGAAATTTAACCTGAATGCCCCCTACATAACCGCAAACCCTCCAGTCATATTTTGGTTGGAAACAGAGAATTTCTTGCTATAATGCTAAAGAAAAATGTGGGATCATTTAAAGTTTTACCTGTTAATCTTGCCCAACAAAGGACCAGCATATTTCCAGACTAAACATCAAATCCTCTAATGTAAGCTTGTTAGTCATATGTTGCATGCAGTGATTCAATTATTATTTTTTTTTTTTTTTTTTTGGGGGTCTGCATTCATCAAATGAGACCTGTTAGGGTGTAAATTAGACCTGGCCAGATAAAACCACTCAATTAATCCATTCAAGCCAACTCTCTTATCAATGGGAGACAGCAGACAGTACATTTAATGACCTCTCAGTGACCGCTGCTGTTTGTTAAGTGTACATCATTTTCGTTAATCATAATTTCACAAGAAACAGAATACCAAGTCTTTCAGAATTTGATTACTGGCCGTCATGCTTATTCTGTACATGCTGAGTGAAAAGTAAAATGTATTTTACTTTAATATTGCATTTTTTTTGTATTTATTGTATTTTATTGCCACAGCAGTTGGAACACAACACATTTTGTGTTAAATACACTGCTTTATTTATTGTAAAATACCTTTCTATAGTAGTAGGAGGATGTGTGCGCATTTGGATTTCATTCAGTGCTGCTTGGTAATAGTGTGTTATACCTGTGTTTATACAAAAATAAACCTGTTTTTGGAAAATTGTGTTTAAGTCTTGCAGACCATAGTTTTTGCAGATGGATGTTGTTGTTGTGTCAAAGTAGTACATTTTATATAACTATATGAAATACTGTATTTTTACTACCTGTATCATTATTACATATTTGAAAGATACTATAAATAGGACTCTGCAAACATCACTGTCAAGTTGAGCCCCCTTCTGGGAGATGCATGGCTGCAGATGTTGATAAACAACCCTTTTATAAGCTCTCTGCACTGGTTTGGTGTGTTATCCCTTAACAGATATGGACCTTGTTGAGTGCATGCAGAAAGTCACTTTATTACTAAAGCTTTGAAAAGACCATGGCAAAGAGATTTATTATGTTTATCTGTGATTAGAACATCTAATGAAGTCCTTAAGGAATGCCCTGTGACAGATCATGTGAGAAATTGAGGATACAAAAATTGTGGGAGTCCATTCAATTGGTCTAAGTAGTGCCCACTGTTTATATAATTTTAATAGATGGTACATCTGGCTAATCCACTTGCTTCACTGGCCTCTTGTCCCTTTCACCTTTGGAGGCCCGGGTGTAAATATGATTCAGACACTGTCCTTGCCAGTGAATTTAGTTACGAAGAGAGAGACAGTAGCACTGGCTAAAAAGATGACAGGAAAGAGAAACATAAGTAAAATAAAATAATCATCATAATAATTGAAAACAGTGTGTCCTGTACTTTTAATTCATTAATTTAAATTTAAATTACTGTACTAAAACTCACACAATGTTCAAAAATTGCCAACACCATTTGCATGGTATTGTATTGCTGTGGTACATTTTGTGCATTTAATAGCCTATACATTTCAAATATCTTTGCAAAATATACTTTAAGAAATAACAGTCAGGTGATGAGAAGTAAGGAATGTGACATGTATGTTGGCGTGCTGTTTCCTGTTGCTATTACTGTGAGTATAGAAAATGTGACATGTCTGCCTAGCTTACATCAGAAACAACACACATCTAGAGGTTTTTTATCTGCAGAAGGGCTTTCACTCTCCTCTTATGTATGCTTATATACTGTCATCTTTCATTGTATATCTTAAAGGCAGTCAAAGAAGAAAACTGGTTCACAAGGGCACACATGCAAAAGGTGTTAGTGCTGTAAATCCAGGGGCAGTCTATAGTGCAGTCCCAAGCTGTACAGAAAAAGTTGATTTGGTTGATTTGTTAGTTACTTCACAAAGTTCATCAATTAATCAGCATATTCCTGATGAAGACCTGAATTTCAGACTGTTGTATGTCTGCAATGTTGCATTCCTTGACTTTTCTGTGTCCTACTTTATTATACAACTGGTTCTTCAAGTGACTTTAAACTTTACAATTATGTCTGAGCCTGCAATCTTAAATGAAATGAAATGGCTGCCCTGAACACAGAGTAATGCTGTTCAGCGTAATGAAATAATATAATGTATAAGTACTGTAAGCCTATTATTATATATGTACAAAAATGGCTGTAGGGTCCACTCCTTGACAGTCTCTACTGCCTGCTTATTAAACAGTGTCTTCTGCTTCACTGAATTACTGCCGAACAAGTCGGCTAATCCTATGTGATCTCCAATACAGATGTCATTTCCTATTTAGCAATTAGTCCATATTCGAAAGGTAACCTTGGTAGTTAATTATAGTGATTCGTATGGATTCCAGGCTTTTTAGACTAAAACACGATCTCACAAAAGCAAAATAAATACACGAAATAAAGGAATTTTCAAGCGTATGCACAATTAGTTCATTCTGATCATACTGCATTATCACTGAACTGGCTACACTCCATGTAAATCTTTAGTCACCCACGACTGTAAAACACTTTTAAAAGAATATCTGCTGATATGCCTGCTCTAGCAGGGTTAGAGCTTTTAGCAGAGCAGTGCAGTTTCTGGTTCTGTAATGCCAGGTCAAGTCCTTCCTCATGTGAGGTATTCAGTGGTCTTGTGTTCCATGCAGTAGAATGTACATTTCTTACTCTAAATGTTTTGCTGTTCAGTAATACAAACCTTTGTGTTACTGAAGCTCATTCACATTAAATATGCTGCCGTTGCACCCCTCACCTGCTTATAAATCAGGACATAAGTGCCTGTCAGTTTCTGGCCTGTTTTCAACTTGCTTCCTTGCCATTTCCTTTTACAAAGTTGTTGATGGTGGCCCTTATTTGAAGAACACTACTTCACTAGCATAGCAGTAGTTGAAGGCACTCAGGTTTTGTATATTCTCTTCTGTTTTTATGATGTAAATATTGCTCCGCATTCGTGTCTCCAGCTCTGTGCGACAGACGAAAACAACAATAGGAATTTAAATACTATTTGGTTGCTATTTAAGTTCAAGTGCCAGTAAGAGATGCAAAACAAATCCTGCTACCTAAATGGTGTACAAGCAAGAGCTCATTAAAAGTGAAATAAGCTTTTAGCATGCACAGATGGTTGAAGAAAATGTATTATATTTAGTTTTATCTGCCTGGTTATCTGATAAATAATCTTTGTAAACAACGTGTGTTTTGTTAACACTCATATAGGACAGCCACTTTATCTACTTGGCTTGCTGGTAACAGCAATCATTTATTTGGTAAATAATGCACACAATTTAACTTTTTTTTTTTTTTTTTTTTTAAACTGACCATTGCAGAAAATGTAATTGGAAGGGCAAGATTTTCCCCATTTGGAAACATTTTTGTCCTAGTAAAGCTCAAAATGTTTAATGCAAATGTTGTTAAACAGTATTCTAAAACATAGAGGAATCTGGGTTCCTGTCTATGTCCGGCCTGTAAAAGGTTAATCAAACTGGGAGAACACCGTTCCCTTCCTTGTGGGAAATATCCAGGCCCAACTGCACCAAATGTGTATAAAACATACCACATAATGCTTGTTTGTTTTAAAATGGTTGACTTTCCATTGCATGATATTGGTTCTTCTGCCTTATATGATTACATACTCTAGTAGCAAATGACACTGCACTCACCCATTGAGAATTCTCCTTAATTTGCTGGTGTCGAAGTGTCATGAAAACTAATTGGCAAGTTAAGTTGTGGGGAAAGTGCGAAGATATTAAACCAGGTGACATAAAAAGCAAATAATGAGCCTTTGAAGGTCTTAACACTATTTAAATAAATATACTAGCAATTTTAATGGTCTAAACAGTAAGAGTTGGTAGAACAGATAGAACGATGTGTCATTAAGAGTTTTCTGAGATGTAGTTCTTTTAGATGGTTTTCTTGTAATGCTTTACAAGCACCCTGTTGTCCTTGGTAACAGCTTATTAGTAATTGCTCTCACTCCTCTGGCTGTATTTTATATTAGTTTGTAATACGTTTTTACAAAACAAGCAAAACAACTTGGCATAAAAAAATAAATCTTGCACCACGTGCTTGTTTATTATGATGGATTTCTTTTGTTTTCTGGTCACTTAAAAAAATCTGCTTCAGAAAATTGGACAAGAAACAACACTTCACTCATAATCGTGCATGCTCAGTACAGCACAGTATGTATGCATGTAGATCTACTCGCACACCTGATTTGCAGTCAGCAATTTAAGTTATGTAATAGAGCTATACTCTCTATTACACATGAGAAAGGGCACCAAATCTCCAAACCTTTAGTCTATTACTGATATTATCCTGGATTGGAGTAGGGCAGTGGAATAGTCTCCTGAATTTAATAGAAAAAGCTTCCGTCTTCCTGGTGTGTGTATTCACCCCCACTCTTAATTGTATTTCAAGGTGACTTGCCTTCCGCTTCCCACGTCCTGCTCACGATTTTTCATTTTGTAAGAAATTAGCTGTGCTGTGTAGTCAAAGGGTCATCCCACATCTGCACTGGTGTGTAGCATTACGTCTTGTAGCATACAGCTGAAGCACATTGGATGCTGATGACTGAGAACAGTATATTGTTATAATGATGTAATAGTGTCATTCTATGTCAAATCAACCAAAATCCAGGAAAATCCCTGACTGAAGATTTACATTTTGCTTATATTTTGTGTAGTGGAAGGTACAGGTCAGGTATGAAACTAGGCCATATATTTAAGCCCTATGAATGCTTCTGTACAGATAGGCAGGGGGGTCTTCTGTAGAATTCATGCAAAATAAGTACCACCGCTTTAGTATTTCTGTGTTGCTGGGGGCCTTAAAATTAGAAAAATTGTCCAATCGTCAAATTCCTGAGTGATTTTCAAGTGCATGTTCCTTCTAAAGTAGAAGAGATATCTCTTTCTAATTGCTTATGTGTGCTCATAATTTAACTGACTTTCTGTATGAATTTCTGCTACTGTCTACCAACTTTACTGTCTGATTTAATGACCCCACAAAAAGGCTTCAGGATGAAAGTATCGAAAATGACCCCATCTTTGAAGGGGTGAAAATCCTTGTGGGAAACGAGTTAACAAACTGACCTTTGGTGGGCTTATAGATGAGGATATGAAGGACTTGACTGGTAAAATAACTGACTTGGTAATCTGTCTTCTTCACAGTTTAATAAATGTACAAACATGAACAACACACATTTATGTTGTTTTCGGTTATATTGTACAATATTAGCAAATAGTTTGAGTTTAAACCAAGAGAAACCATAACATTTGTATAAATAAATAAATTCATAAAAGGTGTATAATCTTTATAAGGAAGTAGTTTGTCATAGGGCTACTGAGGGACTGTTGACCTCTTAGTTGTTCTTTGTTGCCATCTTTAAAAATGGATTCTTGCAAAGTTCTGAAACAAGCATTAATGGGTTATAGATGAGCGTTTCAGGGACTTATGGTGAAATAATTGACTTTCCAATAATTGGCCATTTTCAATACTTTCATCCGGAAGCCTTTTTGTGGGGTCAAAAGTACAGCAAAGTAGGTAGACAGTAGCAGAAATTCATACAGAAAGTCAGTTAAATTATGAACACACGTAAGCAATTTGAAAGTGATATCTCTTCTACTTTAGAAGGAACATGCACTTGAAAATCACTCAGGAATTTGACGATTGGACAATTTTTCTAATTTTAAGGCCCCCAGCAACACAGAAATACTAAAGCGATGGTACTTATTTTGCATGAATTCTACAGAAGACCCCCCTGCCTATCTGTACAGAAGCATTCATAGGGCTACTGACATTCTAAATATCGTTTTTAGATCCTCAAAATCACTCCAAAATGAGACGCATTTCAAGTATAACTATCCCCCCTCCCTACAAAAGGTGGTGTATCTCAGCAAATATTCATCATTGAGCTTAAATATTTGGCCTGGTTTCATACCTGACCTGTATCTTCCACTACACAAAATATAAGCAACACAAAACCTTGAGCTGGGAAGCTATGGTTGATTGACACGGAATGACCCGATAATGAGAAAGGAATAAGCATTCTGATCTCAGAACACAAGAACATTTAGCTAACGACTCCGGGAGATGTTTTTACTGATTCAATCATTCTGCATGTCGAAGGAGCAACCTTGCCTCTAATTCAAAGTCCCGTAAGGCTAAGGAGTCGTTATTAAATTTGATATGCCATTATACTTCAACTAGTGTGTTTTACAAGTTATTGCTAATGTAATTTATCAGGATAATACTTTTTTTTTAAATGACAAGCTAGCCTTTAATACAAATTCCATTCAGTGGATGGCTGTGGGGTGGCAAGTACTAGTTTGACAATACTGAGTACAACCTGATTTATATATATATTTTATATATATATATACAAATTACAAATTAATTTGGAGGTTACTGTTTAAAACACAGGAAACTTTTAAAATTGGCAAGTCACAAAAGAGAAGCCTGCAGCTGTTTGTCTACTCTGATTAATTAGTCCAATATTTGTTTGGATTCCCTGGGCAGATGTTGAGACCAAACTCAAGCAAACAAATCAATAATGTTTAAGTACCTGTAGTGTTTTGGCCTGGGAAGCTCTCTTACACTTCTTTATAATATCGTATTAACCACTGCAGTTTATAATACCATATTAACCTGGTGCACAACTCTACTTTATAACAATGTGAATATGCATTGTATTAAAGCTTTTTATAAATACACTCTCTGAAAGTTTAAATGTATTTTCTGGAAGATTCTTCAGCAAGAGGTCAAGGAAACCCGTCGTGTATTGAGGTCAGTACCCGAATACCTGTGAAAAGAACGCTAGTTCAGTTCCATTGCTTCTAACACACTCTGTATGTCTTCGAAGAAGCTGAAGTGAGTGTTAATAATGAAATAAAATAATTTTATTTGATGAAATCATGGAACTTCAAGCTGCAGAATCACACTGGTTGTAAACAGTGTCTTTTCGTTCATTTTAAAATACTGTTTAAAACCAACTGGGAACCAGTTCAATAGATTATGTTCTTGTCCCCAGTAGCTGAATTAGCCTGGTTGGGGAAAAAAAAGATGAATCTAACCCAAATATACACCCAAAATAAAAACAAACTGTTGATCGAGCTTAGGAAGCCAGCCATTAAGATGAAAAAAACAAAAAAAAATGTGTGGCAAAATATTTGTTTTATCAGTTGCAAAAGTACGTAGGTTTCTGGGTGAAAAGATCTAATTTCTTTTAATATGTAATGCATAACACACAAGGTGTTCCATTCAGTCATACCCAACTTAAAGTTAACTAAGGGGGAGCTAATGTTGTTTCTTTAAAGAATATGAGACGAGGAAACATTGCATAACATGAGTTGGAATGATTAAATGAGTGTTCATCCATGTTGAAAAGATTTATTCCAAATATTTTCTTGAACTAGACTTCTATTCATCTGCACAGATGCTGTATGGCATTATATCACATATTGTACAAGAATAATACTCTTTGTATTGTAAGATAATGTGTCATTTTCCAAGCCTGTATTTATTATTACCATCATCTTTATGACCTGTAATATTCCTCTTTTATAAATTTCAGCTGCAGAAAGTTGTATTTACATCAAACAGACATCAGAAGTTCTTTTAGGCCTCAGATGTGTATTGATTTATGCTTGTCAAAACATGATATAATGGCTGGCAATCTGATCCTTGGCAAAAGGCTGCTTGGCTCATTTTTATTTTATACTTGAATATTAAAATAAAGACTGAATCTGAGTATTTTCTAGTTCATTTGCTGAATTACTTTTCCTTTTATTGTGTGATTTTTATATATAAAAATGCAAATTTATTAAATAATTCCTTCATTCTGACCATGAAGACAAATGTTCAGTAACTAATCTTAATTTTGGGAGAGGGGAGCAGCGAAAGTGTTGTGATAATGCATGCTATGTTATACACTTTTATTTCAAAACTGAGGTGAAAGAAAATGGCAGAAGCATGGGGCTGGTCTTGTGTAGTTCACAGCAGAAAGAGATCATTCTAAAATGGCAGAAGCATGGGGCTGGTCTTGTGTAGTTCACAGCAGAAAGAGATCATTCTAAAATGGCAGGTTTCCTGCATGGAGTGTCACAATTCCAGGACACCACATGTAAGGTGTAGGTGGGTGAACTGATACAAACCTTTTAGACTATTTATCATAAACCCATGTTGGGTATTATAGTTATAAAACGTACACATAAGCATGTTGAAATTCTATGCAGGGTTGCTATTCACATTTTTTCTATGTTGTATTTCTTTCATCTACTGTGTGGCAGGGTAACGGGTTCATGTTTACAAACTGATGCACCAGCTTTTTAAGAGCCCTTAACCCTTAGCGGTCCATTTATTCAGCGCTTCTCAGGCGCGTCAGGTCCAATTTATTTTTACACACGCAGTTTATTTTAGACACGCTGTTTAAAAGTTTTGGTTTTTTTCACAGTAAAACAGGTTTAAAAGGCACTGCATATCAACAGGACACTCAGTACTGCATCCCCAGCCCTGCCCCACCCCTTGTTCACTATATTTTTCAAATACCTCTTAATAATAGTACATACTGATAAATCATCTCTTGATCACTCATTTTATCACCAAACTCCTCAATAATGCGATCCAAGTCGTTATTTTATTACTATAACATCTAAAAAAAGCTCTGCAAATGTCTGTGATATATTCTTTGAGAGCTGGATGCAGAAGCAGCCATCTTGTTTGTTTATGTCCGTGTTATCTATGTGGTGTCGGGGCTATCAGTATTCATGAGATACACCCCTTTTTTTGACTTAGAAAGGGAATATTAGGAATAATTTGTTTTTGTTTTATCGATGCAGAACTGAGTGTTTTTCAGTACATTTAAAAACCCACTTAAATACCAAGTCCATAATAATTCAGCCTACACCACTTAATATGCTGGGTTTTTTTACATTGTAACACACAGTTGTCATAGAAATAACCCCCCAAAATCCTACTTTCTGTAGATAGTAGAAATGCCTGGCAGTTAGAAATGCCTGGCAGTTTTATGGCTCCCAAGCCCCAGTACCAGTATCAAACACTTAAGCAATTACTGGAAGAAGCGGGTTTAGTTCTTGATATTTTACAAGTTTGAAATCAGTAACTTCACCAGTTCTTCAAGAAGATTTTGAAAGTTTTTTCCAAAAAATGCGTGGGGAGGCCATCTTGGTTCACTACAAACAACATTTTTGAAAAAGTTAATTGTACTGACACAGGCATGATGGTTCTCTGGTTTGGAGTTAATCAAGTAAACCATTTTTAAACTGAAGCAGTTTTAAATTTAATTTGAAAATGTAGGTCCGGCAGCCATCTTGTTTAACAAAACAACACCATTTTGCCATATTTCTATTGTCACCAGGATGATGCCTACCAAGTTGGGAGTAAGTTGGTTAACTGGTTTTCAAGCAGAAGCAGTTTGTTTGGTGCGTGTTTTGGTGAATTTGGTGGCAGCCAGTTTGATAGTAAAATTTATCGCAGCAACTTCTGCTTCGCAAAGTTGAAGCAGGTTTGGTTGCTGATGATATACGCCAAGTGTCAGATCAAGCACTTCACCGGTTCCCAAGAAGATGATTTTGAAAGCTTTTTCAAAAAAATGCATCAGACCGTCATCTTGGTTGACGCAGGAGTGCAATTTTTTTTTGTATCTGAACTGTAATCTACACGGGATGATACCTACCTAGTTTCATGTTGATTGGTTACACCGCATGCAAACAGGAGCAGTTTGAAGCAGCAGAAGCAGCAGCAGAAGGACCATTCTGGCTAGGAAGCCTAATAACAACACTACATAATTCCCTGCATACCATAAGGTGTGTATCTGTGTATGACAGGGATGGCTGTAGTGGTGATGTCAGGCCAGAATGCAGGAATAAAAACAAACTCAGTACTGCAGTGCAAAAGACACGGTGTGTGCTGTTTATTTAAATAACAAAAACAAAAAAACACTGCTCACAGAGCAAAATAAAAATAGATGAACACAAACAAATCACAAATACCAAAAACCATATAGGTCAGGCTGGGCAATCGCCTTCACTGTTCCTATACTTTTTAATTCTTACACGCCTCTCTCACTCTCGTTCTCCACTTCCGAACACCCACACAGAGCAGAGAGAACTGCAGGCTTTTATATTAGTGACCGAGGGATTAACTAGCTATCAATTATCTGATAATCCCTCGGCCACATTCTGCACGGGCTTTCCAATTACTACTGGCAGAGGACGAGCTGCCGACCTCGCCTCTGCCAGAACACATTTAACAATAACGAAACTAAAACGCACGGCTACGCCGTCCTATTTAAAAATATATAAATTATAATAAAACAAAACAGATACAAAATAACACACACTAAACAGAGGGGCGGACGGGTACCCTGTTCTAAAATAAATAAACAAAATAAAAACAAAGCAATAACATGGCGGATGGCACCTCGCTCGTACTCCACATACAAACACATTTTATCATGTACAGGGCTCCTGGCCCTGTTGCACTTTTTCTTTTTTATTTAGGAACATTTAACCTTTTATGGATCAGGGAGGGAAGCAATTGACCTGGTTTCCACATTACAAACATTCAACATGCAGAAAAAAAATCGGTAAGATTTATAGTGGCAGACACTGACAGACTTTCGGAGATGCCATTGAGTGGGGAAGCTTGGAGAGTGATCCATGCCCTCAGCCATTAGACGGGTTACTCTTGGCAATGATTTGTTATCTGTGGTACTGTAACTTGGCTGTAGTGACTTCAGTCCCTTCAAATAGTACATCAAGCAACCCACTCTGATAGTATTATAATTTGAATTTTAATGGCACTGCAATGCAGGCCTCAAAGATGATTGATGGCTGTTGCTTCTGGGGAGCTTATCCTCCAAGCACTGCTGAGGTAGAAATGGGTTAAGACTTGAAGCAATATTTAAAAAAACAATATTGCTTTTCTTCTGTGTCTGTGGTTCAGTATTTTGTCAGCTAGCTGTGTGTTGTCCCCTCCATATTGGCTGCCAGTTTACACAGCAATAAAACATTAGCTGTCACATGGAACAAGTGCAGATAATGTGCATTATGTGTCATTGCATCAAGGATAAAATCATCTTTAACAATTAACAACAAAGCTGTTTTGTTACAGGGACCATAACTTTAGCTTTGTAAAGGAAACTCAAGCAGTAGATTTAATTTGAAATTGTCCCTGCAGACCATTCTTAAAAATGTACCCCTGTTAAACTGAATGTTATGTGTTCAGTTCCTCTTTGAGTACGAAATTTAACCATTACCGTATGAGTATTTACCTCCTAAAGACCCGAAACCTGAAATACTGTTTACCAAAGCTGCTCAGCAAGCCTGTGACGCAGTCATGGACCGCCCCCAAGGGCACAAAAGGATTGTGCTCACAGATCTCAGTGCCATTTTTCCTTTCAAGACTGACCTGATCTGAGAGCCCTGTTCAGATAAGTACATTCTTGCTTCTATCTGTATATATTTCGTATTTATTGTGTTTTGCTTGTTACATCCTGCTGCGGCCTTGTGCCCTGCGTGAAGTCAGCGGCTTGAGTCGTTCCTTCCCAGAGATCCAGCCACATAAGTCGGCTGACTTTGTGCTCTACCCCCAGGCTGCACAGCTTCAGCTGGAGATTTATTTTAATTCTTGTTTTTGCTTTTTAGCACCATATGAGAAGTTTTACATTATTTATGTAATTGTTTAATTTACCGTTTTTTGTTATAGTATTTTCTCTTTTGTGTGTGTTCGGTTCTTTTGCAGATTTTATGAGCAGGCCTGTCTGCAACGTGGTGCTCAAGCACACTTCAAGTAAAAGCAGCTGCTGGGTTCAGCAGCAGTGCGCAGGACCGACTTGCTTTGGTTGTTGTTGCTTTAAGCAATGTCAACCACAATATTCTGATGCCGTTTTGGTGACAGCCTTTTAGCATCACCATTGGAAAGGCTGTTAGTCCATTCTCACAAGCAGGCTTCTCTCAGTCTCATGTGTGCTACTGACTGAGTGGTTTTGCCAGTGGCATACCTGTACGTTGCCACCCGTGGTGACTGTGGACTGGTTCACTTGTACTGAACTTGTACAGACCTACTCCTGACCCTGTGCTAAAGTTACCAAACCGGTACCGTACTGACCTGGTACCGACCTGACCCGGTACTGTCTAGGTACTGTACCATACCGACCCGGTGCTAAAGTCACCAAATCGGTGCTAAAACCACCGAACCAGTACCAAACTTACCTGGTTCCGACCCAGTACTGTACCGTACTGACCTGGTACCGACCCGACCCGGTACTGTCTAGGTACTGTACCATACTGACTCGGTGCTAAAGTCACCAAATCGGTGCTAAAACCACCGAACCAGTACCAAACTTACCCGGTTCCGACCCAGTACTGTACCGTACTGACCTGGTGCTACAGTAACCGAACCGGTACTGGCCCGGACCTACACGCTGCAAAAGCCATTGAACCGGTACCGAACTGACATGGTGTCAACAAGGTTCCAAACCAGTACTGCACCGGTCCTAAACCAACACTGACCCAGTGTTAAATACACCAAACCACTATCGACCGGTGCTCAGGTCAGCAGTCCGGTACCAAATCAGTTCTGCGTGGGTCTTGACCTGCCCGGTCGATATCTATAAGCAGATTGAGGTAGCACCTGTACAGCTGTATACTGTACACTGCATTGCTTGCTCCTTGCATCATGCCTGGGTTCTATCCCTATGAGACATGCAAAGCCAGTCTGCCTATTGAGGACAAGCACAGCAGGTGCTCTTACTGCCTGGGGCCAGTACAAGCCAAGGAGGCACTGGCTAATCACAGCTTCTGCGGGTTTGGTGCCCCTTTTTCCAAGCGCACGCTTGAGAAACGGCTGTCCCGCAGCTTTAAGAAGCTCTCTGCATCCCTTACTCCAGCTCAGCGCTCTTCCCTGTCACCCTCTCTTAGAGAGGTGGCTGTGCCCTGTCGGCAGAGCTTATACCGCTAATCAAGAGGGCCACTGCTGTTGGACGCCCCAATCACTCTAGGGCATATGTCTGCCCAGTTCGGGCCCTGGCAGACTACGCTGACAGGACCAAAAGTTGGAGGCAGTCCGAACAATTTTTTGTCTGCTATGGGGCGAAGTCCCATTGTCAAGCCCTGTCTAAGCAGCGCCTGTTCAAGTGGATAGCAGACACGGTCAGGACTGCCTATGAGCTGGCCAACTTGCCTCCTCCACAAAGGCTCACTGCCCATTCCACCAGGGGCATGGCAACTTTGTTGGCTTTATTTCAGGGTGCATTTGTCAAGGACATATGCAATGTGGCGGTGTGGGCTTCTCCCTATACCTTCACTAGGTTCTACAGGCTGAATGTCGTTCTGCAATGTTGCACTTGCGTTGGCTTTAGTACACTCGCCCATATAGTAATGGTTACATTTCGTACTTGAAGGAAAAATGAAGCTGAGATCTTTGAGCGCAGTCCTTTTGTGCCCTCGGAGACAAGTTATGACTGCATCACAGACTCACTGAGCAGCTTTGGTATACAATATTCAGGTTTCGGCTCTTTAGGAGGCAAATACCTATACGGTAATGGTTACATTTCTATTTCGGGGAACCACGGTTATGATAGTAACCTGACATTTCACAAACTCTGATTAGCGCTAATGTTATATTGGATAAGGTAGTTCACAATTGGTGCTAATTAGGGCCTGTGAAACGAACCCAGAGATTTCTAAAGACAATTATCCATTTCAGATGGAAATTATTACTCTGCTTTATATATTCCAAATCTAAAAATAAAGTGACATTGAATTTCAAATTGGATCAAATTGGACACATCCCCAGTGTATTCCTTTGAATATTAACAGTATTGCTTATTGTTTATTATGTATTTATGGAATCAAATAACTGTTTTATTATTTAGATGCTGTCTTGCAACATAATAATAATAATAATAATAATAATAATAATAATAATAATAATAATAATATCAATATCTTTATTTTACATAGCGCCTTTCACAGAGGACCACCATCACAAAGCACTTTACAGAGGCAGGCTGTGAACTGTGCATTATATGCAGAGTCACTTACAATAGGACATTGATTAACATGTCATCCACAGGATGGAGCACAAGGAGGTTAAGTGACTTGCTCAGGGTCACACAGTGAGTTCTGGTTACAAGCACTGGACTTTAACCACTGGACCACACTGCCTCCATAACATAACACTGGAATATTATTTTCATAGTGAAGTTGATAAAGCTTAAAAAAAGCTGATGTTGAAAAATAATGTGAGTAAAAATAAAGTAAATGGTAAAATAAAGAAGCATGAAGTCCTTTGATATGGTTATTGTTTTTTTTTATTGCATTATGCTGGACACGCTCCTCACAAGCATGGGACTGAGTATTCTAACGATACACAAGCTTACATAGAATGTAAGTCATTACATATTCACAAGACATGTGATCAGGTACACCCCCGCTACTCTCCTTTCTCTGTCCAATCATCGTGAGACAGCACCTTATCACACACACCTTGTTTGGTGCTGGTCCGCTCTCACTGGACTTTAACATCCCAAACCAAACTTGCTTTGTACCAAATACTGGTTCTAACCAGTCTGCTATCTTAGCCCTGGACCACTCCCATGGGGCATGCTGATTGTTCTTTGAAAACTACATTGCATCCAGAGGCCTTTTTTTTTATAGCTGTGAGTTAAGGGCTTTTATCTGCATACCCACCTGTTTCCCTTAGGGGTTGCGTTATCTTTAATTTGTGCTGGTTACTCTGCTTTTCTGCTCATCTTCAAGTTTTTTGTACAGTGCTTCTTGTTTGAGCGACGGTGGTTACAAGTCACAAGTCCTTTGGCTGAATGTCTAGGCTTTGTACATCCTGTTTCTTCCCTTGAACTGTATGGGTGGTTTCTGATTTTCAAAAGGTTCAAAACACTGATGTGCCCACTTAGTACAGCAAAATACACTCGCAAATTAAGACATGACCCCTCTCGTGTCTTATTTAAACTGCGACTGCTGACAGGGCTGTGGAGGATATCGAAGCATTTCCAATTCTCTGATATTTCTAGATCTAACTCCAATACAAGTTATGTGTAGATACAGATTGGATATATGCGCTATAACAGAGCTGTGTGATTTTGCTTAAGCCTGATTTACAATCACAAACAGTCCGCAGTCACACCTACCTGTACCTGTAAAGGTTATAGTAGCCATTCATTTCCATGCAATGGGTGCCATCCAGACAGCAGCTGAGGACAGATCAGGCATCTGTCAGTCTTCTATGTCAAAGATACTGACTGATGTGATAGATGGACTTTTTTGTAGGGCAAGGGAGTATATAATATTTCCAATTGGGGATGTGGAACAAAATAGAACAAAACACAAATGTTATCGGTTGTCTGGCTTCCCAAACATGCTAGGTGTAATAGATTACCCAGATTCAAGGAATGAAATTGCTTTCCAAAACAGAAAACATCATCATTCTTTAACTGTGCAAGTTTTATGTGATGCTCAATTATCACTGATGTAGTTGCCAAGTACCCTGGCTCATGCCACGACTCATTTATCATGAAGAACAGTGCCTTGTTCAGAAAATTCAAAACAGGGGCTTCTAAGTGAAGGCTGGCTAATTTTAGAATATGTTAAATGCACAATTAACATATGACCATTATGAAACATAGGTAACAAATGCATATTAACTTTTAACATTTTTATTAGGATTTTTCACAAACATACAGAAACATTCAGATATTGCATGTAAAGAATATGAACATTAATATTGCATCAGAGAATACATAGTTATATTGAAACTGTTTTTTTTTTCTATAGGCATGCTGTATTATTATTATTATTATTATTATTATTATTATTATTAACAGTTTGATGTGCTAAAATCCCATTGAGCAAAAGCTCAATTTGGGTGGCTGAGAATTTATTTTTCCTTTCTTTTTCCCCATTGTTGCGATGACATGTGGGCTTCCTCGTTGTTTTCCAGTTAAATGGAAGTCCAGACTATTGAAATGTGACTAATTGGCTTGTTAAGGAACCGGAAAATCAATTGCCGTTTCAATTGAATCAGTCATAAGCAGAAGTCGCAAAAGGCTTTGCGAGTAGCAGAAATGAACCAGCCCATCGAAAATAAAGGCGTGTAATTAGGTGGCAAAAAACTTGCAGTGCAAATTGATTGCGTCCTCTATTTTCTCTCTAAAAATGCGTCTTCTGAAAATCAGGCTGTATGTGTCTGTGTGAACAGTGGCCATCTTGGCTCCATGCTGTTCGCCCAATGTTGAGCCAAGATGGCTGCCAGCCACAAAAACCCATAGTTTTTTAAATTTTTTTTTTACTTGTGCAGGGCCTCTGCCCTGCCACAGGGACTAATGAGGCTAAACACTATATACCCTCTTAGAGCTTATAATTACATCCCATTTGTTTTTTCTTGTATTATATTTGAGATCTCTTTCCTGTGGTAACACACAGTGCAGCCCTTGTGCTAGCTTTAGTATATTCATTCATGCATAATGAGCAGTGTGTATTCAAACTCAAACTGTACTCTATACTATAATAGCTATATTTTCACTCTGAAGCCAGAGAAGTGGATAATGTGTGAAGTCTGTTTCACACTGAGATGCACTTTGAAGTATTTTGGCAAAGAAAATAATCCATAATTTCAAAAACACTAATACATTCTAATATAAAATGAAGAAAAGAAAGTTTCTATAACGTATCTTATTGGCATTGACACCCCTACAAGGTGGCGTATTGCCATAAAAGTTCTTGTATGGTAGGCAGCTTATTAAGACTAAAGTTTAGTTTTATAAAAGCATCATGTTATCTTAAGGTTATTTCAGTATAAGTAAAATTTAAAGAAAAAAATAACTGTTTAAACCCTAGAAATACTCACATGATTAAGTTTCATTAAACTGTCTCTCCACTAATGATTTCTGGATGCAGTCAACTGTGACTTGCAAATGGTATAATTAACTTGTTTGTAAACCAAGTGCAAAGCTATACTTTTTTCCAGTTTTCTCTGATGGGTGATTATTTTTTATTCAAGTAAAAACACTACAATAGATTTCCCTGTAAATTAGCAGTGCTAATAACCACTTTTATTTGAAAATATGCAATAAAAAACCCTTCAACAGCATGTTTGGTCGTAAATTGTGTTCATAGCCAAGGGGCCAATGAAATATCCTGGTGTTTTATAACTTCTCCATAGGGGTCCAAGTATGTACAGCACAATCTGTAATTGACCTATATTTTAAAGACTCTAAGCTGTAAATGTCAAACACACAGTTCTGTGTGAAGCGGTGGTAATGTTTGAGTCACCAGGAGCTTTGGAGTAGCTCAGCAGCACATAAAATGTTTGTTTAATCCTTACAGTGGTTCCCCTACAGGTGATGTTTGTAATATACTTCAAGTGTCAGGCCTGTATAGTGTTTTTAACCAGGTCACAAATCTGCAGATGGTTTCATAAAATAAATTGCTATTTTAATTTTACATCTACGCAATTTCTAGTTACAACTAAATTTGAGGGGTACCAAAACCAGACAAGTGTTTAGACGTGGGAAAATAAAGACAATAAAGAGCCCGGTATCTTATCTTGGAGGGCTTTTTTGAATGAATTTAATAATGATTTGCACATTAGTCATCCATAGTAAACTGCAATTAATTGGTGACTTCTAGGTAACAATTTGGGCAGTCGCTTAGCACTCGGTTCTGCAGCTTTGATTTTATTATACTGTAGTTAACCACTTGATTATCCAAAATCATGGGTTATCCAAACACGTCATGTCATGTCAGTCCCCACAGAACAGATTAGGTAACATGATACCTGGGTTATTGAAATTGATGTGGTTAGAAGAGATTGGATTTTGTGTGTTTTTGTCCTTTTTAATTGCAACCAAAACAGACCACATACAAGCTTCTGATAGGTTTAGAAGTACAACCCGCCTTCCATTATTTCATTGAATGGTGGTACCATATATCCCATATTACGTGTTTTGGAAATGAGGTCAAACACAACCAGAACAGAAATTACAAAAATCATATCGCCATATCTGAAGTGGTTACAATGGTAATTATCTTGAGCCTAGTGAATAGCACTCCACTTTTCCTAGGCACTTTGATGGATGGCTTATAGAGCACACTCGGCAGTCTTTCCAAAGACTTGTTTCAGTCATCTATCAATTCCTTATATGTGTAAAATTATATAGGGATTTGGGGAATTTTTTTTTCTAAATACGTAGCACACACTTTTGTGTAAATTGGCTGCCTTGTGCATGACTTTTTAAATTTGCTATGCAAATGGAATACCTGACATGCATTTTGCAATATTTAAAAAGCAGCTGCAACTGTTGTTTGCAAGTCAACTAATGAACCTGCTTGCATATCCAAAAAGTTACCCAAAAATGTTTTGGCATTGTACCTTTCAAATCACTTGGGTAATTTCTTGGAAACTGGGTCATTGAAACAAGTGCTATGCCTATTTGTTTTATAGAAAGGATATAATTTGCCCTTATCCTTTTATAGAACGGCACTACGGCAGTGTCTAATCACCAGATTCTCCATTTAACCTGACCTTTGGGGTGTTTTAATGTTAATCACATTTGAAGTAACAGACATTTAGGCTATAAGGAAATGTTTTATAATTTCATTTAAATATACTAGTATTTATAAATTGCAGGATACTTTCATAGGCTGCCATTCTTTTAACACTTCAAAGCAGTGCTGGCTTGAACTGCTTAATATTTGCTTTCACCTTTTAAAGTTGTATAATGGCTTATTATATTTGAAGGACTAAAATATAACGTAGATACATTTCAAACTCAAATGAATAAACAACGTAGAAAACAAACCCTGTAAAAATGATGCAATTCTCAGCAGAAGCTGTAAAAAATAAATAAATAAAAAATAAAACAAATAAAATGCTTTCATGACATCAAGAAAAGGGAGCTAATGTTTATTTTGAAAACTTGGCAGTTGTTTCTTTGATTTTTATATAAATGGAATTTCAGAAAATATAAGTTTTATTGCATCTGTTATTAGTTGACTAGGCCTACATATTGAATATCATTTTTCTTTTTTTGACAGCAATGAGTAAGGAAAATCTATCTAATGGCTATTTTTGGTATGTTTTATTTAACAGGTAAGAAGAAAAGAAAAAAACTATAACTTTGGAAACACCATTTTCATATGGTGTGACTTAAGATTTTTTTTGTTTACTTCAAGCGCTCCTATTCAAAATGGTTTATGATCACCAATGAAGTGATTGGAAGCTATCAGGATTAAGATAGATGAAGTTCAAGCCTTGGTGGGCATGGATGCTTTGCAAGAAAATACAAAAAATCCTTCTGGAGTGGAAGTGCATTCTAAGGGCGCTTTCACACTGGGTACATTTTCCCTGAAATTCAGTACTCGAGTGCGGTTCAGTACGTTTGGCATTCAGTGTGAAAGCTGCACTTGTTCATTCCCAGGTATGATTAAAGTGAACCGTACTGAGTCCACCTGAGGGAGGTGGTCTCAGTATGGTTGCCTCCGTACTCGGTACAGTTCGCTTATTTTTTCTTCAGTGTGAAATTTAAGTGTACTCAGTTCAGGTGTGAACGTATCGAACAATCAGGTGTTCTAAATAGGGTGAAACTCCCATAAGCTGTTGCTATATAAGTGGTACATCCATGAGAGATAAATATTGCAGGCTTGGACAGAAGTGTACTTAATACATTTCCAGGTGTACTCGTTGGACATCCAGTGTGAAGGAGAAATTATCTGAGTGTTTCCCCTGGAAAGAGATGAGTACAAATGGTAATTGTACTGTACTCAGTACATTTACAAGTGTACCCATTTTAAAAGGGCCCGAAAATTCAAGTATTTGATGCATCGAATAAACCTACAGGCTACACTTCACTACTTTTAATTTAAGCTCACGGTGCTACTTAAAGTGACTGACCCATAGTATGATTTCAATATCAATGTTAACATTATCTTTCACTTCATGAATTAAAGTATTTAGCTCCACATCATTTTTGCTTTTCATTTTATTAATCGCTATTAATTATGGTGGATGTAGACTGCAGCCATAGATGTCTGCGCATTTAAAATTAACTTTTGACCAGAAGTCTAGAACGGATTCTCAACCGGGGTCTCGAGTCTCCCCTTGAGTAGGTTTCAAAGGGTCCTCCGAAAATAAACCACAGAATGTGTTACTTTTCCTGCATGCTTATGACACGCTGAAACCTATTAGCTTCAGCATGTCATAGGCATTCGCAGAAATTAACGTGTTCTCAGGTTACATATCATGTTCTCGGGTTACATATGGTGTAATAGAGCTATTTCAGCGGGAGCACAACAGATTACAAAGCAGAGGAAACATAGTTGGAAACACACACATTAAGTACCAGATATGGATACATTTTTAATTCGACCATCAGCATCAAAACAACAAAACCCAGAACTTCCTTCAACAAGTTCAACCGTAAGGGCTGGAGAACAGCGAGGAGGTGGTGTTGTGAGTAAAAAACATAAAGCCATTATTAACCCTGCAAAATTAAGGAAATAAGAAGACAGCTACTTGAATTTCAGTTTTATTTGTACTGGAAGTGTAGATATACAGTACCTCAACAGCAGCGTGTAGTTTGTGCACAAGTACTGTCCAATGAATGTTTGAAGCCCTCCAAATTACAGAGACATTTAATTACCAAGCATGAAATATATAAAAACAAGCAACGTGCTTGGTACTAAAGCCATAATGAAATCCACAACTACTGTGGATAAAAAGCTTGTAGTGTCATCATACGTAGTGGCGCAGAAAATTGCTAAAGCAAAAAATCGCATACGATTGCTGAGGAGTTAATATTGCCGTGTGCCATTGAAATTGTAAAGGAATTGTTTGGAGAGCGGAGGCCAAGGAACTGGCAAAAATACCAATGTCAAATGACACTGTCAAACGACGGATCGCTTTTATGTCAGAAGACATAGATTTGCTGTGCAGTGATTGGCTACGTGATTTTGCTATACAACTCGATGAATCCACAGACATTTCTAAAATGCTCCATTTACTCGCCTATGTTCAGTATGTGTGGAATAAGGGAATAAATATATATATAAGCTGTGGGTGGACCTCAGAAGCAAAAATGTAAAAATGTTGAGAACCCCTGGTCCAGAAGATCCTTTAAATTGCCTGGATGTCTCCATCAATCTTTTTGATGGCGCTATTTTGTAAATCCAAGGTTCTGTCTGGATTATACTGTAGATTCCAAAATTCAAGTACGCGGTTCTTGCAAAAACCCATTTCTACACAATTGCATGTTGTACTACTACTATTGCTAAGCAACACAACAAACAGCTTTAACCACGTGATACATAATTATAAAATTTGTATGTTGACTGCATTTTTCCCCTTTATCTGTTCTCTTTTTATTACAGGGTTTATAACCGTTGCACATTAGGAAGGCACATTTCTCTTGTAAAAATTACAGACGACTTTTTTTTTTTTTTTTTTTCAACAAGCACGATTAAAAAATAAAAATAAATCTAGCATTCATGTAAATGCACATCTTTCTGATCTGTGCTCATTCTACTGCTTGTGTTCACTGTTCAGGAAAAAAAATCTGACTGTCCCAGCCTGTTCGCGCCACATAAATGTAGCTCACTGAATTGAATGTTCTCAACTCGGTTGGAATGACTAAATTAAACAAACAAACAAACAAAAAACCCATCAAGACCACAGTTTTTGTACTTTTCATTTTCAGCAATATAAAGTATGTGCTACAGTGTTACCAGGTTGGATATAGGAATATCCCAATTTCCATATTATACGTTTTTGGTAGGTTAGCTGCATATATTAACAGAAGTTAATGTCAAACAAAAAGGTTATGTTTTTTGCTTGACTTGTGAACTGTACCATTATGTGAATGATAGATTTCAGCTCCATGTTATATTGTATGGGTTTATTCAGCCAGGTTTAATATCTCATAAGACTATATGCCAAAGGTAATTCTCTTAACACTGCTTCTGGTAATAATGTGTAGTCTGTTCTTGACGCCTTCATTATTATTATTATTTATTTCTAAGCAGACGCCCTTGTCCAGGGCGACTTACAGCCGTAAACACAAATACCAAACTCTTAAACCCGCAAAATTCAGACCCCGTTTATCTACAAAGCATTTGGAAAAAAATTACTTTTTTAAACAAAAGAAATGGGAACTTTGCAATCAGCACCTTTCAATGCACAAAATGACAACATTCCTATATAAATGTTATATAAATACTTTACTTGTACTTTATTTATATATATATATATATATATATATATATATATATATATATATATATATATATATATACACACAAAATTTGTTTCAAAATGCTGTTGTGAAAAAATGCGTGGCAAGTGGTCCATGGGAAAAATCCAAACACCAAGGTGGTCCCTACACTGATAAAGGTTGGGAACCACTGCTCTAGATGAAGAAGGCATTCAGAAAATAGGAAGCGGTCAACATTTTGTGGCTTCATCACTTGTTGTGGGACAAACATAGGTTTTTCATGTTTTAAATATTCTTTACAAATGTAAATTGAATATTCAAATATTTTTTAGTATTGAATTAGCTAGGAAACAAAAGTATAATTCCTACTATTTTACAGCAAAAAAAAACCCAAAAAAACTCTTTAGTAAAATAAACCTGCTACCCCATCAAATGATCTATTCAAGAAAGGAGAGGGACACTCTGGTACCGTATAATATGTATTATTTAATTCAGACATAATTTATTCATTAGTTTCCTTTGTATCATGTCTTTTTGCTACAGTAATTTATACATTCTGTTTTGCAAATGAATACAATTTATTTTGTTGCCATCAAATATTAAAATATTTGTTCCAGTACTAAGTAATACAGAAAGAACTGAGTAAGAGATCCTTGTAGTTTATTGCTCTAATAGTTTTTTAGTGAATACAAAAAAAACTACTTTATTTGCAGAGCCAAAAAACAGCATTAACTGGACCATTTTGTTATTTATGAAACATTTTGGCATGCAGATGAATAGCTGAAGAACAAAAATAAACCTTGTTGGGTTCTCTTTCGAACAGCCATGAAGGTGTTAAAATACTTTGTGAGAATTCACATATTTTGAACCAATTCCAAATCATTTCACCTTAGCAATTCAATTAACATGTGGAGAATCAAAGTAAAATGTGCTGTTTTTTGTATTTTGTAGTCTTACAGTTAATCCCATTGGCTGGAAAGCAGAGGGAATCATGACCAAAGTAATTAAGGATCTCAGTTAATGGAATCCTGGTTTCAGTCACTTTCTGAGTAATAAGTAATACACTGCTTTATTCCCACGGTACATATTTTTGTCACATTTTTCCATCTGCAACTGTACTGCCTGCGGTAAGCACTTCCTAATGTCCCTGTCAGGAATGCACAACAGGCAGTGAATTTAAAACTCTCCAGAATAGCAGAATATAGCTTTTCCAAGAGCCTTCCTATCAGCTATGCACTGTGTCCGTGAGCCTGGGTCAGAATACTCATTTATAGTTCATGCGTGAGCCTGTCATTATACATGGCAGGGGTGCGCAACATCACTTTTCTCTTAACAAAACAGTGTCTAATAGTCCTCATTACAACCAATCTTCAGTTTCACTGTATTGTACTTTCACAAAGATATTTGGTCTATGTAGAACCCCTACAGTAGCTTTGCGCGTACCAACCAATTTTCATACAGTGAAATGGTTCTGATTTGTTGAATGTAAGTATATCCAGATCTCTATGAGCTCAGCAGTCAATCTGTGGTTTAATCTGAACATGTATGTATATACACTATATCCAAGGATGCAATTTTGGCATAAGTGAGCAACAAAAGATTCAGACGTTTCATCCCTGGCACCGCTTTTCAGCTATTCACTAATTACTAAAACCAATAAATCTGCCACAGTATGCCATTAATTTGCTTTGTAGATACTTGAACAGTTTTATTTTAGTACATTACATACTGCTTGCAATTTCAAGTTAAATTATACTATTTCTTAATGCTTGTTTTACTTTTTGGTTGCATGAGTTGCTCCCTTGATTTGTGCTTCTCCGTGAATTTTTCCCAGCTAAAAGCGTATTCATTTGGGTCCTTTGATTGCTGTGTATCCACAACCATTACATTTCTGTAAGAAGATTAGTACATTTATTGTTCTAGATAAAAGCTGTTATACCTGCATTATCAATTCCATTAGGGTATCTGCAACCTGTCTAGCACAGGTGTTGCAATATATGTTGTGGTTTTCTCCATTTGTTATATGTTATATGTTTTGGCAGATACAATCATTTTTAGTAAAGCAAACACCCCTTAACTGTTAGATAATATAAAAAAGTTTGAGGTAATCTGTAAAAAGCCACGTATAAATCTTTAAGACTACCCCCGCCCTTTCAACTTTATATTAACATATGGCTTTCTGCCATTTCATTGTATCGCTGCACATTAGGTCCCTCACATTTTAAATCCTTCTGACAAGTATCTACATGTGTATTCAAACTGTCTGACCTCTTGTTAGATGACTCTAGACTGTAATTCTCTTGCCTTCTTTTTATTAAAAATGTCTTCACTCAGTCCTTTCATTGAGTGCTGCTTTCAGGCTTTGTACCCATTAATCGTTATAACTTTAGACTGTTCTAGGTGGCCACAGAGATTTGCTTGTTAAATGCACAGTTGTTTAAATGTACATTTATAAAACCATTAACATCCACGGATTACACATGTAATGATAAAAACTGCACCACTCGAATGACCTAATTCCTTGCCCAGTATGCTGGATTTGTGTTTCATTTATTCGAGTACTTCGTTTATTTATAATATGTGGTTTTATTTGAGTTAAAGCACAGCCTTTATTTTGGTTTTCCAGTTCTCTTTGTGTGCTGAGCCCTATTCATAAACCTTCACCTCCTCCTATATTAAAGAGGGTTTTTAAAGTCTGTTTTGACTAATTAAGTAATGTTTGGTTTTCATGAAACTCTGACAGCTGTTCAAGAAAACAAGAAGAGTCATGAACAGTTTTTGAATATGAAACATTAGTTAGTCAAAAATCCATACATCTTACCTATTGTGCCATCCATTGACTACACGGTTCTCAGAATTGCAGCTTTGGAATAAATACATTTTATAGCAAACATATAGTGTCATTAAAAAATAACCTGGTATCATACTTGGTTTTAAAAAAAAGTTTGGTTGCATGCCTTACTTTTCAGGTAGCCTTGCACTTCCTTGGTCATTTAACCTGGAGAATGAAATTGCCTCTTTTCCCAAACCAACCAGCTGTTTTACAGCCATTAACACTGTTTGACTGAAGACAGGTGAAATAACCTAGGAAGTAATAGTAACAAACGAGCAAATTTATTGTTTTACTTGAGCTACTGTAGTGTAGTGCCAAATACTACTTTTATAAATGAAAATAAATGTAATGTGTTTCTTTCAAAACTGCATGGGCTATGTACAGAGTATCAAATGGAAGTGCACGGCAGGTAAGAGTTGAGGTACTATTTCAAATTGAATTCTGTATTGGCAAAACCACAATTATTTCAATTGGATATTTTTCGGCCAGACCTGTTAGTAGGTCTTTCACTGAGTTTTACATCCAGAGTCCTGCAAATAGCATATTATTAATGCAGATGTTTAATAGAGAAGAACTTAGCACAAGTGCATTATTTATCTCTGGCAGCTTGAAAGGCTAAATATCTTGCACAGCTCACCAAGCTGAGCCGAGCTGTGGAAAAAAATGGGTGTAACGGCAACAGAAGAAAAAGTTGCAGCAGGAAACTACAATCAGTTTTTCCAGTTTTCCAGCAGTGCTGGGATGTCTGTTATTATACAGTAGACCTTTGCTATAAAATGTGCTGGATAAAGGTCACTGTAGCAGGATAGCATCAGAAATAAGTCAGGAAAAGCTGCAGTCGAAGCGCGTAGGCACACGTTTCTTTAACAAAGAACACAAAATAAACATGGCACAAACAGGGCACGAGGGCCAAAATAAAAGGTACACAAAACAGTACAGACTGGGCATTCGCCTTCACTATAAAGTTTACAACCTAAAAGCACAGGTACACTCACCTAACTCCCTCCCTCAACAAAGGATTTCTCCTCCCTTTTATACAGATGGCCATTCTCCGATTAGCACTCAGTTACCTATTTGGAGAATAACCACACCTGTGATTGTTGGCAGGAACAGAATTAACCCGATCTCTGCCAACCGTACATTCCCACACCCACTCTATTTACACAAGCATGGCTTTTACCCTGCCACAGTCACCAAGCTGCATGTGCTCCTGAATCCATTCATATTTTTTAACATCTCTTAGTGAACACTTTGGAGTTGTTTCCTATCTATGTGGTGTACCTAATGCGCTGTCTTGGTTGTAAAGTTGATTTTGACATTAAATACTTAGGGAAGCTCAAAGTGTAATGACTGTTCCATTCCATGAGTAATTGTATATTTTTATTGAATTTGCACATCAATTTAGCATATTGTGTAATATTGTGATATATTATCGAGCATCATGATACTCCCATCATGTCGGATGGAGCTCTAAATGAGGTATCCCAGAACACAAAGTAGTACAATAGAACTAGTTTTGGTGATGGAGGTCTTTATCCCATATTACGCACTATTGCACAGATGGAGCACATTGATCTTATTTAATCAAGTGTAGCATATTGTGTCTACAAGTTAATCTGAAAGTTCATAGTTCTCTGTGTGTTTCGATTTGCTATGAAACCAGTTTTTCCTGAATAGATGCAATGTATTAGTGGGGTCTGTGTTTAATGTAATGTCAGGCACAATACAGAAAGTGTTAAACAGCAAGATAGCAATGGTTAAATGGGATTCAGTAAGCAGATTATTGTGGTCATCGTGGTTAAAACATTTCAAATCACATCCATTAATGCCAACATCCAGGTTTTTAAGCCACACATCCTTCATTTTGTTCTGCATAGCACTTAGAAATCTTTTTTTTTTACATATTTTGGAGCACCAGATTTGTGATTTGCATTAAAGACACAGCAGCATAAAACATGCAGGGGCATTAAAGGCATATTTTAATGAGGAAATTAAATGTGTTTCCCTGTTGAGCTTTGGAAAATTGCAGACGAGTATTTTGTAAAAGTTACATGTCAGAGTTATCAATAGGAAACATTGGATCTGTGTCCAATTATTTCTATTTTTATAATGTTGCGTTCTGGTAATGTAAAATAACTAGAACAACATATGTTTAATGACTGTTGATCACAGAATAATTTTAATGTAACACCAAACAGTGTTAAAATAGAAGAAGAGTCTCCCTGAACTTTCCTCTTGTGAGATTGTTCATGGGTGAATTTAGATCCTGGGATTTATAGTGGCCATGGAAGATGCCTGAATTGTCTATCATGTGCCTCCAACTGATGGTGCATAATTTTGGCAGGGTGGATTTGTGCATTGTCTTCTTAAAAGTAACCAGGCATCAGCATCATGGTTCAAGAACAGCATTGTTGGGTGGACTTGATCTGCAACGTCCTTCCAGAGTTATCGAGGGACCCAGGGTATACTGCCCCACACCAGGGCATTGCCAGTCATTATTTAGGAAGCTTTAGTACATTATTGATTTCTTGTACCAATGCTTCACCAGTGAGGAATAGCTCAGATTAATACAATACCTGTACAACTCCAGGTTTCAAACAGAGCACTATATGTTATGAATTAAGCTCAAATTGTCTGCCAAATTTCAGTTGGAACAATGGAATGGAATAATTGAAATAATTAAAAGTTTGGAAGGAAGGTTAGGGTAAGGAAATTAAAAAGGTGTCCTACACTATATTGCCAGCATCACTACTTGGCAAAACATGTCTACTCATTAAAGTAGGTTGAAAATATTCCTAATAACATGCATTTTACTTATCTGATGGAAAATGAAACGGTGTCCTGATGAAATGTTGTACATTACAGTACTGCACTCGCAATGAACAATAGACTTAATGCACCAAATTGCATACAATGCAGGTACTTTTATGCTATTTACTTTAACTCAACCTTACAAAGACAGTGCATGCTTGTACTGCAGTTGTTAAATAAAGTGCATTGTTTTTATGGCATCACTTTGTCAAGTAACACCCTCTGACTCCAAGGACAACATGCTCCTTACAGAGTAATTTCAATAAAACTAAAGTATGTGAATTAAAGCTGTTTTTATTACAATAAAATCTATTGGAAACCACTAACCCAAGCTTTGTTGCAAAGTCAATAAAACTGTCGTAAACATTGACGGCTAGGTTGCTGACAATTCATCACCAGCATCTCTACAACTGTACTATAAAAGTCCAATGAATACCAGCACATTTGCAGCTGCACTGTAATATTTAAAAAAAAAAAAAAAAAAATCTTTTGTTGTTTTGTTTGGGGAAAAAGTTACTTCCTGGTAGGTAATAGAACAAACAGCAACACTCTTTATGGGTCAACAAAATGACGGTGATGGCTGTGTTTGTTTTGTGATGTGGTCACTTTTTTATAAACAGGGCTGATTTCCTGTAGGCCCTACAGGCACAAGAATAAGATGGAAATAATTTCAGTCACGAACCAAAATGAAATTACATTAAACTGGTGACCCAGAATTGAAAGACTCCCATCTGTCCACTGAATCCTCCCAACATTTTTATTTCACCTTGGCTAAATTGGTTTTGTATACCAAAGTAACTAAAACTATGTTTGGTTTATTCCTTATTTACAGCTGTCCCTTTTCCTCCGAGTCACCAGCTAACAGCGAAGGAGGTTTTTGACACCGATGGGAAGCCCCGAGTGGATGTCTTAAAGGCCCACCTGACGAAAGAAGGCCGGCTGGAAGAGAGCGTGGCCTTGAGACTCATCACAGAGGGAGCAGCCATACTTCGGGCTGAAAAGAACTTGCTAGATATTGAGGCTCCTGTGACAGGTAAGGGAGCATGTACTGTGAAGGGTCAGTAAAATAAAATCTGATAGTAATCAAATTGTTCCTAAAGCTCAGCAGTATTGTCAGTCTTCAACCTTCAAGTGATGGATTTTCATTCCACAGTGATTAATGTCTTCCCCCTGACAGTTTGACGTGCTATACAGTTTGGAATCTGACTGGTTGTGTGCTGTATAGCAGTCGATAGTGTTTAAAGTGGTTTGGAAAAGGTGCCGGTATGCACCAAAAAAAATTTTGGGTTAAGGGGGTGGGGGTGTGGTTTGGATGATTTTACCACATTCAGCCAGAGCTACGAATTATGTATCATTTTTTAAATGCCATCTACAATATGTTATTATTAAGCTTTTTTAAAGGACTTTGTTAGTGTCTTAATGTTATACAATGAAAACATAAAATTGTTTTACTGTCAATTTGCTTTTAGATTACACATCATAAAAGGTATATATAAATTAAATATTTTAAAATCTTTTTTTTTTTTTTAGTGACTGCTGTTTGAGGGGAGGCTCATGTAACACCTTGAATAGCCAGTATTTCATTTATTTGCATCACCACAGAACCTTTTAAAAAAAAAAAAAAAAAAAAAAAAATTAAAAAAAAACCTAGCTATTTATATTTCTCTTTGTATTCCAGATATTGTTGTTTACTTCAACAATCAGGGTAATCAACAGAATTAATACTTGCGGGGGAGTTTCTTTGCTCTTAACCACATATTGAAAATCCTGGCTGATGAGAAGTTTGCTAATTTAGTTCAGGCTTGGTGCCGATCTTTTTAGGTGGTATGTTTTTGTGTTGTCCAAACTGTCGGAATTATCACTCTGTGGTTGCGCAGTCATAGGTTGCTTTGGCTGGCCTAGATTGCTCTTTTCTTTTAAACATCAGAAACCCAGTACACAAAAATAAAACAGATGAAATTCAACATGAAACATATTAGTAGGATTTGACTGGTATGATTTCCAACACTCACAAGTAATGCATAAAATACGCGGGTACAGTGACCTACAGGGTAAGTGCTTCTGGAGAATAAGGGTATGACCTGAGGTGAAACATACTCACGCTATCTAGAGACACTGGCTGTTTTGCAGCAGTATAACATTTGTATAATTCCCCCCCTAGATTTATTTTTCTTTTGCCGGTATGCCATACAGTCAGTTGTTATCTTACCGGTGTGCATACCGATGTATACCGCCCCACTTTAACCACTGGCAGTCGGTTAGTGGTGGTTTTGCTTCCCACCACAGTATTAGAGCAAAATTGTGGTCGCTGTAACAATGGAAAATTCTGATCCACAAAAAAGCACAGTTTTCTGACTTGTAAAAGATGGAATTTGATATCTGACTTAAATTAACCAAAAATGTAACTGAAACAATATCGCTTGTACTCTGTACACTGGGGGAATGTGCACACTGGGGGAATGTGTTAAATTGCCAGCATGGAAATCACCTGGCACTAATTATTTGTTAGGGGTTTATGTCCTAATCTTTTTAATAAACTGTTTTCTGACAAATCCCACTCTTATTAATGTTAACTTTGATAAACTGAACTCTTGTAGACCAAATATTGAACTTGAAATTGTAAATGCATTAGAAACAAAACATAGATGCGAAGCTCATCTGATGAAGGAAGGCCGGAAATTAAATGTTCTTTGAGGTAATTGGTCTTAGTGACAGGTGACATGAATTGGGTTTCGACAGTGCTGTTTACCTTTTGAAAACAGAAGTATTGGCATTGGGAACAGTATAAACAAAATTTAAATGTAATCCAAACCAAATTAAGTTTATATTTTTTGAGTAGGTTCTAACCTTTAGATCATTTATTTTTGAGAATGTAATGTCCATGTCCATCATTGCTTTTCCCTATTACCTTTTGAGTACATTATTGAAAGTTACATGTAATAGTAACATCTGATAGTTGTGTTTTATGTGCCATCATAAACAGCAATAACTGCTTAAATACAGGTCTCAGAACAAGGGCTGCATATCCACTAGAGAAAACAGTCACCCAATTCAAACCAGGAGCCGATCTAATAAAAACTTGATGTTTTAGAACAAACACACTTTGCACAATGAGCCATGTACACAAGCTTTCTGTCATTAAAAAGATGGATGAAATAAAAACAAAATGTGTTGAAGCCCCCCTGACACCCCCCTGACACATCCTTGATTTGTTTCACTGGAGCAAGGAAAAACTGAATAACTACAAGTGTTACTGTTTTTCAAAATGTATTGACTTCAGTTTAATCACATCCAAAGTATTAAAAGGAAAATGTTCTGCTAAAACTTCCAGCAAGTGCTGCTGAGCTGGTGACCAGTGTAAATGACCAGTTTAAAGTATAAAGAGCTAACAATATTATCATTAATTCTTATCTGATGTGTACAGTATTGTCATCACTTCGTAGGTCTCACAATTCCTTTGTGAAAGATACACAAATTATGTAAAACGTGTATTCGATTTTTAAATGTGTTTTTTTCCATAGTATTTGTAAATAAAATAAAAAATTGCTGCACTTCTTGTGGGAGGAATGCAGCTCTCCTGAGCTTTATTTCTCCAGGAAAAAAAAACTACGAAAAGAAAACTCTGAAACTTTTTAAATGTTATTCATTTATTTTCTTTCAAGGAACTCATAATCTTATAAACTTTGTACATTGGCTCTCATTTGAGTATCAGTCTCAACTTAATTCCTTCATGCAACCTCTAGAACAGGGGTGTCAAAATCCAGACCTCGAGGGTCTTCTGGATTTCATTCCAACTTAAGCTCTCAAGTTACATAATTGATCTAATTATTTGTTGAATTTGGCATATTTAATATTTTACTTTTACAGTTGATGGTTTTAAAAAATGCACTTGATTCAAGGTAAACTACCTATGAAACATTTTGAGGCCTGAAGAGAAGTGTTAAATGTGTCTAATTAATCAAATAATTAGACCAATTAAGAAACTGAGAGCTTGGGTGGAGCGAAAGCCAGAAGACACTGCGGCCCTCCAGGAACTGAGTTTGACACCCCTGCTCTAGAAGTTGACCTAAGTGTAACATTGAAGTATTTTCAAGGGTGTACTTTAAAGGGCAGTGTTGTGTGATGCACTGCTGTTACAGATTCTGACCCTTGTCGGTGAGATGCGGTTAAAAGCTTTTTAACAATGTTCGCTTGCAATGTGTGTGGTGGCTGGTTTTGTGTCCAGCCGCTGCCCTGTTACACCAGCAAAACTACCAGCTCTGACCTGTGCTTCTCATTGCTGACATTCCCAACAGGTTGTGGTCAAGAACTAGCATTCTGTTTTGTGCTGTTAACACAGAAAATTAGTTTCCTTATTTTTTGAGCAACGTAGCAAATCTAGACTTCTCACTTGTTAAGTAATCCAGCTAAAAGCTCATGTCAATCATCTGTTGTACAATTAAAAAGGTGCTAATTAGCTAATATAGAAAGCATTATGAACTGGAAAGAATGTCTCTATACATGTAACTAATGTAGATATGACCCTGTAGAACCCCGTCCAAATCCACCATCTTAACAAATTATTTATTTACGAGGCACAAATACGTACAGCAAAACCATTATAAACATATTTTAACACTAAGATGTATTGTATATTTTTAATTGTATGTCTACAGTTCACATGACACCACACAAGTAAGTTTCCATTGTTTCTACAAATTATTGTAGCACCCAGTGTGCTGGCGTTGTTCAAGCAGAGGCGATAGGCAGGATTCTTAATAATCGTTGCTCTTTATTAAGCTGCTCAAGCAGCACTAACAAGTGCTAGAACCAGGCAGTAACAGACACACACAGAAACGAGATGGGGAGGCTAAGCCTGAACGGAGACAACCAGGGTGGCCACGGCAACACTGAGAAAAATATAGTAGGGGAGACACGGGGACACAACAGGCAACAGAAACAACCACATAAACACATTCAATAACTCATAAGTAATAAATATCACCAACAAGGACAGTGCAGTTTGCTCGACCACACGGCATTCTGGGACACCACTGCACAGTTATTATTATTATTATTATTATTATTTATTTGTTTATTTAGCAGACGCCTTTATCCAAGGCGACTTGCAGAGACTAGGGTGTGTGAGCTGTGCATCAGCTGCAGAGTCACTTACAATTACGTCTCACCCGAATAACGGAGCACAAGGAGGTTAAGTGACTTGCTCAGGATCACACAATGAGTCAGTGGCTGAGGTGGGATTTGAACCGGGGACCTCTTGGTTACAAGCCCTTTGCTTTAACCACTGGACCACACAGCCTCCTGAGTTCCTTGTCAGTCCTGTGGACAGTAGCAGCAGGTGCGCTACATTATTATAGCATCTAGAATTTGTATAAAAAAATATTTCTTCATCTAAAAAGTTTCTAAAACTCTAAACAAAAGTCCTGCTGCTAAATCTGTGTATCTTTGCCTAATTTTTAAATGTTTTTTTTTTTTTTCTGGTCTTTGCAGAGCTTTTCCTATTTTTTTTTGTTGGCAAGTTGTATTACATTTTATGTTTTAACTAATACTGTGTGTATGCGTGTGTGTGTGTGTGTGTATATATATATATATTTATATATTTATATAATTATTGTATGACAGCAGCAGTGCTTGATAACTCTAGCCTGTTTACATGCTAGCCATTTATTGAAATATTGTGTCTTGAGCGGCAGTGCAGTCATAAGGAGCATATTAGTTAACTGTCACCACTAAAGTTTTAATAATGTCAAAACATACCTGAAAAGCGTGTGAGAGCTGCTGGTTGTGGGACACAGTATTTAATCAATGGGACCATATATGAACTGCTGCAACCAATGACATAGAATAAACAAATGTATTTTCATGTGATGTTTTATTTATGCTATAATGCCATATTATTTACAATTGATTTCCTGTGCTTCGCACAAGTGCTCCATTTCCAGTGCCTGGCGGGATAGCCACCAAAATCTAAAGAGGGCCTCAGTGCTTTTGTTTCCAAACCTGGCCAACCTCGGATATTTTTGCAGAAGATGTGGTTTGCAGTATAGCCTTATTTTACAGAAAACAATTATTTGCTAAATTTAAAATGCATGAGCTAAAATATATTCCACAGTAAAGAGTTTGTATGTAGTGGTAAGTTAACTGTAAATAAAATGCAGAATGTAACAAAACAATGTAAGACTTGTATAAAATATACTTTCATTGCAAGTATATTGGTCAGTAAGTAGTAAATAATCATACTTGAATAATCATACTGACCCTTTCTACAATTAACAACAGCAACAAAAACACTGAATTTAGGTGATGTTTATAGCAGATGACCCCGTTTCCTAGGTGATCAGTGAAATACATTTCTTTGGATATCATTTAACCCTTTCTTATGCAGTGGACTGTGGGTTTTACTGTGTGTTTAGTTAAAAACTTGCTAGTACTTTCTACCAAAATAAATCTGGATGTAACGCTGATCTGATATATTGTGGTCATCTCCAGTCTTGCATATTGTTACATTGACCTCGTATAGGCTATAATAATGATAAAGTACTGTGTATTAAAGACAAGAAATTGTATTTGTTTATTTTTAAAAAGCTTGATGCAGTCTTAGTTTGTAAATGTTAAAAGCTACATAATGAGTGTAATTCATAACAATTGGTGAGATGCTTTTTAAAAAGTTAACAGAAAATACATCAAATATATTTCACATTAAGTCAAAGTTCATTTATTTCTTTAAAGTTTGATTATATCTGTATTAAGATACAGCTGTGTAGACGTCATACAGTATACCTGTTAATGTATTGAAGAAAACATTTGTAATGGTTATTTAAATATAGTTTCTTGAATATTATATAATTATAAATAATAGTGTTTTGATTACAAATCTTAATGTAAAATATAATTAGGCAATCTTTGAAACGCAGGGGAATAATGATTTTAAATGCTTTAATTATTTTTCCAGCAATGATATGAAAAAGGATGCTATTTTAAATGATACGTTTATTTTAATTGTGTCAATTCAACGAGCTAGTGATTTCTGCAACATATCTACATACTACCATAGAAATGTATTTGCCTTTTCAAACAGATTTATGTCATTTTACTTGGTTTCAGATGTGATTAAGAATGTGGACAGTATACACTAAATAACAAAAAAAAATTAAACCAAAAGTCGCTTATAATTTTTTTATTTACCTGAATCTGTCCAGGAAGAGAAATGACCAAGGGAGGGAAGCGTCACAATACTTTTAAACATATCCTTACTATTCATTTCAAGTAGGATTTTTTTTTTTTTAAGATAAATATTTTTTTATAATCTAAAAGTCTTAAGAGCTTATAGTGTGTTGCAGACTTTGAACTTTTTCTTGCGTTAAGGGAGAGTGGAACGTAGTGTTAAGAACCTTTGCTGGGGTCGCAAAAACAGTGTACGTTATCCATAGGAGCGTGTAATACAAACAACTCAGGAATGACAACGTGTGTGGAATGCATCGGAGCAGCCATGCTCTCGAATGATTACTAATATACTCCGCATATACAGTATATATATTTTTTTATGTGACAAATTGCTTCAATATACCTTTAAAAAGAAAATAGCATGTGTTGCAGTTAACACAAGACTGAGTGGGAAGTAAAACACTATGCGTTTTGAGTTTGAAAACATGAGATTGAAGACCAGTGAAGTAAAAAAAAATTAAACAAAATTAACAATATTGGCTTCCAATACTTAAAGATTAATTTGGTCAAAAATAAAAATAAACATCACTATTAGAGCAATATTGGTATTTATGTTTTTCTAATGCCAAAGTGTGCCACCCCCAGTGGTGAATACAAAGCTGTACTAGTATCTGATGAAATCCATCCTGAGGATGTGGGTAGGCCACATTTTCTCTCTCTTCAGTGTGCAGTACAGATTTTCTGATGTATGGGGGCCTGTGGCAAAGTGGTTAATAGTGTACAGGTGCAGGTGATTAAAGAAGAGAGACAATTGTCATTCCAGTGAAAAGGTTTGTTTTTGTCCAGTGCCTGACGGCGAAACAAACAGTAAACAATAATGAAGGTAAGTAATACAGCGGCGTGTATTACTTAATTTATAATCCCCAGGTTTGCCCCACAAATAATAGTCCTGTTTTTATTATACACACACACACAAAACACATACACAAGTCTGTTAGTGCGGGAATTAGTGCTAGTGGTTCAAATACAGTTAGTGATACGAGTGCAGTGCTGTTCCGGGTTTGTGCTGGCCTCTGGCGACAGCTCCGGAACGTGTTAGTGTCTAGTGAATACAAACAAACAAATAGACAAAACAAAACAAGCACTCACGATTATTTCACCAAACACAGGTCCTACTGGGTCACTTATTAAATAACCAAAACGAAGGAACAGATAACATTGCTTCAACCCCTATTTATACCGTCACTCATGACCCCTTGGTAAACGATTGCAGCTGCTTTTTATGATCTGCAGCTGCCACATCATTTCCCTTCTGGGTCAATGAGTTTGTGTACCGAAGCTCCACCCCTTTTCTACGTGACTGACTTCCTTTTAACCCTCGGAATGAAGTGTCAGGCCAAGTAGTCCAGAGTATTCTTTTTCCTGTTACTTAGCACCCTCACAGGTCGAGAGGGAGATTTACCACCAAATTGTTCCCTGAACATAATGGTTTCATTTTTTTTCCCCCAATTAAAACTAGTGTGTCTTTGTTAAATTTGACCAACATGCAGAGGTTAATTCCCTCACTGCAAGATCTTTAACTCATTTAATGCATAACACAATATTAATTAATAATGCAAATGTATTTTACTGACACACATTAATTGTTGCAGTCCAGTATTTCATAGTTAACATTATAAAATATGCCTTTATATTGCAAGTTTATGTAAGAAAACGAGGCCTACTGTTTCCTTAATATCTATTGAGACCCTGAGAGTAGAAGCACTAGGCACGACAAACAATTCCAAATCACAGTAATCAGGTTTTATTATTATCATACAGGTAAAATTATACAGAGAAATTCACTATTACTAGAGTATATGAACTAGCCCTAATGCAGAGTAACAGATAAAAGTTAATACTTTATCATAATAGGATCATACTTTCCCATAGCTGTTAGCTCAGAACAGTTGGCGATGTTAGCTCTGCTCTCTTCTCCTCCCTTTTTCCAATTATGCTGATTTTAACAGTGTAACAATACTTGCAACCCATGTAACCTGAACCCCCACCCCAGCCAATACATACCTTGAAGTGCCTCCTCCTTAGAAACTCCCCATAGCAACCCCATGTAGACAAGAAAAAGGCCCCTCTGTCTAGCAACCGATATTCCTATCCATAAGAAGCGCCTCTGCCTAAATTCCTATCTAATTGACCTTGTACTTGCAAGAGAGACAATATATTTCTTATATGAACTGTGAATCCCTTCATTTATTATGTTGGGGTCTTAAATTAACCATAACTTCACACACAGATAACTGTGTTATTTATGCTATTTATGTGCTGTTCAGCAAACCCATTGTAAACGTATTACAATTACATTTATCCCTGGAAATGGTGCCGTAAAACAGGGGAATAATGCAGGTATGTTCAAATGTACTACAAGCTGTAGATATAATAAAGAAGAATATTTACTGTGTTTAGAATCAACCACATTTTCATTGGTAACTTGTAAACAGAAATTGAAATACAATCCCTTTTCCCTAAGTTCTTATTAACAGGTGTCTCCTCAGATACATGCATAATTTGCTGCAGCTTGTCAGTTCTTCACAGAAGCTTGTACTGGGGGGATAGATCTAATGCAAACACGTTGCCGGTTAGTTACCGTAGTGTGTTATATTAAGGAGATTTAGTTTACGGCAGAAATTGAATCAGGTTATGTATTTCACTTCTCTGCAACTAATGTAATATGAGGACTAATTACTGTATATTATATATAAGGATCTCTTAATCTTTTGTAATGACTGATTTCTTAAAAATGGGCCCTATATATATATATATATATATATATATCTATATATATATCTATATATATATATCTATATATATATCTATATATATATATATATATATATATATATATATATATATATATATATATATATATATATATATATATACAGTACTGTGCAAAAGTTTTAGGCAGGTGTGAAAAATGCTGTAAAGTAAGAATGCTTTCAAAAATAGACATGTTAATAGATTATATTTATCAATTAACTAAATGCAAAGTGAGTGAACAGAAGAAAAATCTACATCAAATCAATATTTGGTGTGACCACCCTTTGCCTTCAAAACAGCATCAAGCATCAATTCTTCTAGGTACACTTGCACAGTTTTGAAGGAACTTCGGCAGGTAGGTTGGCCCAAACATCTTGGAGAACTAACCACAGTTCTTCTGTGGATTTAGGCAGCCTCAGTTGCTTCTCTCTCTTCATGTAATCCCAGACAGACTTCGATGATGTTGAGATCAGGGCTCTGTGGGGGCCATACCATCACTTCCAGGACTCCTTGTTCTTCTTCACGCTGAAGATAGTTCTTAATGACTTTAAGCTGTATGTTTGGGGTCGTTGTCATGCTGCAGAATAAATTTGGGGCCAATCAGATGCCTCCCTGATGGTATTGCATGATGGATAAGTATCTGCCTGTACTTCTCAGCATTGAGGAGACCATTAATTCTGACCAAATCCCCAACTCCATTTGCAGAAATGCAGCCCCAAACTTGCAAGGAACCTCCACCTTGCTTCACTGTTGCCTGCAGACACTCATTCGTGTACCGCTCTCCAGCCCTTCGGCCGAACAAACTGCCTTCTGCTACAGCCAAATATTTCAAATTTTGACTCATCAGTCCAGAGCACCTGCTGCCATTTTTCTGCACCCCAGTTCCTGTGTTTTCGTGCATAGTTGAGTCGCTTGGCCTTGTTTCCACGTCGGAGGTATGGCTTTTTGGCCGCAAGTCTTCCATGAAGGCCACTTCTGACCAGACTTCTCCGGACAGTAGATGGGTGTACCAGGGTCCCACTGTTTTCTGCCAGTTCTGAGCTGATGGCACTGCTGGACATCTTCCGATTGCGAAGGGAAGTAAGCATGATGTGTCTTTCATCTGCTGCAGTAAGTTTCCTTGGCCGACCACTGCGTCCTACGGTCCTCAACGTTGCCCGTTTCTTTGTGCTTCTTCAAAAGAGCTTGGACAGCACATCTGGAAACCCCTGTCTGCCTTGAAATTTCTGCCTGGGAGAGACCTTGCTGATGCAGTATAACTACCTTGTGTCTTGTTGCTGTGCTCAGTCTTGCCATGGTGTATGACTTTTGACAGTAAACTGTCTTCAGCAACCTCACCTTGTTAGCTGAGTTTGGCTGTTCCTCACCCAGTTTTATTCCTCCTACACAGCTGTTTCTGTTTCAGTTAATGATTGTGTTTCAACCTACATATTGAATTGATGATCATTAGCACCTGTTTGGTATAATTGTTTAATCATACACCTGACTATATGCCTACAAAATCCCTGACTTTGTGCAAGTGTACCTAGAAGAATTGATGCTGTTTTGAAGGCAAAGGGTGGTCACACCAAATATGGATTCGATTTTGATTTTTCTTCTGTTCACTCACTTTGCATTTAGTTAATTGATAAATATAATCAATTAACATGTCTATTTTTGAAAGCATTCTTACTTTACAGCATTTTTTCACACCTGCCTAAAACTTTTGCACAGTACTGTATATATATATATATATATATTATATTTTTTTTGTGGGTGATGCTCAGCACATAAATGTATTGCTGAAGTGCCAGCTTACTACCGTATAATGAACTAGTGGCTGTTTAATGTGGGGTTCTGCACATTGTACATTCAGAAAACATACTTTGACCAACCAGTGTGTTTACATTATTATTATTATTTAGCAGACGCCTTTATCCAAGGCGACTTACAGAGACTAGGGTGTGTGAACTATGCATCAGCTGCAGAGTCACTTACAATTACTTCTCACCCGAAAGACGGAGCACAAGGCGGTGAAGTGGCTGGCTCAGGGTCACACAATGAGTCAGTGGCTGAGGTGGGATTTGAACTGGGGACCTCCTGGTTACAAGCCCTTTTCTTTAACCACTGGACCACACAGCCTCCTATGTATATATATATATATATTACTCAAAGGTAAAGGTACCTTTTAAAATGCTCAGTCATGTTTAGAGATGTGCAAGCATGACCAAACCACTTGTTAAGCTGCTCCACACAAAGGAGGTGCATGACAGTACATTTGCAATAATATAAAAAAAATGAAAGGCAGGGAAGTGTGTGACTCAATTCTCTCCCCCATTTTAGATAAATTAATTGTTTAGCTGCGTCATGGTCTATTATTGTACATGTTAGTAGTAAATTGAACTGTACTTAGCGTTATGTATTTAGTGCTTTTAGACCTACTGGTATCTATGCAACTATATAAATATTGGTAAACTTTTGTTGAATTCTGAGTGTAGATAAATGACCATAAGATTATAGCAATTATTCTCTGGCACACTTAATTTGGATGCCTTCTATGTTTAAATAAAATCTCCAAAGGCATTAAGGGGAAAGACATTTTCCAGAGAGTGGCACCCTTAACTGATCATCAGCTGTTCTGTGTTCCACTCCAGCAATCTGATGGACGGAAATAGAACTCAGAATTTCATTTGAAGAAGCAGAAGTTTCTTACCAGCAGGAATAAATAACCTTGGTATCAAATTGCTGACACCTTACCTATTGTCAAGCATGGAGGTGGTAATATCTTTCTATGGGGCTGTTTTTCCTCTTATGGCACAGGAAATTTAGTTTGGTTTAAAGCGCAAATGGGCGTTCCAACACAACACCGATCCAAAGCACACATCAAAATCTACTTCAGAATGGTTAAAGAAGAATAAATTCAAGGTTCTGGAATGCCTAGTCAAAGTCACAATCTAAATCTGATTGAGAATATTACGTTGCAGAATGGTCAAAAATCACTAAAGAATCATGCATTTAATTGTGTAAATGTACAACTAAAGGGTTATTTCTTATTTGTGCTGACATGTATACAAAAACTAAAAGACTTGACCAAGTATTTTCAGAATGGTACAGACTACATTCACTAATCAAAAAAAAACAGTAATCTTAACAGTGCCCTGGAGCTAGTTGGTTTAATATCGAAGAGAGTAACAGTGTACCTGCCGAACATAATTCTTGTCAAGGGCAATGTGTGCTTTTAAATCTTTGGATTTCTGTATGCTTCATTTCCTAAGCCCTGTGCCCCTTGTGTTGCCACCGTAACTACAAGCCTGTTGTACAGATGGTGGTCACTAGGGGAGGCCTGATACTCAGAGAATGCCAGTGGAGACAGACAATGCTGTACAATCTGCTCCTTGGTGGTTCTGCAAGGACAGAAGGGTTGCAGTATTTTCTCTTGCACAGTAATGAATGCTGTATTAATATAATAGTTAATGAAGATTCTCACCAGTGCATGTGTCTCTGTTCAGATTGCTGTATATCACACGTTTAGGAGATGTGGTGCACCAAGACATTCGTTTCGAGGTTAAATTTGCTGCCTGCAAAAAAAAAAAAAAAAAACAGTGCTAAATGTCATTAACCTGGGCTGCATAAATAGTATACATTGAATGCATTATGTTTCAATGCTGACTTTCAAATATTCTTTAGCGTTATGGACATTTCGTATAACCTGTCTATGGACACAACACTTTTGAGGTATTGTCTTTATATTTGGTACACAGCTGAATTCTATGACTTTCCTTTGAAGATGAAGACTACACACTTTACCGCTGTATTGTATTATTTTTCCAAGTTAAAAGTTATGTGTTTAATGTGACCCTGCAGGTACTGTAACATATACGCATGGCATTGTTATGTCAAACCTTTTTTATATCGGAGGTCTAGAGTCGTGGTTCCACAAAATGCAAAATATTGCTTAAATCACCAGTATTGACATTTCCCCATTCCTGAATTATTTTTCTTATACATTATATAATGGTATAATTTATGCTGTCTTATCTCATTTGTTTTCCCTTGTATCCTGTTATATTATATATATATATATATATATATATATATATATATATATATATATATATATATATATATATATATATATATATATATATATATTTTTAGTAGCTCTCCTCCAAATTGATAGATATTATCAAAAGTGAAACATGCTTTTATGTATTGTCAAGTTTGCTACACAGTGATTTATGGTTTGGCAAAAACAAAACCTCTTATTTCTTCCTTATTGTACACCTTGGTTATGATTTTCTTTAGTTCACATAATCATATCTGGGATACGGTGAAGGATTAGTTGATTAAAAAACAAACAAGCAAAAGAAAAACAGCAAGACTGCATTTTACGATCGTTGAGGTGGTTTGTGGAAATGAAATCTGTAATTGACTGAAATAAAACTAAGTAGAGTAATCCATCGTGTATCCGCCCTAACCATTTATCCACCGTGATCAAGACCTTCAGCAACGTCACCCACGTGTACAGCGCTAATGCAAAATGGCTACAGGAAAGCAAAAGCAAGTTGTGCTTTCTGGAAAAAAGTTGGAAATACTTTCACTTCTGGAAAAGGGAGTTACCAGGGATAAAATAGCACACAATTTTGCAATTGGAAAGAGCACTGTGACTGATATTAAAAAGTCTGCCTCAGAGATTAAAAAGTTGGCATCGATTTCCAACAGTTTCTCTTTTGTAAAACTATACATTTTGCTACTGTGTAAATTACCTGACACTAATGTAAGTGTATACAGCACTAACACCCTGTATCTTTCTAAACAAGGGGTTTAGGGGAGATCCCTAATAAAGCTGAATCTCAAAACAATAATTGTGTGAATATAGTAATTGTTAGAGCTGTTTATAATGGTATTTAAAACAGGATTCATTTATCTGACTTGTTAAAGATCCGCCCTTACTCTGGTCCCACCGCAGTCGGATATGCGACTGTACTGTACATTTGTTTAAGCTATCATTTAAAACAATGTTTTAACATCTAGCTGCACCTCACTTTAAGGGATATCAATAAGGGTACTTCAAACTAATGGGTAGGTTCAGTTCCAAGTCCCATGCCCAACAGAAGAAAAAGCATTTATTTGATGTTGAAGCAGCTCAGGTGTGAATTGGTCTGTTAAGGTTTTTACAGCATTTTGTACGTAGTATTACCAGCAACACATACTGCACATCGAGAGAGAGAGAGAGAGAGAAATTATCATTTAGTTTCACGTAAGTCAAGTAGGGACAATTCCATACAAGCAATTTCAAATGATGTCATAGTGCTTTTTAAAGTAATCTAGTCTGCTTTCTTGGATAATACATCCAGCGTTAGCATCTGGAATGGCTGTGCCCTCACTTAGCCTTTTTCTGTCAACCCCTTTTACTATGGTAGATTATTCATTAATCTACAGGATGAAAGTGGAGCCTGTATTGTTTGTATTAAGGTTAGGATCCTTTAGCATCATTGTCATGTATCAAGAAAGCAGTGATTTAAAAGTAATTTTCATTTAAAAGAAAAATGGTAGTTCCATGCAATAAATAGTCAAACAAAGTAATATCCATGCATATGAGATAAACCAGGGGCTATACAAGTTACAAAATAAAAACATTACATTCTTGCGTAAGGCACTCGTACACACGTTTCTAATACATGTTAGTAAATCTCAATGTCACTACAATTGTTCGCACATGGAAATTTGCATTGAAAACACCCCTGTATAGCCTTATGTGGTAAATGTAACCATCTGTCATGGATCAGTTTTCTCTGAGTGCCCACACTGTTGTTTTTGAAGAATAAATGAATCGTGGGTTCCGCCTGGCCATTTAGCCACAGCATTTAGTAGACAGAGTCAGGCATCACATATAACCTGCACATTAACTGAGTGGTACCGTGTCATGTTCACAAAATGAAATTCATTCAATGTCGGTTTTTTTAATTGCTAATTGGGTGCAGTCTATAGCACTAACGGTATTGGGGAACCCAGTAATTAAATGAAAATCTCTTTTTATTTCAATCTGCTGTCCGTCACTATAAGGAAGCTGAATGTAGTGAGGAGTTCAAACCCCCTGGTTTCAGTGCACTAGAAGCTTGTGAAATGCAACTTATGTCTCCAATCTGTCTTTGAAAGGTACCGGTGGCCAAAAAGCCAAGACTAGACAGGACTTGTATACGTGCAGGAATGGGATGAGTGCGCTTGGTTGGTTTGTGTAGCCTAGGTCCCAACATATCGCACAATTACAATAGGACTTCCTTGGGAAAGCGGTATCTTAATTCTGTAAATTATTAATTACAGAGTATAAATAAATAACAACACACAAGAGATGTCTGGTTATGCTGATAAAGGATTTGGAATTAGGTTTTCAATCTGCACCATGGAACAAAGGAAATTCCTATTTTGTTACATTATCAAACTAGGACTTTCAAAGTATTGTCCAGCTGAAATTGATTTATAACCCCTTATAAAAGTTTACCATATTAAAAGCACAGTGAAGTAAAGGTATACATTGTAAAGTCCAGAAAGTTATGATACAGCATATTAAAAATCATTGCAAACTACAGTAAACTATGATAAATACACTGTATCCATCTATTGTTGAAATTTTTATAAGGATTAGTCTGCTACAGAAAGAAATAAGCAGATATCAAATATGTTACAATCCCAGTAGCAGATGGAAGCAAAACATTAGAAAGAAAAACTAAAATACAGTGGGGATGTTTGTTATATCAGACCCACCATTACCATATTTGAATTAGTTGGCGCTTAGCTAGTGGAGTGTATACATTACCAGGTGGGGGGCAGACCCGCAGTTAACCCTTGTAGGAGGAGCCGCAACCCTCATCCTTCCTAATTTCATGGGGCGCGACGCTCTTTCCCTGACGTCAAACAAGCTTTTTTAAAATCTGGATTAAAGATACAATAGGTTTTAAAATAAACGTGTTCTCATGTTTACCTTGCTGCTCTTTTTGATTTGTTATACTAATTTCTAATGTAATTCTCATTATAATGTTGAACACATACAGCTTCCAAATACTATGTTATTGTCCATGTTTCGATTCTTAGGTTTCACTATTTGTTGTTTAGAGTCCTATAATTCCACTGTAAGTCGCCCTGGATAAGGGCATCTGCTAATAAATAAATAATAATAATAATAATAATAATAATAATAATAATAATAATAATAATAATAATAATAAATAATAATAAACTGATTAACAATTCGTACATACTATGTAATTAATAATGTATTGAATTATTGAGTTGTCAGTTCAATGCTAACTTGTACAAGTAGCAAGATATAAATCAAAAACCTATATTTATTGAAGAGCTGTCTTGACAGTCTGCTAAATACTGAAGTCGGAGACTTTGGTAGAATATAGATTTTTTTATTTTTTTTTATTAACTAATCCACTGTGCCTACATACTGACCTGTGTAGGTTAGGAAACAGATTCATGTAATGTAGCCTCCTACTCACCTGCTGATGTTGATGATGATATGCATTTGTTTAAGAAGATAATGCTGACATTATTGCAGTTTGACACAGCTAGTTCACAGGAGATAAAAAAAAAAAAGAAAACTCCCACTCAGTACTGGAATGCAGTTAAGTCCAGTACTGGAGTACTGGACTTAACTGATTGCTGTGACTATTAAACTTTTTTAGTACTCAATATATGTAACTTGAATTCTTATTGATTGTCTGGGGAACATGAAACTTGGCACAAATGTAGGGTCTGTAGTAAAGTTTATCCCATTTTTTCTACATGATGTTTTTTTTTCTAGCTTAATTTATCATGTACTAGTACTATTTATCATGTACTAGTTCTCCTGAAAACCACACATGGCACAGCATTTATTTATTTATTTATTTACTTATATTTCTAAATGTAATGCAAGGCTTTAGTTTGGAAATAAACTGTTCTGCCACATCACAATGACTTTGCACACCCCTGGATAACATGTTGCATAACTATAAAATTGGAAACCACGTTACGGGGGTGGGGTGGGGGTGGGGGTGGGGGTTGGGGGAGGAAATAGCACATGAAACGGCGCCAGTGGTTTAATCAGATTACAAATGAAAAGGCAAGGTATCCTCTTGCAGAAACTCTCTTTAGCTGCCAAAAGCAAAAAGCATAGCATTTGTATATTAAATATGATCATGATGTTGCTTTTGTCAGCTTAACCAGAATACCGAGCAACAGTTAAAGTAATGTTCACCTTATTGTTTCTGTTATCCAGTAAATTAGACTCTGTTTAACTGTATTTTTCTAATCTGCAATACTGTTCCCTGTAATATATGCAAAGTCTGTAGGTGGACACATAATTTAGCTGTCCATGTATATTGCAGTCCATGTAGGCAGAGGCAGTGAAATAAGCATCCCTGTGAGTGAAGTTTTAATGAATCCTCCACAGTCACCAATTCAGCTGCTAAATAAACCACTTGATATTGCCAACTTCTTACTTTAGTGTTATTGAAACTCCACTGGCAATAATAGTACTATTCACTGTAACCTAATGTGGCTGCAAAACTATGGTCATGTGATGGTAAAGACAAGATATCACATCATTTTTACATACAATTATTTTTACATACAATTACCCATTTATACAGTTGGGTTTTTACTGGAGCAATCTAGGTAAAGTACCTTGCTCAAGGGTACAGCAGCAATGTCCCTCACCTAGGATTGAACCAACAACCCTCCAGTCAAAATGTAACCTTTTCATAAAACACCATACCTGGGCTATATATTGAATCAAGTGCAAAGACAAATTCATAAGGAATAACATCATTGCAACAGTGAACAACTAGCAAGATTCAGGAAGGAGTAGTTCAAGTATTGTGCTGAGAAGTGTCTTGCATGTGTTCTAATATTAAAATGATTTTATTTCTCTGAAAATGTTCCTCTTGTGCTTCAAAATATGGCTGTATTTTATGTTTTGCGTTTAATGTTTGCTTCACAAAGTTAATTGAAGCTTACTTTACATTTTGCTACTGGCTGTTCCTTAAAAAATAAAAAAAAGGATATCGTTATAGTAGTCTGGAAGAAAGTGCTATTCTGTTAGTGCTTTGTCTAGGGTATTTATTGAATTGTGTGTTGCATTCAGTTCACATACAGTGCATACTCAATATGCTTTGGTTGTTTTAATTAAAACAACTCCTTCAGAAAGCCTTTACACAAACATACTATGTACTAACTTGACATAATGGTGTACGCACATTATTGATTAATGGCTAAGCCAATTTTATTGCAACCTGCCCAGAAGCAGAGTACAGTAGCTCCTCCTCCTTCAATGAACATGCTCTTTTAATAATACAATTTGTTTTGTATACTATTGTTATTTTCCCAAATTCTTTCTAATTCAAGTGTAGTCTTAACAAGGCCCTATTGCATTTTGATTTTGCATTACTGTGAATTAACAGCACCACAAAGGAAAAAGGAATTTTCTTCCTTTTATTATAACTTAAATGTGCAATAAAAGCAGCAAAAACTGTACTGAGCAGGAACAATCACAGTAGAGAGTATGAGGCATGTGACTGCCTGCTTGTAATATACCAGAACTCAGACTCGGTGATGAAATATTGCTTTTAGTGAAGGTATTTTATATTGAAGGTAAACACCTGCTGTCTGAGTCTATCCCCACAGACCCCACCCTTAAATTAGTAAAGTATCCATGTAAGGGGAGCTTGTATGAGTTTGTAAAACTGCCTCATCCACTACAGCCACAGCAGCCACACCTACTAGTGCTAATGTCTCATAAACCACTTAGCTGGCAACATCAAATCTGCTGTTGCGTTGGAAACTGGAAACTGTGTGCAAAATCTAACCCCATCCTTCACTTTGACCTGTGACCTAACATGGTCGCCATGGGGGCATGTGACTTTTTGGTTTCTGGATGGTATAAACCCAACGCTTCAAGATGCTGGCTTCATACTCGGTACACAGGTGTATTCTGAAATCCTTTAGGTCAAGTCCAATCGTGGGTGTCTTTCCTGTAAATTTCTTTGCAAAGCTGCCACTGCTACAGTGTCAAAGCCTTGTATGTCAAACTATTTGAGGCAATAACATTGTATTTGCAGGGTTATATAAACCCTTCAAGCTAAATGTGTTGCTGACCTTGAAATTGGCCTCTGATGTAATAGTGGCTGTCATATTGAGGTCAGGTGACTTTTGAAATTACAACTGCAGCATCCCTGACAGTACTACCAGGTATGTTTTAACATTGAAGTGGGAGACTAGTTACATGCAAAATTTAGAAGAAAAAAATACATAAAAGCAAACTAGATTTAATGAATTTTACAACATAAACCCTACTTCCTCACAGAAAAAAACCAAACATTTTATTAGTTCTACAAATGTACCTGTAGTAGCAATTCTTACCATTTGTAAGAATTACCTATTACAGTACCACAGGATCTTCAGACATTTCAAACCCAATACTTTCACAATAAATACATTTAATCACTCTGTGTTTAGTAGGTGTTATTTCAACATCCTGAAAATCAGTTATCGCCCCGGATGTATCAGGGTAGTTTTAAATGGTGTGGTTGTGTGTGCATGCAGAGGTTGCATGGTTGTGTGTGCGTGCAGGGGTTGCACGGTTGTGTGTGCGTGCAGGGGTTGCATGGTTGTGTGTGCATGCAGGGGTTGCACGGTTGTGTGTGCGTGCAGGGGTTGCACGGCTGTGTGTGCGTGCAGGGGTTGCACGGCTGTGTGTGCGTGCAGGGGTTGCACGGTTGTGTGTGCGTGCAGGGGTTGCGGTTGTGTGTGCGTGCAGGGGTTGCGGTTGTGTGTCGCGTGCAGGGCTGCATGGTGTGTGTATTGGGGAGTGGGTTGTAGGAATGGAGTGAAAGAGCGTGGGGGCAGGGTCTGGTGTAAGGAGTGGGGCGAGGGATATAAGGGGGTGCTTGGAAGTGACCCGGGGATTGGGGAGGACAAGAGTGAGAGAAAGGTGTGAGATAGAGTCGGAAAGGTTAAGGCTGCAGAAAAACAAATACAATTAAAACTTTTATTTTCATTTTCAACTCATAGTTCCCTGTACTTTATGATTTATTTTTGTACTAAATATTAGTTAAATAAATAAATAAACGGCTTGAGCCTTCAACTCCATCCAGTCTCAGTCTCATTTTCTATCCCAAGAACCTGAAATGCTACAATATTTTAGTTACTCAATTGCAATGTAATGCTTTAACCTGAGCTGGGGATTCTAAAGGCTCTGCTATAAGATAACTGCTCAAACTTGCCTGAATTGCAGAGACGATGCATGAGCTTTATAATACAGGTGTTGGAGTTTGGTCTGGTGCTCTATTGCAAATGTGGTACTTTTTTTTATATTTTTTTTGATAAAGTGCTGTCAGTTTAATTGCGATTCCTTCCCCTCATTGAGGAGAGACCCATTTTTGGTCTGCTTTTTGCATCAGTTTCCTCTGGGGCTTAGCGCTTGAATCCTAGTTAAACTCAAGTGGCTGAATACCATCTCAGAATGACAGCTGCAAGGGTCAGGATGGTTTAAAGTAATCTAAGCCTGGTCCCCAAGGCAGTGTGGTAATTGGCACTATTTTGAAAACCTCACTTTCGAGGTGCAAGGATGGAGAACATTGCAAAGGATATTACTTCAGGCCTGCCTATTGGTGGTACTTCCCTCATTTTACAACTGTAAGAAAATTACCTAGATATTAGGGGTAGTGCTGTGTCTGATTGAATGATGGAGAGATAGTTGAATCTGTTGTTAGTCTAGTAATGGTGTTGTGCCCCATAATTGCCAATTTATAAGATTGAGACAAAGTGGAAGTGGAAACGTGGCAGTTGTGGTGTGATATAAGGGTTAACCTTTTAAGTGCCTTTAGTGTGAGGATTTTTGATTGTATTGTCTATACAGTGCATTATTCTTGTAAATATAAAGATATAAATATATTATTTAAAAAAAAGATAACTCGACTGGCGCATCCGGTAAATGTGCTCCGCGTGGAGTGCAGGATATGCTCCATAGCCTGGACATCGCCAGTTCGAGTCCAGGCTATTCCACAGCTGACTGTGGGCGGAGCTCCCAGGGCGGCGCACAATTGGCGGCGTCGCCCGGGGAGGAGTGTTAGGTCGGCCAGGGTGTCCTCGGCTCACAGCGCACCAGCGACCCCTGTAGTCTGGCGGGGCGCGTGCGGGCTTGCCTGTAAGCTGCCCGAGAGCTGCGTTGTCCTCTGACGCTGTAGCTCTTGGGTGGCTGCATGGTGAGTCCGCAGTGTGAAATAAAGCGTTCGGCTGACGGCACAAGCTTCGGAGGACAGCGTGTGTTCATCTTCGCCCTCCCGAGTCAGCGCAGGGGTGGTAGCGGGGGATTGGGGAAGACAAGAGTGAGCCTAAAAATAATTGGCCATTCCAAATTGGGAGAAAATAATAAAAAAATAATTGGCAACGACTAAATTTATTAGAAAAAAAAAGAAAGATAACAATATGCAATTAAAAAAAAAAAGTGTGGTCTCTTTAACAACATACGATTTTGTGGCAAATCAAGTTAAATTAAGGCGGATAAAGAAAATGGAACACAGAATGAATATCAGTGTCCAATTTGTTCTACTTATTTGTAAGTGTTTGAGATTTGACAGTGTTTTTAAAACTGTACAAAATCTATTGCAGTATATTGCTGTGTCAAAGTGTTTTCTATTATATGATATCCGTAATTGAATGTTATGTGGTGGTAAATGTCTAAACAAAGATTTTAATAGAAAGCTGTAGAATTACAATGTGTGTGTTCAATTCGTGAGGCAGTCAACTTTTTAAAGCTGTAACATGCCTGCAGAAACTGTCAAAAACAACTTATAGCATGTTTCACATTTTCAAATGCCATTGTAACCGTATTCAGAGCAGCCGTATAACTGATTCTCCACCCAAAGAGTGTAATAAAGGTTTTATTATTAGTAGTAAATTCAAGTTTACAGAATGCAACTATAGTAAATGAATACCTGACCTAATGTTTTAGTGGAACATGACATAGAGAAGTTTAAGAAGTTGTGGCAGGCAAGGACTTGCAACAAGCATGCTGCCCTTAAATCTTTCAGATTTCCTATATTGACAATTGATGTTTGTTTACGGTTAATGACAAAAACAGTAAAATACAAATTAAAAGTAGTCATTGTTAAAAACATGACAGAACCATTATTATTGTAAACTGAAATATTTTTATTTCAGCTTATGGCACTGATTTTACTGTAGTGCATTGCAGGGTCTTTGCATGGCTCTTTAGTGATGTATTGCTCATGAAGCAAACAATATGTCTCTCGATTTAGAGGTGAAGGCTGGACATTCATAGAAACAGGTCAAAGTGCAAAAACAAATGTTGTGCTTAAGTGTTTAACTATGTTACCTATTTACAAGCACAAAATATGAAACTCTGTGTACTCTAGTTAAACATTTTATAATTATTTCTTCTGGCTATTTAAAAACTTTCTGTTCATCGATATAGTTATTTTTGGAAATATTTTTGGGTTGAGTTCTTAAGGTAGGGTTTCTTGCATACTACTGCCTATGCAGTAGAGGTTGAATTGAACAGATCTAGGTTCGGCCATAGCCTGCTCCAACCAAACTTAACCAAGAAGTCATGTTGCAGCACTTGAATGCGGGTTGGTGTACTCTGTAACCCCCCAGTTACAGTTTAAACCTGAACAGTTTATATATATATATATATATATAGTGAGTGCCCTTTCATTTAGTCTTTGTTCTGTTTTACTTCCGAGGACATTGCCTTTGAGGGATAGTAGTTATTTATACCATACTTGCTGCTTCATAGGCTCTCTTATAGGCTCTATAATTGTTGTTGCACAGTTCCTGACCAGATATAATGAGAAGAGAAAGCATATACCAGAGGTGGCCAAACCGCAGCTCTTTTGCAGTTCAATTCCGACTCCCGGTGAAATGCTGGGTGACACACCATTTGCAGCTCGAATGAACTGAAGAAATAATAATATAAAAAACAAAAAGAGAGAAAGTAAAAATACACAATGTTTATTAATTTGTGTTAACTATTCTTTCTTCTCTTTCGTTCTCTCACCTTTTCACGTAAGTATATTTCATCACTTGTTGACTTTCGCCACCGCTCTCTGGTGCATGCGTATTTCGAAGCCGGATGTGCAGTTGAAATGCATGTTAAAATGTTATATTGCAGGTCTAAAATTTATATTATATTTACATATCTTGCGTCGCGTCATGAGCAGGTACTGTAATCCCTTTTAAAATAAATACAGTGCATTTATCATCCACAAAGCTCAACTGTATTTAATACACACAGCAGTTATACAAAAAAAAAATATATATATATATATTTTTAAAACCCAGCATTCAGATCTTCAAGGGAAGAGCTTGTCAAAAAGAGTCCTTGCAAAAAGTGTGTTATGTGGTGTTTTTGGTGAAATCAGGTCAGTTATTGTATTTTGCTTCATAATAACTGAATTTATTTTATGTAAGTGCATAATACATACAGTATAAACAGAAATAATGGAAAAACACCATTGTGTTACATGTAATGTTTAATACACTGTATTAGATCTCCTGTACAATAAAAATTGCATAATTTACAAAATTAATGTTTAATACACTGTATTAGATCTCCAGTACAATAAAAATTACACAGAACCTGTGTAGGCTATGCAATGTTCTGTCCCTTGTTCTTGTGCATTTTGCTGCCATCAGTAGATAGCCTAACAACTGCTTTACTGCACAACAATGCTAGTATTTAAAATGTCTTGCTCACAAACATTGAAGTTTTACACTATGTGTATTGCGGCTCTCGACCATATGGAAATTTTTGGTATGTGGCTCATAGGTTCAGGAAGTTTGGCCACCCCTGGCATATAACATGCAAACACTTTGGGTAATTATGCTTCAGGTTGAGGGAAAGAATAATAGCAGCTAAAATACTGCTTATTTAAAACTCAGTTCAAAAAGCAAGAGAGATTTAACATTTTAATCTGCATGCCAGATGTGGGTTCATGTGAAGAATCAAAATTATTATGTAGCACATTAGGCAAATTTCACTGTGCTATGAAATGGAAGTTGAGTGGCGCGATAACACAGAGACCTTTAGTGGGCTGGAACTGTAAACACCTCATTTATAGGAGATATGCTACTAGGTGAGTTCAAAAGGCCACACTGAAGCAACATGTAAAAAGGCTACCACCTTCAGAAACCATTTTAACTGCAAGATTACAACTAGATGTGTTGCATGACATGACTGATGACACATACACAGGCAAACAGGGGTTCTGTCAAATTAAATATATGCATAAAATAAATAAGTGTGTTACAGCATGGGCTTAATGGGCATTACCAATTAAATAGGGATTCAATCAAAATAAGAGTAGCATATATGTAAGTGAGCTACATTAGCCTGTACGTACGTATGTGTGTGTGTATGTATGTATGTATGTATATATATATATATATATATATATATATATATATATATATATATATATATATATATATATATATATATATATATATATATATATATATATATATAATGTGGTATACCTGGAATAAAATACCCACTACATATGCAGTATACAAGTTGAGTGTTTGAATCTGAAAAAGGTGCCTTATTTTCCCTTACCTTATGCTGTATGAGTTTCTTACACCACAGGTCGCTGTGTCTGTAATTTGTAAACACATGGTAATGACGTTTTTGCTGTCTGTTTATATTCTTAGGTAATTTAGCCAACACATTCTGGATTGTCAAAATGATAGTTTCCCCACGTATCTACTGCACCTTTATCTTACAGGACTGAATCACTTAACTGTGATCGGAAAGTGTTAACACATCAATGCTGCATTCAATTAGAGGAGGACAGATACTTTCCTTTTTACTGCTACAGCTGCGGTTCAGTCCAATTGGCTCACTTTGTGCATAATCAGTGAAATACAGCTTTGCCAAAATGACTAATTGCTTTCCTGCATGAATCGTTTGTGCATTTGAAATGAAAATGCAGCACATCTTCATTCCAAGGTTTATTGTAAAAATGAGAGGCGTGTGTGTGTGTGTGTGTGTGTGTGTGTGTGTGTGTGTGTGTGTGTGTGTGAGAAGGGGGTGGTTTGTTAGAAAACAAAAAATAATGTTGATTTTTTAATTTATTTTATTCTGCTTTGTTTTTCTCTCTTGAGCAAATCCAAAGGTATTCAGATACTGCCTCGTGGTATGTGCCAAAGCTAGGTAGTTGTCAGGAGCACAGTGGATTATTTAAATATGTGGTTTGGATTTGTACACTTCGTTAAAATATTTTGCTTGGCTGCACTGGAGTTGATTTCCACTGTGTTTCAACAGAATAATTAATAGTTTTGGGACCAAACTTTTCAGACAGTTCAGGGTTCTGGAAGTTTCAGAAGTTGTTTACATAAAACACCCAGAGGTTTAAGTGATTTGTAATTGCTTTCATTTTATAAAAAAGTAAAAACTAATAAATTATTTCCAGAATCTTCCATAACTAAGGCCCTGTGAAAATCATGGAAATTTTCTTAAAAATTCACGGCAGTGTCACGGGTAAAGTATCGTATTTCGCGGAATGTGCACTGAAATATTTGATAAATATAGGTTGTTTTTATTTTTTTTTAACCATCAAATATGGAGATAAATGCACTGACATCAAAATCAATGTCAAAGTTATTCAAGCATTTTACAATAGCTTGTGAAACGGTGTTGAAATTAACAGCCTATAGGTAAAATGTATCTGCAAGGACAGCTTTGAGATCTAGTAGGTCAGCTGCATGCTCACCATTTAGGTCTTGCAAAATAAATACAATGTGTAACCCATATTGATCTTTGACAAGCAACCAGACTGTTTTACCAATTCCATAATCTCCTGCTTGTGATACTGTAGCTAACTTTAGGTAAGTGTTCATGTCTCAGCTGAGCTGATGAAGTAATCTCCACCATTTGCTACACTCTGAAGAATTTCCGTAACTTTTGGTTGTCCAATTTTTCAAGAGGGATATTTGCGCAAACAAACACCTCTGTCAGGTCATAATTTAATGAGTTTTGTGCTTCACAGTTTTCAGTGGACTTTTGGATATGGAAGTCACCGTTTTTTGTTTCTTTGCAAGTAAAGCAGTCACAGGACTGCTCTGGATTTCCGCCTTTCTCTTTCGGTGAATACTTGAATCTAAATGCCTGTCAACAGCCGATTCTCGGTAGTGATCTACAGTAACGTTGCAGGCCGTATAGAAGAGCTTACCTCCATTGCTGTGTAATACTGCTGGATACTGCTTTACGTGATCTGCTGCAGACACATTTTTAGCCTTTTTAGAGACATCCATTTTCTTGTTTACAGTGTGTAGTATTTTAATTTCCCGCCTAGATTGCATATAGTCACATGCCATAATCACTGCACAGCACTATGTGCATGACGAATAGTACATGCAGACACACAGCAGCTGAACAGTTTTGTTAATGTGATTTATTTTGTTTTTTTTGTATGAAATACAAATAATAATTAAGAAATAATTTATTTTTATTTCTTAACAACATTGTAAAAATCATGGTATTGGGCTAATTTCACGATTTCCGCGCAGACCATGAAATCGCGATATACACAGGGCCTTATCCATAACATTCCAAAACGCTCAGTCATAATTCTAAGGTAAACCCTAAAAGAAACTAAAGCAAGTAGACAATGTTTTTGACTAGTGCCTGCTTTCGGGTACTGTTTCTTAGAATGTCCAGAATTTTAATCATTTTAGTTGTCATTTGCTATTTAAAAATAAAGAATTTAATCGGGTATACCATATAATGTTTTATACTGTTAATCTTTACATGTCTTCTGAAGTAGGCATTGAACAATTTAAAACAAAGTCATTTTTGACTGTTTAATATATTTATTGTAAAGAATTACACCCTATCTTGTTTTAAAATTGACATCTTCATGGTGATTTAAATCGAATGTGTCACTATCAATAAAACATTTTACAAATGAATTGTCTGAAGTTGGATGACAGAACCCTTGTGGAAACTTCTGTTTTTGTTTTGTTTTGTTTGTTTTTTCTCTTCTAGTTTGTGGAGATATCCATGGGCAGTTCTTTGACTTGATGAAACTCTTTGAGGTGGGAGGTTCACCAGCCACCACACGATACCTTTTTTTAGGCGACTATGTTGACCGAGGCTATTTCAGTATTGATGTAAGTGCAGCTGTTCTGTGTTTGGTTTATCATGTTCAACTACTAATGTAAAGATGTTTCAGTGTAGTCGCTATCAAAATGTAATAGATGTAATGTACTCTGCTTCTTTTCTAAACTATGACTTTGATTTAATTAAAAACACAGAACAATTTCTTAAAGATCAAGCACTGTTATGATGTTCTTTTCTTATTCCCCTCTCTTACAGCATAATACTCCAAATATTTTAGTTATTGTCCTGTTAAAGTGTGACCATCTTGATATTAAATCATTTTTATACACATTTTAAGAATATACCTCAACAAAAATGGATGCATCCCTTCCCTCCCCCTCTCTACACTTCCTAGTTCCCTCCATTCTCTACCTCCTTTGCTATTGGTTTTCATGGTATAGTATTTCAACATTAATAATAGCCATAATTAGACTTTCAATGCCATTTGGTTGTTTGGTTCCCCGTGCCCATTGATTGCCCTGTAAATTGCCTTAAATACAATAAGAAATATGATTTTAAAAAGTAGTTGAAAGTTATGAATTGTATCCCATATTTATTCTAACATATCAGGGGTCATTTAGATGCATTTGTACCTTTTTTGTTTTTGTATTTCAGTGTGTGCTGTACTTATGGGCCTTGAAAATCCTTTATCCAAAAACACTGTTTTTGCTTCGTGGGAACCATGAATGTAGACATTTAACAGAGTATTTCACATTTAAACAAGAATGTAAGTATGAGTTAAAGCTGTGTGCATGTGATGTTACTTCAGTGGTCACAATAGGGTTGCCACCTGTCCAGGTTTGACCCAGACAGTCCGGGAATTGGCATCTGTGTCCGGGTGGCAGGAATTAACAAGCCCAGATGCCCTAATGTCCGGTTTCACGTGAAACGCATAAGAAACACAAACCTTCCTTTCATATTTTCTTTGACATACCGTATAACAGGGTAAGTTTGGTGTGGAATTTATTTTGGTTTTATTGGCAGTTTTGATTGGATCGCCAATAATACTTCCACCAATCAGAATGTGTCATATAGTGAGTGATCCCGCCCTCTGACAGACTGGTATGAAGCGCTGGACAAGGGAAAGAATATGGCGGATGTCACAGTGAATATGAGAATGGCAGTGAGTTATGAAGCTAATTTGCTTGAAAAAACTAAAAGCAGACCGGACATTTCCATCAATGGATTTAGAAAATCTGGAATTTATGATGTGATCAGACACACTGAGGCAGTGTAAACTGTGCCTGCTACTGTGGTACCTGTAGGACTGTTCTTTTTTATGTTAATAAGTTTTGTGTTATTTTTTTTTACAAGGGGTTAATTCAGAAACAGCCAAAATTGTTAATGCCAGACCTGTTAGAAAGTCTGTAACACAATTTGCTGTGGATTGTTATTGTCGATATGTTAGTAATCCTTTCCAATTGCTGGTATCTTAAAATTAAGAGCCATATATGAACGATAAATAGTATACCTTAACTACATTAGAAGTCTTTCTTTTTTGTTCTTCAATTTGCTGCAGTGACATTGTAACAAGTTACTGTAAATGAGATACTGTTTTAGCAGACAGGTATTTTTTAAGTAAAGATGCATGAATTTAATTTAATGTTTTTTAAATTAAAACTAAAAATACAAAACTATGTGACATTTTTCTTTATGAACATGCTAGTGAAAAACGGCAATTTAGAAACAGTCAAAATCAACCAAGGTAGCAAATGCGCCAAATTTAGTAAAGTTCCTGTTATACGGTACATTAGGATTTCTGCTATCTTATTAGAAATGTACAGTTTAGTACTGATCTGTACATTCTACTTTGTCCCCAGCATTTGAATAATGCTTTACATTAAATTGATCTGCGTGTGATTTAAATACATTAATAGATTCGATGACTGTCTGGAAAAATTATTTGTGAAAATAAAAATGGACAGCACCGTCACTTCAGAAATTGCATTGATTTACCACTGCGTTAATCATCACCACAGTTACTTGTCTCGGGTAAGATTAGCTCTGACGCACCATCATATAGCTACTATTTTTCTGGCTTGCAAGTTCAATTGCTAGAAATATCAACAGCACAATACTGTGTATACTGCATGGTTATTGATTTGTACCGAGATCTGGTGGTATTGTGTTAAACTCTATTACAGTATACTGCAGTTTTGATAGACCTAGGCTGACTGAGAAATATGTCCGGGTTTGGTCTATAGAAAAGGTGGCAACCCTAGGTCATAATGATTGCACCTGACAGGGACTGTGAATGAAAAATTCAGAGGTTGTTCACATGCTTTTAATACACCAAAGTTTCACATATTTCCATACTTTACAGTTTATAGTGTAAAATAGTCCAAACAACACTTAGGAAGTGTATGTAATCTGTACAGGAATAAATTAAAAACCCATATCAAAGAGTAAAAATGTAACAGATGGAGATTACACTGGAGATCTGTGCAGTAATAGGTTAGGATCTATACATATTGTCTTTGTTTCTATTTTGTGATGGATTATTTTAATTTAAGGCTAGGTCGTTTAATGAAATCGTGTTACCTTTTAGGTCATCGGGTTCAATCCAGATCAGATTTTTAGTAACAAATCAAATGTAATTTTTGGATTTGCTGGTCTGACATTGATTACTGTAAATCAAGTTTATTTGACTTGACTTACTTGAAAAATAAATGTCTATATGATGGGTATGTTTGAAGACGAAACTGCATCAGATGTGAGAAATAAGATATAATGGTATGCTATAAGTTTACCTAAACTTTAATTCACATTATACAGATTACAAATAAGAAATTAATAACAGAGAAACGAACGTGAGAAATCCATCATCATATTTTTTCACTTCACAAATTTGTTGAAACGACAGTATGATAAATCCATACAAATCTGTGGTTTATTTTAAAAGGGAGTTTATCTTAAACACTTTCAGCACTAGATAACTTTACGTAAAGATTGCCCTTTTCAGAACAGAAAGCATGACTGAGCATGTATGGTACTTTCAATGTCTTGAAAATTGTATTATAAAATGTATTAACATACTACTATGCAAAGAAATAATTCAAAGTCTGTTAATGGCTGAATTGACACAGCATATCTAACTATGCACATGTTTTTTTGTGTGTGTAAAGGTAAAATTAAGTATTCAGAGAGAATATACGACTCGTGTATGGACGCATTTGACTGCCTACCCTTGGCTGCCCTGATGAACCAGCAGTTTTTATGTGTACATGGAGGCCTGTCTCCTGAAATCAACACTCTAGATGACATCAGGAAAGTAAGTATATCCACTTTGTCATCAACTTACAGTAGACTCACTATTACTAGTTGTACTGAACATAACCTGTACTACTGTACTAACAGGGCCTTGTCTAGTCTTTGTTTCATATTTTTAAATATTTATTCAGAAAATCTGTTTAATGTTTTTGATATTTCATCAGAAAATCTGTCATGTCCATTTAAAAAAATAAAATAGAGACTGCTGTAAATGTTCTACACACTTATTAAAGAATTAAAATATTTAAGTTTTGTTTCTATAAGTACTATCAGCATTAATTCCATATTGATAGCATAGTTCTGTTTATAGGTCAATTTGGACTACCTGGGTTCAGATTACCAAGAGTCTACTGTAATTATAATTATACTTTGGCTTTGCTGCTGTGTCAATAACAAGCAAAATAATATTGACTACAGTACATAGTTTGTGACCGCATAAGCACATAAACAGTATCACATAAACAGTCTTTCTAGAATGTTTTTATTAACAATGTAATCTACTCTGGTGAAGGAATAAGAAGTGTGTAATGTGGTAAATTCAGTAAAGCAATATTTGAATTCTGGCTCCCAGATTTAACTTGTAAATGTTAAGCTACCCTGGAGCTTATTATTGAGATTATGTGGTTCTGCTTATTAAATTTGGTAAATTATATTCACCATTATTTATTTTGCATAATGTAGAAAAAATGTCTTGGGAGGTATTTTGGAATGAGAAGCTCTAAAATCACAATAATTTGTTTTTATGTGTTCCTAAAAGAAAAGCTTTAATTATGTTTTCATTTAAATGAGTGTGGCCTGTTTTAGTTGATGAAAGGGAACCAGATTGAAAATGGATAACTGCAAAGCATACAACATGGTTTATTTAGATTTCCAGAAAGCTTTTGACAAAGTCCTGCATAAAAGATTAATTCTCAAACTGAACGCAGTCGGGATTCAAGGAAATGCATGCACATGGATTAGGGAGTGGTTAACAGGTAGAAAACAGAAAGTACTGATTAGAGGAGAAACCTCAAAATGGAGTGAGGTAACCAGCGGTGTACCACAGGGATCAGTATTGGGTCCTCTGCTATTCCTAATCTACATAAATGATTTAGATTCTGGTATAGTAAGCAAACTTGTCAAATTTGCAGACGACACAAAAATAGGAGGAGTGGCAAACACTGTTGAAGCAGCAAAGGTCATTCAAAATGATCTAGACAGCATTCAGAATTGGGCAGACACATGGCAAATGAAATTTAATAGAGGAAAGTGTAAAGTATTGCATGCGGGCAATAAAAATGTGCATTATAAATATCATATGGGAAGTGCTGAAATTGAAGAAGGGAACTATGAAAAAGACCTAGGAGTTTATGTTGACTCAGAAATGTCTTCATCTAGACAATGTGGGGAAGCTATAAAAAATGCTAACAAGATGCTCGGATATATTGTGAGAAGTGTTGAATTTAAATCAAGGGAAGTAATGTTAAAACTCTACAATGCATTAGTAAGACCTCACCTAGAATATTGTGTTCAGTTCTGGTCACCTCGTTACAAAAAGGATATTGCTGCTCTAGAAAGAGTGCAAAGAAGAGCAACCAGAATTATCCCAGGTTTAAAAGGCATGTCATATGCAGACAGGCTAAAAGAATTGAATCTGTTCAGTCTTGAACAATGAAGACTATGCGGCGATCTGATTCAAACATTCAAAATCCTAAAAGGTATAGACAATGTCAACCCAGGGGACTTCTTTGACCTAAAAAAAGAAACAAGGACCAGGGGTCACAAATGGAGATTAGATAAAGGGGCATTCAGAACAGAAAATAGGAGGCACTTTTTTACACAGAGAATTGTGAGGGTCTGGAACCAACTCCCCAGTAATGTTGTTGAAGCTGACACCCTGGGATCCTTCAAGAAGCTGCTTGATGAGATTCTGGGATCAATAAGCTACTAACAACCAAACGAGCAAGATGGGCTGAATGGCCTCCTCTCGTTTGTAAACTTTCTTATGTTCTTATGTTCTTATGGTTTTTAGTCCAAACTAAAGGATTCACTTTGGGCTTTACCTGTCTTGTACAGTATAATCAATATTATGCTAAGAGGGTCCAATATGATTTATTTTGCCAATACCCTGCAACATTGAAGGGTTATACTGTATGTAGCAACATCTGAGCAATACATTTGTATTAATATTTCAAGAAACACTAGCAAAACTGGACTAAAGAAACCTTTTAATGCAAAAACTAGAACATTCAAAATGGCACTAAGGATATCCAACATAATAACTTTTTAGGCTTCCAAGCCGTAGGCAGGGGAAGCCTATTGTTTTTGTTTTTATTATTATTATTATTATTATTATTATTATTATTATTATTATTATTATTATTATTATTATTATATTTTTTTATTTTTTCTGCCAAAACATGCTCAAAAACTCACGAAATTTGGTACACTGGTAGATGCCTACGGGGGATAGTCGGTGATATTCAGCAAATTTGCGCAAGTCACATGGTTCGGCAGCCATATTGGATTTTGCGGAATTTGTTAAAATGCCTATGTATCGGAAACCGTTTACTGCAGAGTTCTGCTATACATGTTGAGGGATAGTCCATGATTAACTGTTGTTAATATGAAGCTGATTGGTTGTGTGGTTTGGCAACCACATTGATTAATTACATAAAATTACCATAAAAATATAAAATCATCAAAATTTAAACATCATCTTCTCTGAAACCGCTTATCCGATTGAAACAAAAATTGGAATAAAACATTTCAGTATGGTCATCTGTTACGCTTGTTCAAGGGAAGTTCCTACTGTGAAAATCATGGCGTCCACGCTGCATGACATCATCAACATACGCAACTGGCTATAAAACTGCCTATAACTTCTTATTGGCTGCACCAAAATGCACAAAATTTGACACGGATGTAGAGGACTATGGGATGTTGTGTCATGGTCAATATGGCTGCCTTTGGTCACATGGCATGGCAGCCATCTTGGATTTAATGAAAAGTTCAGACAATATTCAAAAGTCTTCTTCTCAAGAACGGTAAATAGTACAGCTGTGAAAATTTTTGTACATAGTGCGCTCATGTCCACGATTGATTCTACTTAAGGAAAAATGGATCGGTCACATGGTGTGGCCTCTGTTGGATTTTGCATAAAACACTTAAACAACAACTGCTCATGAGCCCTTTGGTTGATTGACGTGAATCTTGGGTATACATTATCTTTGTGCTGTCCTCTAAAAAAGCTAGTCAGGAAAAGTCCCTACATCAACAAACATGACCGCCATGAGCCAATCAATATGGGTGACATGCCATTTTTCCACATATTTCACCAAGAAATTACACATTCCCACCACTGGGGACAGCTGTTAACATGGTACAGTCAACAAGCTAGAGAAAAAATCTTTCTTAAAATGGCCATTTTTTGCTGGTGTTTAAAGAACAGTTTTACTAACTCATGTAACTTAATTACAGTGGAAAGGATGATATTAATTCACACATACACACAGTATACAGTATATAAAACTACTACTGAAAACTACTGTTGCATCCACATGAAAAAATAAAAATAAAAAAATAAACCAGAAAACCAGAAGACAATTGAAACAAACAAAAAAATACATAATACATGAGCTTTACAAGTCACATGAATGCACTTTGGGGCCATATATTTCATTTAAATATTTATTTTTGGTAATCAAAAGTGTAGACAGAATGCTTCACAATCGCTTGCTCTGTAAAATAGCGTTGTAACTGTAAAGATTGCATAGTCATTCATGGAGAATCCCCCCCAAAAGTGGACATTTTAGTATAATTCGAGCTTACCAGCTTCTCACCCGTAATGCTGTTTGTTTACTTATAACCTCGTGGACATGCAGGCAATACTGATACACACAAAGAATTTGAAAAAAATTCTTCTCGGGCTGCACAAAAATGTTCTGTAATCACATTTTTTTTTTTTTTTTTTACAACGCTGTCGTAGCTGAACAAAAGTCAAAAAAAAAAATACACTACTCGTTTTACTGATATGGCGTCTGTTTTTTTTTTAAATTTCATAACTACAGTGATAGATATAATTATTAGGACTAAACTGAAACAACAATCGCAAATTCTGAATATGTGGCAACGAAGCCAGGCATAGGATTCTAGTGTGTTACTCATAAATCGTGCACATGTTATGTCCTGGTAGCGGTTTGGTGTCAATTAAATATGGAGAATTGTGTATTTGCCAGGCACCCGATAGCCAATCGTTACACTATCACTTTCTATTGCTTTAAAAATGCACATTAAATGATAGTGGCATTAAAATATACAGGAACCAATACATGCTGTAGACTTTATTTTATATTGCAAAATTAAGAATAGGTCACCACACGCACACAAACTCAAACAAAGCGATTTCGAATTTAGAACAATGTTAGCCTCTTATATGCATTATTTTCAAAGTATATGACTGCATACTATTTAGAATTTTGTGTGCATCCAAATAAAATTTATATTGGCTAGTAACCAATAAATCCAATATTTGTGCCAAAATGAACACAGTTAGCACAGTTGTGATGATAAAGCTTCATCTATAATAACCAATCTAGTTCTATTTGAGCTTGCTAGTATCAATGACTAGCAACTAAGGAACAATATATATATATATATATATATATATATATATATATATATATATATATATATATATATATATATATATATATATATATAGCAATCTTGTACTGAATTACCATAAATTAGTAAGTTATTGAATTAGCAAACTAGTAAGTAGTAAGATAATGAAAGGGTCACTAAATTTTACTTGTATTTAATTTATATGAGGATAAACTTTAAACACTGAAACTGATTTAATGCTGCTGAAATGTACACACTGGAATGAGGGTGTAACCCCTTGGTGTACATACAGTGCCTATAGAAAGTCTACACACCCTTTCAAAATTTTCACCTTTTGTTGCCTTATAGCCTGGAATTAAAATGCATTAAAATATATATTTTTTCATTTATCTACACATCCTACCCCACAACTTCCAAGTGAAAAAAAATTAATCTAGAAATTTGTAGAAAATTAATTAAAAAATAAAAACTGAAATAGCTTGGTTGGATAAGTGTCCACCCCCCTTGTAATAGCAATCCTTAATTAGCTAAGGTGTAACAAATTGCCTTCAAAATCACACACCAAGTTAAGTGGCCTCCACCTGTGTTAAATTGTAGTGATTCATATGATTTCAGGATAAATTCAGCAGTTCCTGTAGGTTCACTCTGCTGTGTAGTGCATTTCAAAGCAAAGACTCAACCATGAGCACCAAGGCGCTTTCAAAAGAACTCCGGGACAAAGTTATTGAAAGGCATAGATCAGAGGATGGGTATAAAAAAATATCAAAGGCCTTGAATATCCCTTGGAGTACGGTCAAGACGATTATTAAGAAGTGGAAGGTGTATGGCACCACCAAGACCCTGCCTAGATCAGGCCGTCCCTCCAAACTGGATGACCGAGCAAGAAGGAAACTGATCAGAGAGGCTACCAAGAGGCCAATGGCAACTTTGCAAGAGCTACAGACTTTTATGGCCAAGACTGGTCAAAGTGTGCATGTGACAACAATATCCCAAGCACTCCACAAATCTGGCCTGTATGGTAGCGTGGCAAGAAGGAAGCCATTACTCAAGAAAGCCCACCTTGAAGAATGCAAAAAAACACTCAGGAGATTCTGTAGCCATGTGGCAAAAGGTTTTGTGGTCTGACAAAACTAAAATGGAACTTTTTGGCCTAAATGCAAAGCGTTATGTTTGGCGCAAACCCAACACAGCGCATCACCCAAAGAACACCATCCCTACTGTGAAGCATGGTGGTGGCAGCATCATGTTATGGGGATGTTTCTCATCGGCAGGGACTGGGGCACATGTCAGGATAGAAGGGAAAATGAATGGAGCAAAGTACAGATAAGTCCTTGAGGAAAACCTGCTGCCCTCTGCAAGAAAGCTGAAACTGGGACAGAAGTTCACCTTTCAGAATGACAACGACCCAAAGCACACAGCCAAAGCTACACTGGAGTCGCTAAGGAACAAAAAGGTAAATGTCCTTGAGTGGCCAAATTAGAGCCCCGACCTAAATCCAATCGAAAATTTGTGGCATGACTTGAAGATTGCTGTCCATCAACGCTTCCCAAGGAACTTGACAGAGCTTGAACAGTTTTATAAAGAAGAATGGTCAAATAGTGCCAAATCTAGGTGTGCAAAGTTGGTAGAGACCTATCCCAACAGACTCACAGCTGTAATTGCTGCCAAAGGTGCTTCCACCAAGTATTAACTCAAGGGGGTGGAGACTTATCCAATTATGATTTTTCAGTTTTGTATTTTTAATATATAATTTTTTTATCAATAAAAACTTTTTTCCCCTTAACAGTGTGGAATATGGTGTGTAGATAAGTGGGGGAAAATCCTCATTTAAATGCATAAAACTCTGAGGCACTGACACAACAAAATGTGAAAAAAGTTCAAGGGGGTGTAGACTTTCTATAGGCACTGTAGCTGCACATCTTTTAAAAAAAAAAAAAAGAAAGAAAAACGTGTTTTACCAAATCGATTCTAGAAATAAACTGCTCATCCTAATGCGCACACTCATTCCATGTGGCATGTTGGAATCATAGGGAAAATCTGCGAGTCACATCCACACACATTGAGTCACAGTGTGGAAGAGGCTTGTAAGTTTATTCCACCGCATGTACTGCACTAAGTAAGATTTTTCAATGGGGCTGGGTGGCACAGTAGATTGGATAAAAAAATGTTCTACTTGTTTCACAATTGATATGGACATCAGGCACGATTTGAGAAAATATCAGCCTCTGTAAAGATGTGGGGCGAATGTATTGAACAAAACAACAGATTCCCAAACAAAGCCTTCTCCTCCAATTGCTGCATGTTGTGGTTTGAAATATGTATTAAAAACATTCAAAACTTTCTTTATAAGTTGAAAAACAAATTGTGTGGTGCATTCAAATATGGTACATTAATCATTTGATTGTTATGCTTTCTAGTTTTTCTAACTGTCACATTTGGAAAAAAAAAAGGAAAGTGAACACATCTGCCATTGCTCTCTGACAGTTTGCAGTGAAACTACTGTGGGTTTGTGATTTCTAGATATTAATAACAAGGAATTAAGGATCTTTCAGCTTCATTAATTTTACTTATAACCACATACGTAATCCCTATATTAATGCTGCAGTGCCCACAATCCTGTTTTTTTTTCGACCACACCTTGAAGGTTTTACCATGCTATAGTTCTCAGAACTACACAGGCATGTTTAAGATGCTACCTGTAGCAGCAGGATGGTATTACATGGGATTATAAGGTGGTAACCTCCTGTACCTAAATACACCTTTTTAAGCTGCCTGCATCTGTCAACATGTTTCTTTATAAATATATTCTTCAAACAAAATGTGTTCAGCAAGAAATAGAGATGATGATAAAAGGCATACTGTACAATAAACTTCCACTTCAAATAGCATTTGTAAAATAGTCATGTTATTTATTAAATATACCTTGCTATATGCATTTTTGTGTCACTTTTAAAAAGGTGGTCTTTTGCTCATTTAAATTAAATCAATATAGGCAGCTGTTCAGAAAAGAAGCATTACAGTCACAGCTGAAAAGTGCACTGTTTTGAGTTTACATAATAAACGTCCACAGATAATGCTGCTAATTATTGAAATAAGTTATATTAAAAGTACAGGTGTGTTCTTAATTGTGTAATAATTGATGCTGAAATTGAAAGTGAGTAATTTTAATATTTTAACTGCAATTAAATTCAGTACTTAAGCAGAATTTCACAAGAAATGTAGCTGGGTCATCATGTAAATGAAGGTAAGCCCCACAGTGGAACACTAAAATGAGAATATTACTGGATCAGTGTGACCGTTTGTCTGAGCAGGGAATAAAAGTAATATCGTGTTGCTTTTTTTTGTTTGTTTTGTTTTTGTATCCTCCATTTTGTATGACCATGAGAAGAGTACAGGCTCACGGCTATGGGAACAAAATGAAGTTACCATCATTTGCTTAACAAATATGGCATGTCAAAAGTATAAGCAGTTCTAGAGCAGGACTTTTGGGATCAGACTGCATGAAAATACACATGGAGGCGATGAGCGATACTAGATCGGACAAAGAAAATAAATTGAGGAACAATTGTTGTACTTTTATTTTGAAATTTTAACTAATATAGTGAAAAGATTACATCTTGCGTATCCATGGATAGTAATCAGTTTAGAGTGGAGACATCTAGTCATCACTTTTGTGACTGTTCCTCTAGAAACATGAGTCATTTATGCAGTCATGCATATGGAAGCCAACCAAGTCCCAAATATTATCTTTCTCAAAGTAACTTGTCTATTGTGACTGAACCAGATTTGCAACAGGGAGATTCAGCTTTTTAAATATTACAGCCCATTTACACAAAAGTGGTACATATCACAGATGTTCATAATATTAAACTAACAGCAAGTCTTTTGATGTTTCGTTTTATTTTTATTTCCTGTAGTTAGATAGGTTTAAAGAACCCCCAGCATATGGACCGATGTGTGATCTTTTGTGGTCAGACCCATTGGAGGACTTTGGCAATGAAAAGACTCAGGAACACTTCACACACAACACAGTAAGAGGCTGCTCATACTTCTACAGGTAAGTTAATTTTTGTAGCTTGTTGTCTCTGTCCAACCGTTAACCCAGCCATGGCACATTGAATGAGTAATGTGGGGAGTCTTTATGGCAGTGTGTAAAATGTTGGTTTTACTCCCATGCTTTAGAACTCTTGACAACTTCATTGTCATTTGCAACTCCCTCCTGTAACTGGCTACTGATTTAATGTTTGTCAACTAGGAACATGTTGCTTTTTATCATACTGAACTGCAAAACATTGAAGTCACACATACACACTGTGGCGCGGTAGCGTCACAGCCAAGGCAGCGGCAATGCTGGCAGCGGTGGGGAACACTCTGGCAGCAAAAATGCTGCTATTTGCAGTGCTGGCAGCGGGAATTCTGCCATCAGCGTGAGGCACTCTGGCAGTGGTGGCACTGGCAGTCGCAATGCTGACAGCAGCGCAGGGCACTCCAGCAGTGGCGGCGTGCTTAGCACAGGGCTGGCAACGCTAGCCCACACATCTTCCTCACCTTATCTGCAAGGATGGTGTACTGCTGCCCCCTCTCCTCCTGCTGCTGTGTGTCCCTGGCATCTCGCCTTTTTACCTCTGCCCTCTGCCAGTCCCAGGCATTCAGCACGGCAGCCAGCATACTGTAATCCATTTCTTTGTTTTCTCTTTTCAAAATAACCTGCAGTTCCTGGTCTGAGTCTCTAGGATGCTATCTGAAACCTTACGTGGCACAGTAGCGTTACAGCCCAGATGGTATTGGCAGGGAGAGAGACTCAAACACAGAAAGCTGCAAGTTAAATGCGCTAATGCGCAGTTTATTTACAAAAATAACAGACAAAACACTTGACAAAACACACTTAACAAAATAAACAAGGTCCAAAACAAAAAGGTTTACAAAAACTCACAAACACAAACATGGCAGGACGGAACACAAACACTGACCTCCGCCTCTATCACCAACATTAATTCTACTCACTCTAAATTACCACCCGTGAACACTTATTTTATACACCTGTGGCTGGAGCCTAATTTATCATGTAATCATTTATTCAATTCTCAGCTCCAACCACATTCCCACGTGTTTTGACAGGGAGAACTTTACCCCCCTCCCTGCCTACCCAATATTCCCCACACAAACACACACTCAATTCGGCAGGGCTTTCGCACACACTCTAATAGATAAAACATGTTTACTATGCAGTAGCACAAAATTTTAAACATATAGGTCTCTTTGAAACAATCTATAATGAAACTTGCATATGTCAAAATATAAAGTATATTTATGTTGTAATACTTAATATCTTGTCTCCACTACCTTGTTATGGATCAGTTCCTGTAGCTTTAACTGTACACACTGCAGACATTTGAGGCAGTTATACACATACACAGCTGAGTTTATTCGCATAGGATCAAACAGAATGTTTAATTTCTGTTAAAAGTAAAATTAGAATGAAATTTGCATCATTTAGTACCGCCTGCTATGTTTGCCTTTTGCAAAAGCTTTGATCGCAGAGACATAGAGGCATGTGTACAATAGTATCGGAGCATTTACAGTATATTACAACTGCTAAATGTAGTTTTTGCACCACAGCTTTTGAAAGTGGATGTACACATGCACAGGTTGTTTTATTTTTTAGTCCCTATAGAAATCTGCAGCAAAATTTCTTAAAATCTGCAAAGAGAAACATGTATTTTCTGCAAAGAACTTGTCCAATTCTGCGGCAATGACTTTTCAATGAAAAATAGTGTTAATGAGAATTAATAAATAAGAAAAAGTCAGTCACTGTTAGTTAAGTAAGCAGTAACCCACGCAGGGTTTGCAGTAAGACATAGGCCTATCTTACACATGCCTGGGTGCATTGTGAGGCACAAGGTCAGAGGCCGAGTGCCTTCAATCACACAGAAGTGCAGTAAGATACGTCTTACTACACCCTGGTGTGGGTTATTGCGTTTATAACATGGCTCTGTTTATTTTATAAAAAGAAAACAAAAAACAATATCATTTTAAACTTTAAAATAAGTTTTACGTAATGTATCCTTCCGCCAGTGCAAAATCGTTCCTGTACCTTGTTATTAGAAGTTACAAATTTCCTTGAAAAACGTATTATTGCTGAGTACATGTTTAATATATATATATATATTGATATTCAAAGTTATTTTTTTTTTTAAAAAGTGCAGTGCATTATAATACACACTGATGTCTGCAATTACCGTAATATATTTAACTTTTTATACCATAATCTTGAAAAGATTAGGGTTTTTTTTTCATATGCAGTCCCTTCATTGTTAAGATCCAACGCAACCGATCTCCACCCCGATTTTACATCCTGCAGTCCGGCGGAATTTGGTGCTTTACAGTAATTTTACTTAATAGAGGTTATACAGCATATATAATAAGCTGCTTCACACTGATACTCACCACACTTCTCACTACACTACAGATATGTGCTGCTCTAGTGCCACCTAATAGCAGTAGTAGACTATGTAACCTGTAACGGAGCCTTTTTTCATACTCATCCATAGCACAAACACTGCAATCAGTAACAGTGATTTCCCAACCAAATTACCCAGAAATGAACTGGCCGTCTCTGTTTACAACCTCTAGCAAATCCTGTATCAAGGATACACAAACTTCAAGGACTCTTTTTGTTAAGGAGTTTTTGATTAATTAAATCAATTTTTTCATTGATGAAACCTTTTTTTCAACAAGTTTGAAGAATTTTTGAAATATAAATGCATGTAACAAAATCATTCATAAAACAGTCCATAAAAACAAACGTTCCTTAAAAGTCCTTAATTAACAGCTTTATGGGTGTGAAGTATCAGAGATATCTTAACTAATATATTCTTGTTGTTTAAATGCACTTTATACTGTAAAACAAACCCAAAAGTTGAATGCTCCCCTGTGGCCTCAATAACCACGGAGTGTAACCATGACCTTGTCCTCTGATGGATGGAAAAAATACATCAATTATAAATATCACATTGTGTTGCAGGGGGAAAGTTCAAGAGTTACACTTTGGTGTACCAGATACACTGGGAGCTATATGGATACCACAGGGGTGCTTTAAAAACTTTTTGGGATGAGATGACTGAAACCGAGAATGATACAAACTGAATCTAAACAACACGGAGACTTACTGAAATAATATTTCACAACGATTGGGGCCTATTAGCTCTGTTTACATGAGTGGCTTTACTGATTAAACAGTTCTCCTTTGCACCGTGAAAACAATACTGTCCATACTGCCCCCTAGTGTGTGCACAACAATGCGCTTGGGTGTACAATTATAGAACAATGCTTCTTCACAGCTGAAGAAGCTTCTAGTTCCACGTGCTATGCAATTCATTTACTCTGGCTACCTTGGAGAGATAATTTGTTAACATGGTAAGATTCCAGGCTACACAACCACTTAATTCCGCTGAATGAATGAAAGGTTATAGCATGGAAAAAGTTCAGCCATTTTACTGCATGAGGACAGAGGGTTTATTTTGGCTTCCACATTCCTGCAATTTATAATTTTCACTAAAAAGAAAAACCTGAAGGTAGTTTCACAATAGCTGGTGTTAAAAGCTGGATTAATGTGCAGACACAACACAAGTGTAGAGACCTGTTTGTTTAAGACATTCGCATGCTGTTTTATTGTTTTTTTTTGTAAGGATTTTCTGGAAGTTTCCATTGAGGCAAGACAAAAACTTTTCACACATGCTACTGTTAAGAATACGTGCTTTATGCTTCTCAGAAAAAAAAAAAAACCTTACACAATAACCAAATATAGTAACTTTTTTTCATTTAATCATGAGACTTTGCTGTAGTAAAAACATTCAGTTGTTTGCCTTTTTAAAATACATGTCATATTGTACATATGTCAAGACTTGTGTAGTAAATGCTGTATTATATATATACGTTTTCTTTCTCTTTTCTAGTTACCCTGCTGTGTGCGATTTCCTACAACATAATAATTTATTATCAGTAATCCGGGCCCATGAAGCACAGGATGCTGGGTAGGTTTTTTGTGATGCTGAGTATATAAATGTGTGTCCTGCAACGGTAAGTGTTGTAGTTATAAACTGTAGACTGGACTAGCAGGCTTCTCTTTTTATTCATTTAGTTTTAAACTGTAGAAGAAACCCATAATCATAGGTTTTGTAAGCAGACATATACCTTTATGTATGTATTTATTAATTTACTTTAAAAAGTGTAAATTACCATATTGTCACAAGAGCTCATTCAGTGTTTCAGTTTAACTGTAGATATGTTTTTTTGGTACCATGAGGCCCAAATTAAATGTAAAACCCATTACAAAACCAAAGAGTTCAACAAACTGCTGACTGTGAAGTAACTATGAAAACTCTAGACCCTGTTGCTAAAGGCAAGGTAGTCTCTGGGGGGCATTGTAATTACACAGGACAAGCATACCTCAATTTCTCAGTTTGGGAATCTCACAACAAAAAAGTTTTCTCATTAATCTCAAACAACCCACCTACTAATGTTGTTAATGTTGCTGTTTATGTGTTTTTGAGGGGGGAACAAGACAGTGTGATGTGAATTTTAATGATATGCCTGTTGAACTTTTTTTTTTTTTTTTTAAGCTTAGCAGTGGTGTTTATCTTGTTAAAGTCCCCTCTTATGGGTATTGTGCTAAACTTATGGTTATGTATGTCCAGTTTTTATTGTTATTATAATATATCATATTAGGAAACTTAACTGAAGTAGGCAAACAAAGATGAACTTAAATTAGAGATCGAAGTGATGATAAATCAGGACAGGAATTGGAAACCAGAACTAAAACTATGGAAACTTTGACTGTGCTTCCATTAACATTTTGTTGAACGACTCACTTTAATTTAATTTTCAAAAACACAATGCTGCAAGTATTTCAGTGTGTGTTTGTAACAAATCACTGATTTAAGAGTGTATTATAAAAATTAAACTGTGTCCTTTTAATTTTTTTCCTTGAGATTTTCCCCCCCCCTAACAAAAACAGTAAATAGTGTGACAAGGCAAAATGTATATTTATTTGGGCTGTCAAGCGATTTAAAAATTAATTGTGATTTAATATTGAGATTTTTTTTTTTCTCAGTTAATCTTGGTTTAAATCGCATATTTAATTTATACAATTACTGCATCCATTTCATTTGTTTGTTTTATTACTGATGCTTCTTCTTCTTCTTCTTCTTCTTCTTCTTCTTCTTATCGTTTTATATTTATTTACAATCCAGCATTGTTGTTAAATTGTTTGAACCAACTGCTAAACCACAATGGAGTCAGTTTATTACTCGCCTTACTGTATTACAATGCTCAGTTTCCTTTACAGCTTCCTTTACTCATAAACTGATGTTTTCATTGCTGGTTAAATAATAATAAGAATAAGAATAATAAGAATAATACTAATAAGAATAATACTAATAATACTAATTTTAAATTCTCATTTTCTAACTTGAAATTGCCTAAATAAAACAAAACATTCACAGAGTAATGGTTATATCCATCATAATTGTAAATTAATATTGTTTAAAAATAAATGTGGTTATTGAAATAAAACAAAGCTACAATGTTTAGCATGCAGGTGGTACACTTCTGTGATATTGTAACTCACTTTGACAGTAGATACAAGTAACCCTTTCTATCCAGTGAACCATCAGAAAGTTTTTAAAAAATAAATGTCTCATTCACAAGTCCTTCAGTTTGAGTACTTTGCATAATGTGGTTCCGTGACTAATTTTACATTCAACAACAACTACACACATTCAATCCTGCCATGCACTACAATGGTGCCGCAGGAAATGAATTATGGTGTGCTAAGAGGGACAAGACAGGAGTGCGATTAAGGTGTGTTAAAAAAATTAATCTCCCAAAAAAATTAAAGCGTTAACTTTAAGGCTAACTGCAATTAATTGACAGCACTAATATTTATTAATCATGACAGAAGTAACCACTATCAGGGTTTACCCCTCTCACTAATTGTCAAATTAACAACTTCAGGAATTTTTCAGCACTGAAGATTTGTTCTTCTGTTACTGATGCATCCTCCTTCTTTCCTTTTTACAGTTATCGCATGTACAGGAAGAGCCAAACAACAGGTTTCCCAGCATTAATCACCATTTTTTCAGCACCTAACTATCTAGATGTGTATAATAACAAAGGTAAGACTATGCCACATGTTTCTGGATAAAAGAATGGGCCCTTCACATTTTATATTGAAAGAACAGTGCCTGTTAGGCATTGTTGCTCCTGTACTGTATGCACTGTATATTTTTGGTTACCATAAAGAAGTTGAAATTGAAATAGTCCATTTTTTTACAGTACCATTGGTGCCTGCAGCCCTACGCACTGTGCGTACTGCAAAATTTCGGCTTCATAATTGTGGACTTGCATATAATCTTGTGCGATCGGTTAAACTGAAACAGACATTTAAGCTTATAGGATTGTACTGTTTATTCAGTGGCAGTAATGAGCAAACGGAAGCAGATACCTTTGGTTGAAGCTTGGAAAAATAGCGAAAATCTTTCTTTTGATGACCCAGAGGGAAACAATCAGTAAAAGCACCAAACTGTCTGTTTCTGGTACTGACGGTGGTGGAGTTTTAAGAGCCGACAATACGTTGGCATCATTGAATGTTCATACTGCATGATCTGAATTCTGCTGCTCTTCCAGGATTGAGCACAGTAAGTGCACATTTATACAAGTTTCATTTGTATTTTATACATTTGTTCACGTATAGTAAAATTAATAATACACACCCTAATCATTAACACATAATTGCCAAGTTGTGTTGTTTGTTTGTTTGTTTGTTTGTTTGTTGTTGTTGTTATAGATTTTTTTTAACTGCCTGTTTTTTCACAATGTGTAAGATACAATAAAATGTGTGTTTATACACCTTGCTTAGAGGGTGAGTAATGATTACATTAGTTGTAGTGATTTTGAGAGTAATGATTAGAAATGGAACCAGCATAAGAGATTTGGGAGCTAATTTGTACCCTAGTTCAAGTCTGTATTTCAAATAGGTTTATTTGTACCTTTTATTGTTGTCGCGAACTATTTGGCTGCTGTCAGTGTAGTTGCTGTTCTGTCTTGGTGGCAGTGCGCTGTGTTTATTCATTTTTAGAAAGGGAAACGTGATGGAATTTGATTGCAGTTTTCTAATGTGACAGTGTAGGTGCTGTGGAACTGTGGAAAGAACAAAAATGCAGCACTCTGATTGGCTGAAACACTCTACAGCATGCTGATGCAGAATAGTTATCGGCATGAGGTGGGATGTCGGTATGGTTCAGTTTACCGTACCATGCGAAAGATTTCTGGGGGCACTCCTGTATAGTACAGTTTCAGATGTGTGAAAGTTACAGTACCCATACAAAGCGGTGGATAACAGTGTTTGAAACAGTGGCATTCTGTATTTTAAAATCATCTGAATACATGCATACCCAGCACTCAGAGTTTTCATTGAGCTCCAAGCTATTCAACACTGATATTAAGCACTCATAACCAGTTTACTGGAAAAGAAGAAAAAAAACTTTGCTAATGCCAATTCAGCTTTTCTTAAAACAACTGTTCTTCTGGAAGAATTCTTTGAAGATATTCCGTTCTGTACTTCAAGGTGTCATAGTAATAACTTACAAAACCACGAATTCAATCCATTCATATATAAACATGGTGGTCAAACACTATACACTATGAATTACCATTAATATGAATGCCAGGTCATTCAGTTTCCTGTAGATTTCAGGTTTGTACTATTAATTGTACTATTAATTGGAATTGGGACTAGAGATCATAGTTCTTGCTATTTCCTGCAGTTTTCAAACTGTGAAAAGATCATATATATATATATATATATATATATATATATATATATATATATATATATATATATATATATATATATATATATATATAATTTTAAATTTAGTCATTGCCAATTATTTGTTATTATTTTCTCCCAATTTGGAACACCGCTACCACCCCTGCGCTGACTCGGGAGAGCGGAGACGAACACACGCTGTCCTCCGAAGCGTGTGCCGTCAGCCAACCGCTTTTTTTTCACACTGCGGGCTCACCATGCACTCACCCAAGAGCTACAGCGTCTGAGGACAACGCAGCTCTTGGGCAGCTTACAGGCAAGCCCGCAAGCGCCCGGCCAGACTACAGGGGTCGCTGGTGCGTGGTGATCCTCAGCCACTTCCTCTAGGATAATATACTTTTCCAGCTGTTTCTTACACTCAGTCTTGGCATGGAGGTATAATGGTGCTATAACCCTGCAGTTTTTTCTTCCCAAAGGGTTACCTTCTTATATTTGGTGGTATTTGCCTGGTATTAGTGAAACATACCTCTGGTGATATGGATCCAAGAGTTATGGGTCACAAATTGTGCCAGATTTAGATTACATTGCAGGGCTGTCCATAAATGGTGGAAGTCAATTTAGAGAAATCTTAGCAGTGTTTTCGTCTACTTCTACTAAGAAAAGCAGGGTTTTAGCTAATCCGTACTCCATGCTATTGCAGTTCCCTGCGTTTAGTGCAAGAGGATGTGTACACCACTGCATTATTCATTAAACTCTTTTAGCATGAGAAGCTTTCTCGCAGCCCCAATCCATAATAGGGAGACATTGCAGCATATATATGCTTACTAAACTTCTTTAATCTCCACGTTTTTAAAGTGAAGGGATTGTAATTTGTATAATTCAACAGGGATATATAATGTAGTGTGTGTGTGTGTGTGTGTAACACTAATTGGGCCAAAAGTTAAGTGATCTGGGACCAGAGCAATTCACTTTAATACCATGGGATACATTGATACATTGAGCTGCTTTTTCCCTTTTTTTTTACACTGGAGTAACTGATAGGAAGGATTAAAACAAAACAGACAACATAGGCTTTAAAGATTTTGGTTGCAAGGGGTTTAGAGTATAAAGAAGTGAATTATAACCTGAGGCTTACTGCTGTTGAATCATTTGGTACCTGGAGAGTTCTGTTTTAAATTGTATAAAGCAGAATAGCATATCTATGGGCAGCTTATGTCTCCTGGTTCATTTTATTTTTATATAGATATATCTTGCATATTACTTCGTAACATTTTCATTCAAGTAGATAATGTAAATTTTTATGCCTTCATATGCAGTTACTCAATTGCAGTAAACATGGGGAATGTGGAGAAGACATATACAGAATCATATTTTTGTTGTTGTTTGTTTTTTAAAGAGCTGTTGCATTTAAAGTGCAGCATTGTGTCTTAAAGGACGTTATTCATTTCAAATTCCTGTTTCATTAGAACTAGAAAACGAGATAATAAAAGAGTGATGTATACCCCTTTTTGTTTTCTGTCACAGCAATTAATACAGATCTTCATCCATAATTCTAAAACGCTCCACAGTAAGATATGTAGAATTAAGTTTTGACAAGAAGTCTTTATCAATGCCATGCAGTTATAAGCCAGCAGAGTAGCTGTAGTACCACAGTGAGCGCCTCTGCATCTGTAAAGTCGATAATGGACTGTGTAACTTGACAACCCGACCTCAACATTCTCCTGTTGCTATCGCCTCCAAAATCAACAGGTGTCTAAAGCGCCAATCGTTCTACGAAATTATAGCGACTCATGCATACAGAAAGCATCAGAAGGAGAAGGAGTCGGACTAGTAGACATTTATAAGTGAAACTGAGGATGAAGTTGAATTTTCTGGATCAATGTATTTGCAATAATCAAATAGCTGCTTCTGGTTACTGGGGGCATATTTACACACACTATTTAAAGCTAATGTTTGCACTGGACAATTGTAATCATACCCGAGCTTACCAAGTGATGCTTTATTTATGCAACATTTTGGATATTGAAGTTTACAATTCCTTCTATATGTGTGGCTGGTCCATCGCAGGCACTGCACCAAGTATAGATCGTATATACTGTGTTTCATCTAGGTCTGTAGTAAAAGTGCATAATTTCACATTTTGCAGTATTGTTTGGGTTGTATTTGTGCTGCTACATTGAGCATTGTATAAAACACTATCATTCTAGTGCATGGATTTCCTTGTCTAGAACTTATAGTATTTGTAAAGGCAGCGCATAAAGAAAAAATAAACTGCAGACCGTAATGTTTTGTTGTTATAATTGCTCTGATACTTTCCCTGTTCCTTAAAGCTAATTACACCATTAAAAATGTATTTGATGGTAGACTGGGGTGCACATCAAAGGCATTTTGGCAGGAGAAAGCGGAAAACATTATTTTGTTTTCATTTATTTTTTTCTTCCTAAGTGTTGCCCCGAAGGCAAAACAGTATTTTTGTGGACTTGAGACCTGTGATATTGCAGGAAAATATTAAATATCAGTATTAAGTGTACAGGCACACCACAGGTTAAAGGTTAGTGAAGCACGGTCTGTTTCCTGTCAGATTAGATAATGTTGGATGACTTCAGCACCAGATAAAGTGAGAGGAAGAGAAAAGGAGCATGTTTTACACTTCATGTGAATTATATATGTTGTACAGCTTAGCCAAAACAATTAGTACCTTCAGGGATTCTTATCTGATAAAAAAGGCTGCACTGGTTGGCCTAAATAACAGTGCATCCTCTGTAAAGATGCTTGAAACATGACATTGTGGATATCAAATTCATGCTAGTTTTGAGGTTTTAAATTACATTTAAGTCAAACACTACAATAATAAAACATAATAAAATATGTTTAAAATATGCCATTGTTTGCTTCACTGAGTCCTGATGTAGATTAAATAGGTGTGTAGGTATGTAACATAGAAAGCAGAAGTCTAACGGCATCACGGTACAGTGAAACTCAAAGTACTGGCTGACCCTTAACGGTACTGACGATTACAAAGGATTTCTGCATTCCAGTTTAGTTTTATACTGGAAGCAAGCAATCAAATATTAACATACAGCCAATCACATAGAGCTAATATCCCCGACTTACCCAATAATGGCTAACTAATTTGGATTTCTCTAAACTATTAGCCATTGTCAGTGGGTATAAGTAAATTAGATCCAGGCAGGGTATTTAAAGAAAGCAGCCAGTCTGTACAAGAAGCCAGATTTGAATGTGTGCTCAATCATATGAGAAAAAAAGGTATTGTGTGAAGCATTTTTGTTATTTGGTAAAGACTGTGTGTTTTTGTTTTGCTTGGTGTTTCTTTTAACAGGTAAACAGATTAGCTGCCCTGTTTTATAGTTAGGTTCCTGTTCCCGTGTTTAGTTAGTGCTAGGTTTTTGTTTTTGTTTATTTTGTTTATTAAAAATAGCATGTAAGCGTGAAAATTCAGTCCTGGGTCTGATTTAAAAGGGGGAAAGAACCACAGAGAGTGAAGCCCGGTTTATATATATATATATATATATATATATATATATATATATATATATATATATATATATATATATATATATATATATATATACATACAGTACTGTGCAAAAGTTTTAGGCAGGTGTGAAAAAATGCTGTAAAGTAAGAATGCTTTCAAAAATAGACATGTTAATAGATTATATTTATCAATTAACTAAATGCAAAGTGAGCGAACAGAAGAAAAATCTAAATCAAATCCATATTTGGTGTGACCACCCTTTGCCTTCAAAACAGCATCAATTCTTCTAGGTACACTTGCACAAAGTCAGGGATTTTGTAGGCATATAGTCAGGTGTATGATTAAACAATTATACCAAACAGGTGCTAATGATCATCAATTCAATATGTAGGTTGAAACACAATCATTAACTGAAACAGAAACAGCTGTGTAGGAGGAATAAAACTGGGTGAGGAACAGCCAAATTCAGCTAACAAGGTGAGGTTGCTGAAGACAGTTTACTGTCAAAAGTCATACACCATGGCAAGACTGAGCACAGCAACAAGTCACAAGGTAGTTATACTGCATCAGCAAGGTCTCTCCCAGGCAGAAATTTCAAGGCAGACAGGGGTTTCCAGATGTGCTGTCCAAGCTCTTTTGAAGAAGCACAAAGAAACGGGCAACGTTGAGGACCGTAGACGCAGTGGTCGGCCAAGGAAACTTACTGCAGCAGATGAAAGACACATCATGCTTACTTCCCTTCGCAATTGGAAGATGTCCAGCAGTGCCATCAGCTCAGAATTGGCAGAAAACAGTGGGACCCTGGTACACCCATCTACTGTCCGGAGAAGTCTGGTCAGAAGTGGCCTTCATGGAAGACTTGCGGCCAAAAAGCCATACCTCCGACGTGGAAACAAGGCCAAGTGACTCAACAATGCACGAAAACACAGGAACTGGGGTGCAGAAAAATGGCAGCAGGTGCTCTGGACTGATGAGTCAAAATTTGAAATATTTGGCTGTAGCAGAAGGCAGTTTATTCCTCGAAGGGCTGGAGAGCGGTACACGAAGGAGTGTCTGCAGGCAACAGTGAAGCATGGTGGAGGTTCCTTGCAAGTTTGGGGCTGCATTTCTGCAAATGAAGTTGGGGATTTGGTCAGAATTAATGGTCTCCTCAATGCTGAGAAGTACAGGCAGATACTTATCCATCATGCAATACCATCAGGAAGGCATCTGATTGGCCCCAAATTTATTCTGCAGCATGACAACGACCCCAAACATACAGCGAAAGTCATTAAGAACTATCTTCAGCGTAAAGAAGAACAAGGAGTCCTGGAAGTGATGGTATGGCCCCACAGAGCCCTGATCTCAACATCATCGAGTCTGTCTGGGATTACATGAAGAGAGAGAAGCAACTGAGGCTGCCTAAATCCACAGAAGAACTGTGGTTAGTTCTCCAAGATGTTTGGGCCAACCTACCTGCCGAAGTTCCTTCAAAAACTGTGTGCAAGTGTACCTAGAAGAATTGATGCTGTTTTGAAGGCAAAGGGTGGTCACACCAAATATTGATTTGATGTAGATTTTTCTTCTGTTCACTCACTTTGCATTTTGTTAATTGATAAATATAAACTATTAACATGTCTATTTTTGAAAGCATTCTTACTTTACAGCATTTTTTCACACCTGCCTAAAACTTTTGCACAGTACTGTATATATTTATATATTTTCATTAATTTATCTACACATCCTACCCCACAACTTCCAAGTGAAAAAAACATTCCAGAAATTTGTAGAAAATTAATTAAAAATAAAAACTGAACTGGCTTGGTTGGGTAAGTGTCCACCCCCTTGTAATAGCAATCCTAAATGAGCTCAGGTGTAACCAATCACCTTCAAAATCACGCGCCAAGTTAAGTGGCCTCCTCCTGTGTTAAATGTAGTGATTCACATGATTTCAGGATAAATGCAGCAGTTCCTGTAGGTTCCCTCTACTGGGTAGTGCATTTCAAAGAAAGACTCAAACATGAACACCAAGGCGCTTTCAAAAGAACTCCGGGACAAAGTTGTTGAAAGGCACAGATCAGGGGAAGGGTATAAAAAAAATATCAAAGGCCTTGAATATCCCTTGGAGCATGGTCAAGGTGATTATTAAGAAGTGGAAGGTGAATGGCACCACCAAGACCCTGCCTAGATCAGGCAGTCCCTCCAAACTGGATGACCGAGCAAGAAGGAAACTGATCAGAGAGGCAACCAAGAGGCCACTGGCAACTTTGCAAGAGCTACAGGCTTTTATGGCCAAGACTGGTCAAAGTGTGCATGTGACAACAATATCCCAAGCACTCCACAAATCTGGCCTGTATGGTAGGGTGGCAAGAAGGAAGCCATTACTCAAGAAAGTCCACCATGAATCCCATTTGAAGAATGCAAAAAAACACTCAGGAGATTCTGTAGCCATGTGGCAAAAGGTTTTGTGGTCTGACGAAACTAAAATGGAAATTTTTGGCCTAAATGCAAAGCATTATGTTTGGTGCAAACCCAACACAGCGCATCACCCAAAAAACACCATCCCTACTGTGAAGCATGGTGGTGGCAGCATCATGTTATGGGGATGTTTCTCATCGGCAGGGACTGGGGCACTTGTCAGGATAGAAGGGAAAATGAATGGAGCAAAGTACAGTGAAGTCCTTGAGGAAAACCTGCTGCCCTGTGCAAGAAAGCTGAAACTGGGACAGAAGTTCACCTTTCAGCATGACAATGACCCAAAGCACACAGCCAAAGCCTCACTGGAGTGGCTAAGGAACAAAAAGTTAAATGTCCTTGAGTGGCCCAGTCAGAGCCCCGACCTAAATCCAATCGAAAATTTGTGGCATGACTTGAAGATTGCTGTCCATCAACGCTCCCCAAGGAACTTGACAGGGCTTGAACTGTTTTGTAAAGAAGAATGGTCAAATATTGCCAAATCTAGGTGGGTGTGCAAAGTTGGTAGAGAGCTATCCCAACAGACTCACAGCTGTAATTGCTGTCAAAGGTGCTTCCACCAAGTATTTACTCAGGGGGAGACTTAACCAATTATGATCTTTCCATTTTGTATTTTTAATATATGTTTTTTTTCTCAATAAAAACTTTTTTCCCCTTAACAGTGTGGAGTATGGTGTGTAGATAAGTTGAAAAAAAATCCTCATTTAAATGCATGAAACGCTGAGGCACTGACACAACAAAATGTGAAAAAAGTTCAAGGTGGTATATACTGTATATATACCAATTTCACCTACAAGGTGCTTGGTAGTTTATAAGACCAGTTCATGATCTCATACACAAAACTTAACCAGGTAAAGTTTTATGTTGTAAAGTAATATTTTATAGTAACAGGAAATCCTTAAAAACCAACTGGTTCAGATGAGGAACTATTTTTAGTTACAGCAGTTACATGCTCTATAGCAGCAGCAAAAAAAAAAACATTTTACCAACTGCATCATAAGTTCCAATGTTTTTGAGCATTGTGATTCATAAAATGCTGAATAGGTTTTACTAGAGCGGTCTGACTTTAATTTTAGAGGTTGACATAGATTTTAAATGTTTCTATGAGTCAGATGTAGTTCTCAGGCCCGTGTGATAAATGCCACATGCAAGATAGAGGTTGATTTGTTTTTAGCCAGAGTTCATGTTTTAGCACCTGTCTATCAGTCCCAATTAATACAATGGTGTATTTGAAGTACTGTTGCAGAATGGTGGTGGCATGGTACGGCCCTTAAGCAGTTGTTAAAGGTTGTAAAAAATAAAAAATAAATGTAAAATCAACAAAGCTAATGTGATCTTTCCTCCACTATATAGAATCTAAAACTCTGCGATGAGTAATGTAACTCCTTTACCTTAGGAAATGATACACAGAGGGCCACCCCACAATATTCCCAACGCATGTATATATATATATTTTTTATTATATTACTATTGGTGATCCTGGTGCACATACTCCATCTATGGCACCGCTAAGGTATTGTGTTGTATAACCATTTAATTATTCAAATAGTTAAACAATTGCTTATGAAGGCTGCTTAAACGGTGCAGTTCTACTAAATGTAGGAAAGATACTGTACAACAACTATGTGTTTTTCTACATAACTGCTTGACTTTACATTTACAAACTACTCCCGTCAAAGGTGCTGTTCACCTTAAAAAGTCCCCCAGAGATGCTTTTGTAGTTCTGCGGCAATATTCCTGGCTGCACTTTGTTTTATTAAAACACCAATATTTTGGTAACTCTTAATTGGCACATGTATAGCAAATCTTACGGTTGTCCTTTGCAAATTATTGTATTTAAACCAAAGGTTCATATGTTTGAAAAATGGTGGGCATAGAGGATATCCAAACCCATGTCAACTATACAAATATACTTAGTATGATGATCATCAGTGATCAAGATAATGGGAAGACCCACCAGTACTCATTGAAGCAATACATATTTTTATGCTTATTCACATCCCAGCCAACTCTACTGATTTTTAATCATTTGCTGAAAAAACACTTTCTTGCCAGATACTTGCCAGGTTTAAAATAATAATAATAATAATAAATAATACATAAATAAATAAATGATAAATAAATAAATAAAATAACTATTTTAATATTTAAGATTTGTTAGGAAATGGGCTTGAAAACAAAAATTAGCAGCATATCAGGCATCACATTGTTTTTGAGATCGTCCAAACAGATGTGCAGCCTGTTGGATCAGTGGCTGTATAGAGCAGTCCTCAGCAAGACTCACTGTCATATGCTTGCACCTAAAAATAAATAAATAAATAAAATAAAGCTTTTTCTTACATCAAATAATGTGCAATAAGTCTAAAATTGTCCTTAGTTATCCATATTGTAAACAACCAACCAGTATTTTTTAAATGATTTTAGAGCAACACAATGGGGAATGTGATTCACATTTTACTTAATCCAGTTTTATAAATTGCTTCAGGGAGTTGCTGGCTCTTCTGTAATATTGATACACTGCTGCCACATGAATAATTGATAACCCATCACATTCGGCACTGAACATGTCCTGCTACATTATCCATTATAAAGCAGAGTTTATTCCAATTCTGACAGGAAAGAAAAAACATGTTTAAAGAAGGGGGTGTGTACGCATACATTTGAGCATCCAGCAGTCTGGCGTCACCTAGTGTAAAGCAGTGGCACTACAATGTCTAAATGACTCGGTGACTTCCAGTCTGACTTTACTATTTTATTCTTGCATTTGTGCCATTTATTTAGAAATGATCAACTTATACATAGAATACAATGTTCTTGTATTTTATTTATTTATTTTATCTGTTTTTATCTTTTTGTTTGCACTGCTAAGATGTACCTAAGGTAACCATTGATGAGCATAATGTGTTTAAATTTATTCCACATGAATATTGAATACACATGTTTTCTCAGAACACATTTCCAAGCTATAAGGTTAATTTAATTTTGTTAAATTCAAGAACTTGTACTGAACTTGCACAATACAATTGAAGGTTTGAGTGGTCCAAAATATTTGAAGGAGGGTGTCATTCAAATAATAAATGTATGGATGTATAATTTTGATTTGTTGTGAATAAGATTATTTTATTGTGGACTGTGGGCTTACAGGAGACCAGCTTTAACACAGCAGTGCTGCATGCAGGGCTAAGAAAGCTGTGAAGCCCACGTTTATCAATATACAAAGTGATTATAAAGTCATTATGTCACCTATCATCAATGCTGTATCTTTTTTTCAGCAATGACATATGCTCTTTATGACTCCTGTAGCCTATGTGATTACCTGAATGAAAATGATTCTAATGACAATTACCACAACCCACAGGGCTGTGAACACAATGCAGGATCTGTGTGTTGTGTTTCATTTCAACAGCTCCTCTGTCTCTTTGCATTGCAAAAGACACCTGGAAGCATACATAGGAAGCGTTCAAGTGACAGTTAACCTTAAGCATCTCTGTACCTTTTCTTTTCAAGTTCTGTCCCTCTAAACCATAATAAACTGATCATTGGTCATCGTGCGTCTTATTAATCAATTCACTTGACTGTTTAGCCAATGTATTTAAACACCCTAATGTGCTATAATTTTTTTGTTTGTTTTATGCATGGAAACCTTTTGTACAAGTTCTGATAGCTATACAAACGAGCTTGTGTGGCTGTGTAAACATGTGTTAATTAGAGGAGTTTTGAAAGGCCAGACTGCAATGCCAAGTGTGTAAGTTATGAGGTAGTCTTTCCATCCACCCACTCCCCCACCGTTTTCACAAAATGGGTGGTTGCTTCCCAGCCTTTCACCTTAATCATGGTTTAATGCTCAACATGGATGTATAATGAGTCAGTTAAGTATTTTATTTTATGTGACCCTGTGTACCTACCAGCCTACGTTTATATTTTTATTTAATACCTGGATTCTAACTGAAAAACCAGCCACTGAGTTATTGCGCTGCTGTCTCATCGCCCGGTTCTGTTTTAACTATTTCCATAGTGTTTACAACACTAATCCCCACTCTGAATAATATTTGTGTACAATAGGTTCTCTGTTTTATCCTGTTGCAAAAATGTTATGTTGCCTTGGAATGTGATATTAGAGCAAATTTTCCATCCAGGGCTGTGTGACATTGTAAAATACTTTTGCTATTTAATGATGTATTTCTGACAAGTCATTTTAAAGCCATTTTATTATGTATAAATTCAGTGCTAATTTTACAGCTATGGCCAAAGGTTTTGCATTAACCTATAGAATTAACTAATCTTGCTCCATAAAGTCGAATGAAACCTGTTAAATAATGATACGTTAACATATTGAATATACTTAATGAAAAACTGACACAAATTTGAAGATATGTTTTCCCATTAAGTGGTTAAATTGGGCTTATCAAATTGCATGTTCAAGATATATTCTTTGTTTAACTTTTAAAAGTGCAATTCAGTATATACAGCTATGGCCAAAAGTTTTGCAGCATTCTATAGAATTAACTAATTGTTCCATATACTTAACAAAATCATTATCATTTTGTAGTTTCTTTGATTACATGATATGAAATAAAATATCTAAATTACGTTCATATATATATATATATATATATATATATATATATATATATATATATATATATATATATATATATATATATATATATATATATATGTAAAATCAATCCTAAAATTTTAGATGATGCAAAACCTTCTTCGATTTTGTTTGTATATGGTAAACCACTTGCATTGCTTGGGTACGATCAACAATTGAGGATCCATTGTATGTGTGTGTGTTTCTCTTTACATAGCAGGGCTGGCCGTTTAACAGTGTTCACTTGCTCGCTGAACCTCAGTCTCTTATTAATGCATTGCGCTTCCCTTCTTCTGGGTGATGTGTGTTTCATTTCCCCCCTCTCACGTGACACTGGCACATGAACAATTTCGTTCATGCCATCTGTTTTAATGGGCTGAAGTCGGGCTGTGCTCACTCAGAAATCCAAGCACCCAAATCCGCTGTGCACATGCGCAGTAGCAGCCAGTCATCAGCCAGGAATGGCTATGATTGGCTTAAGCTACTAACACCTAAACGAGCAAGATGGGCGGAATGGCCTCCTCTCGTTTGTAAACTTTCTTATGTTCTTATAAATGTCTGAATGGAGTGCAGCCGGTTAGCTAACACGGTGATCAGGCAATCAGCACGCATGTGCCAAGACAACAAAGGCTATAAATATGAACAACACAACTTTGTCTCTTCTCAGTCTTGCATGTTGTGTTACTTTGTGTAAAGACAGAAAACGTTTCAGCTGTTTAAATATTCAAATAAAATTCACAAGTCTAATTATCTTTCTAACTTTGTGTAACTTTAAATTAATCTTTATGAATACTCTTATTTGTTCCTCTTTGTTCTTTTCACAGTTTTAATCTGCTTTTTTGTGCTCTTTCTCTCCAGAGGCTGCTTCTCTTCAGCAGTGCTTTAACTTAAGCTCAGTAACATCTTGCTGTGTGGTCGGCAATTTTTCTTTTTGTTAATTTATTATTTTAATGTTATTTATATAATATTTAATTTTTTTTTTTTTAATCTTGATAGCCACATCAGGCTTTTTTTCTAGGTGTTTTAAATTGCTTTTTTTGTTTTGTTTGTAGCTGATCAGTCTTTTATTAGGTCTATATAAATTATCTACTTCATTGTTAATTAGTATTCCCCTTTGGCCTTAGTTGTGACTTCCATTTAAGGTCTTATTTGTATGATACATGTGGTGGGTTTGGGTCATGGTAACTTTTTCATGATATTAATAATCTCTCATTTTGCAGTGTCATGGATAAAAGTTGCCAAAATACTCTACTGGTATATAATTTACAAGGTGTAGTCTTTATTGGTGTGTTTTGGTGCATGTACTGGCTATAACTTTACCAAACACAATGGAAATCTGTTTTGGTATAATCATCTCCAGATTTCCTTTCATTACTGAAATGACAGTGGGAGTGTGGAAGTAAACTTTCACAAGGACTTAATAAATATTCATCCCTCAAATTATTTTTAGCCCTTTTTTTACAAAATTTGTTTCACTTAAGGAAAAGGCCCATGTTTTACCAAGTATTATAAGTAATGAAAACCATAATATATGCTGTGCCAGCATTTTTGTGGAGAAAAGACTGAAGTCAGCAAAATATGTGAATGATTAAATCAATAAAGAGGATATTTTATGGAAACTATCAATTTATTTGAAGTTTTCTTGTTAATTGCTTGTGCGCTGTGGATCAAAGATTTTGACACGAGTAATCCTTGTTATTCTAAACTTTACTGTTTTAACTAGCGTGTATATTCAATGAAAACATACACTTGATTAAATTTATATTGTCGTCTTTATATTCAATTTACTGCTGTATTTATTTTACTTTAATTTCCAGAGTCTTCAATTATAGTAGTTTACAATGCATCAATATTCTATACTATTTTCATTATCTGTTTTAAAAAATATAAAAAATCATAGCCGGACAAATTTAATAAAATTCTATAAATAGCATTATATTTAACTAAAGGCAACAATGTGTTGTAAGAAATGTTTTACTGTTTCATAGTTTTTGCATCATTAGTTAATTCCCTTGCAGAATTCCTGATGCCCTAAAGACTCAACATTTAGTTAAAAATCAGACCTCATCATCACCAGAAACTAAAACCAGTATCCAATGGGCATTTGTCTCTCAATGTCTCAGTGTTCTTGGGCTATAATAGTATTTAATCAAAAATTAAAAATAATTTTGAGATTACAAGGCCATATTAAACTGGACTCTAATAGCAGTTTCTTGACAAAACACCAGTATTATAGTTTTGTTTAGCAGAAGTTCATTTTTAAATCGCTATTCCTGTCGCATACTGAATGTACAGTCAGTCTGACCTATTGCTTTTCAATTCTCTGTTCTATAAAAACAGTCATTCCATCTCCTGGAACAATTTACGTGGTTGAAAAGTTGCTTTTATAATACATCTTATTCTAAAAACCTGTCTTCAACATGGAATTGTAAAACTAACTATTCATAAGACTAGCCAGACAATAAATTGATAGCATACAGCTGGATATGGGTGTTTTTTTTTCTTCAGGAGAACCACAGTAATCGCACACTGTCACTAATCTTGAGGTGGTCTCTCTTCTTTCGTAATTACAGCTGCAGTATTGAAATATGAGAACAATGTAATGAATATTCGGCAGTTCAACTGTTCTCCCCATCCCTACTGGCTTCCCAACTTCATGGATGTTTTCACTTGGTCTTTGCCATTTGTTGGAGAGAAGGGTAAGTAAAGATATTTGTGTGCAGTAAATATCGTCTGCCTGAAGGAAAAAAAAAATTTAGAGAGCCAAATAAAGATATTAATCCTAACACTGTGTTTTATAGATGTTTTTGCTTATTTACTGGTAATAATTGCTTGAAAAACAAAGTAAAACTACCTAAAATGGCTAATGTCATGTGAATGTTAGATGTGAAAAGTTTAAACATACATAAAGACAAATGCTTAAAGACTTCAATAAGCTCCAACATTTAAATAGCTTCAGCTTCAAAATGTCTTTTTTTTTAATGCATCTTGCAGAGGAAATGCAGCAGCAATAAATTATGTCAATGCATGTTCTTTTACTGCACCTTAGAATGTTATGTGTGTTAACATTCTGAGTGATTTGTATTGCAATGACTCAAATATTGTGTTTTTATTGTTTTAATAAGTCTGTGTTACGGAGCAATTAAAGGTGTTAATTAAACAGGCAAGCCGGCTTGTGTATACTGCATGCAAATACGTCTTTTAAGCTTTCTCAGAACACATTTACCAAACAGCACTTTATTTTGATGTGTTTCAATGGCAATGGCTGTGATACAAGAAATAAAATACCGGCCCACCTTAACTGTTCTGATGTTTGTAATCTTTCTCAGTGGTTCTTATTGCAATTACACAAAGATTGTATTTCATAAATTTTTTTTTCACTTGTGTTTTCAGGAGCTGCTCTTTAGTTCTAGTTACCTGACATAAACATATATAATGTAAGCTGGATCACCCAGCATGTCTTTAAAGAAGTAGGCGCCAGCAATCTCTAGTGCATTTTGGTGTATTGCCAGCAAAACAAATTCAACTTCATCAAAAGTGGCACTAGATGGCACTCCCTTAATTCTCTGAAGACACTTTGGCTGGTGTAATATGGGTCTATGGCAGGCAATTAAAACTGAGCCTCAGAATGCAGTGCTGTTTGTTAAAAGTGTTTTGAGAAAGGTTAAAAGACTAATTTGTATGCAGTATACAGTATGCACCAGCAGGCTTGCCTGTTTGATTAACACCTTTAATTGCTCCTTACAGGCTCTGGGTATGCTTCAAAAGTACAAATTGTACAGCTATATGTAATATTAGAAGAAAAAAAAAAGAGTAAGAGAACAGACCTGTTAATGGGTGCTTATTTTCCATATTACACAATTACCCAGAGCTTAGTTCACAGGAGTTCAATTCAGATGCAAGTTAATGTTGGCAGCATATAATTGTGTCCCAATGGTTTACTAGTATTTGAGTCTATGCGCTGTTTATGGGGCAGAAATGTTCTTCCCTTTGAAAAGTTACACACTATGCCCCCTGCTCCATATTAGTCTTCACAAAAAGGGAAATACTTGCTCTGAATGGCACACTTATGAAGCATGAATTTAAGAAAATATATTGGAGGGACAGCAAAGAGAGTTATTGGTACCTATACAAGACTAAGTAGCTTCAAATGTAATTCTCTTAGTTTCTAGTCGCCATACAGCATTGTTTTCATGATGATTGCAATCATTCTGATTTGCTTACCTGCGATTAGTTAAATACTCTGTAGCATACACTGCATGTTTTTTCGTGTACTTGATCTACTGTATGCAGTAATTAAAACCCCTGTATTTCCCAACCTGGCTCTCAATCCATCTTTTCATTTTGCTTTTACAGTGACAGAGATGTTGGTGAATGTTCTAAGCATCTGTTCCAGCGATGAGCTCACAACTGATGAAGAGATTGATGGTAAGAACATGTAATGCTGTTTGTGAAAATTAACATTTTTCTCTAACATCAAGAATGTTCAGCATCATAGAAGACTGTTTATTATGGCAATACATTTTTTTAAAAGTATACATTAAACATCTACTACAGAAATAGGTACCTTTCTTTACAATACCTGGTGCTCTTGATCTCCTTTCAACCAAAGGCACAGCATTCTATTTCTTTCTACTGGGATTCCAGCAGAGGGCTCCCTTTGCATTCATAGTTGCCATAAAAACCATTTCCATGCCTTAAACTTACATACTCCATATGTAGACAATGAGAAGTGTATTTTCCAACTGTATACCATGCAGATAATAAGGCCATAATGTGTCCTGTAAATTAATAACATTGCATCATATAGGATGGGGGTTGTTATGTATTTCTGATTCTGTCTGCTTGTTCTTAAGGGGGTATTAGACACTTTTCATGGCTTAAGCCAGTATTTCATCTCAGAACAAGCTGTAGCAGGTTTAACAGGTTCGTATCATTCCTTCATTATACTGCATTACAGATTCATATATGCCACCTGTTACACTTGCTTATTTGGCGGTATTGTTGAACTCCCCACCTTGCTGAAAGGCAGATGTCTCTGTTGCATTTTAGCATTCCTGTTTACTGTGCCTCAGTGGGGGACTGTTCAATACTTTTTATCAGTAGCATATATGTACACTCTCTGTAGATATAACGAGAAACCTGATTGAATTTTATTGCACATTCCTGTAAAAAAAAAAAAAAAAAAAGAAGAAAATAAATTCAGACCTGTTCAGTTATATATATATATATATAGGATCCGATTTGACCGGACCCGCTAATACAGAAACCCGACCTGAACCCGCAACCCGCTGCCACACGACCCGAACCCAAAGGACTTTGTCCTTTACCAACTGCCTGCGTCGACTGGCTCTCTCACACTCTCACATTCGCACACATAGATATCTCTACCATTCTCCACAGGTTGAGTTTATACAATAGGCTATACATCGTGGTAGCTTTCTCTAGTGGTTTGCATATATTTTAACATTGTAACATTAACGTGAAAGGGAGCTACACCTGTGCTTTCGTTGAGTTGATGTACCAGTTTTGAGGCTGTCATTCACAAAAACATGATGACAGGTTTTACAAGCAACAAACCCAGTCACATGTTCATTATTTTCGTTCGCCATGATTCCAAAAGAATTGCACACTTCTGATTTATCTGTCAAACTATTATCCACTGCATGATTTAAACCCTGCTCTATCTTTTGTTTCACTTCGTCCATGGGCATTTTTAATGTCACCAAGCAGACGTGATAAAAGGATCTTGCGATGTATCAAACAAGTGGCAATACAAACCGAGAACACTACTTAGTCAGCTGACTCCTCCCTAATTGCCTCCTGCTTTGGTGCAAGAAATACATTTACCTTCGAATACGTTATTTGGGAAAGGGCTACAGACGAGTACGCTGAAAGGACAGAAAATGTTTTTGGTGATTCAAATTCAGACCCGAAAATTAATTTTTTGACCCACACCCAAACCGTAAACCGTGAAAAGGTTCACCTTCCGACCCGTACCCGACCTGCTTTTGCGGGTCATCCATGGTTACTCAACCCGATGCAGGACTCTACTTTGCATCACCACTATAAAAATAAAAAAAAACCTTAGTCATCTCTGAATTGAAAACAGTAGTCCCTATTGACAAACTCATGTGTTATGTAAAGATTTTTTTTTCTTTAATTAACCAAACCATATTATAGGGTTATAGGACAGCTAACATCAGAATAACAGGATGAGTAGAATTGAATGTTTAAGTTAAAGTGCTACAAGTGTCGATATAACCCATACACAGATTTTCACTGCCCTATAACTCTATTTTATACTGCTTTATTATTATTATTATTATTATTATTATTATTATTATTATTATTATTATTATTTCTCATTTTCTCCCCAATTTGGAAAGCCTCCAATTTATTTTTTATTTCAACCCGGATCACTGCTGCCACCCCCGCGCTGACTCGGGAGAGATGAAGACGGACACACGTGTCCTCCGAAACGTGTGCCGTCAGCCATCGGCTTCTTTTCACTCTGCAGGCCCGCCATGCAGCTACAGCGTCCGAGAACCATGCAGCTCCGGGCAACTTACAGGCAGGCTCGCAGGAGCCCGGCCAGTCTACAGGGGTCGCTGGTGCGCATTGAGCAGAGGACACCCTGGCTGACCTAAGCCCTCCCCACCCCTGGGAACTCCCGTCCACGGTCGGCAGTGAAATAGCCTGGACTCGAACCAGCTACCTCCAGGCTATAGGGCGCATCCTGCACTCCACGCGGAGCGCCTTTACCAGATGCTCAGGAGCCCCATTTACTGCTTTATTATTAATACACAAGTACAAAATCCATCTATATTTGTTACCAACCTTTATTTAGTCGAGCGTCAATTTCATTGGAAAGAGGGGAAAAGGTTGATGAAGAGAACACTGTTAAGTGGCTGAGGTATGCAGCCGATTGTGATGTCACCGTTCTGACTCATACCTGACCCTGATATTAATCCATCCATCTGAAAATTGTTTGTATAGAAAAGTTTGTATCAGATGGATATGAGGTCACATTAAGATTAGATGTACTGTTTAATTGAATCAGCTTTATAAAGAGAACATTAACAACTCTTTAAACTCAGCCCCATTTGCATCAATGCGCCGGCACACCAAACTTTAAGTGCGTATTACTACAGGCTTGTTTAAAAGTACAGCCCCAGCACTTTCCAATGACGTTTTCACTGTTGGTATGCGGTATTCCTAGCCAGGGCTACGATCACCTGAAGGTAAGCCACTCAGGGGTCACCCGCATAGGACATTATGATTCGATTACTTCATGCAGCCAGACGGAAGTGGGTTGTATCGTTGCAAAGCTTAGAATCTCTGCTTCAAAGAGAAAACTACAGCCTTCAGCATGCAATAGTACAGTCCTGTGAGACCCATCAGTTTGGTGGGTGTATTTCCATGCTGTGACTGAAAAAATACAAAGCCCAGCCAATCAGATTAGATGTCTTCTGAAAGGGCAGGCTTAGGCGTTTCCAGTGCTGTTTGTTTGGGTTGCCTAGCAAGATTGCTAATGACGCTACAGACCAGAGAGACAATTTGCTTCATTTTTTTCCCATGTTCATTTTATATTGAAGTTCAATGGTGCAATGTTTTTTTGAGCCGATTAGGATTACAAAATATATAGCAGTGACCAAACATTTTTGGAAAAGGTCCAATCTCTGTCGGGAGGTACAATGGCCTGTGGAAATGCTGTGTTTTTAATGTCTGTAAGATCATTGGTAGCTATGGTATTGTTCCGAGTTGTGTCTTGCTAGTTTTATACAGTTAAAATTATTTTCCTCCCTGAAAATGTATCTTTAGCCCACTTATTAAACAACAGGGAAAAGGAGCTAACTGGGTAAAAAAAAAAAATTCTATGACAAGACACAGGGCACCATAATAGTCACAGGGGCAATAGCAATTTTTTTGTAGTATTCTTAACAGAAGTGCTAATGAGTATTCCTATTATAGAAGATAAATATAATGTGCTTTTTCTGCAAATGAAAAAAGTAGAATATTCCAATGTCAGCATATCGGCTTTTTTTGTTTTGTTTTGTTTTGAGGACATAAAAGGATTTGAACAAGGCTGGTCAAATCAGTTACCAAAGGAACAGGATCATTCCAGGTTTTAATTCCAATCAGACCATATATTAGAACAGAAAAGTGAATTGTGTTATTATTATTATTATTATTATTATTATTATTATTATTATTATTATTATTATTATTATTATTATTATTAATAATGCATGTATTTATTTTCCCCATAGCACTCAATTGTGAGGGATCTTGTGCAGTCTTAGTAAAGGAAAAAAAATTATTGAGTGCTTGATTTGACCTGTACAGTAATTAAGGTTAACACTAAATACGTATATGGCTTGGTTGGAGTCGGAACCTGGAATGGAGTGACCAAAGTTGAGCTTCCTAGCAGGAAACAGACAGACAGACAGACACTAATGTTTCTATCCAACTGACAGAACTTGTAATAAGATGCATACAAAAAAAAGTTGAAATCCATATCCATTATATTTAAAGCAAGCTTTGAAAGTTAGCCTTCATTTTAGAGTACAATTTGCCAGATATTCAGAGGCTAGAGGCCCCAAGCAAAAATTCCCAAATGGCTTAAGTTATTCAAAGTCAACAGTTTTAATTGAACCCCAGAGTATTCTGTTGAAAGCTAAAAGTGCATCTAAAAGTAAAGTCCCTCGTTCGTAAACTTTAAATAAATGACATCAAACGTAAAGGGATAGTTTATATCATCTGCATGTCGCTAATATTCGTTTTATACCTTTTTAATATTCTGTTTTTGATCATTATCTTGCTAACTATTCCAATATGCTTCCCCACCCATGTCAGAAGCACTTTTTTTGCTTGAATTACAAACAGGAACAACAGCAGTTTAAAGCTACAGTATATATGGTGTTTACGAAAAATCTCAGTTTGCAGCCAAATGTACATATTATAGCACATTATATAGTACTGGAGTCAAGTGTAAATGAACTATACAGTAAGCTTTTCTTTAGCAAGTATCATGTGTTTTGGGGTTCCCTATCTGTAAAGTGGGTCCAAAGTGCCATTTCTAAACCTCACACCGTTTCCATCGCTCAGTATCTAATCCACTAATATCTCATCCCATTGTTTTCTTTTGTTTCCTATGATTGTGTTTATTTTCTTTATCGTTCAGTGTCTCTGATCTAAATTGTTTTTTTTTCTTCTGTTTTACAGAGTTAATTTTAAGCATTGCAATTCTTCTTTTGCTTTATTGTTCTTTCTTTTTTTTCTTTCTCATTTCTTCAACCCTCCATTGATCTCTCTGTGTCTTATTCTCTTCTGGGGTTTTCTTGAGAAGAACAGCTTATTTATGGCCAGAAGAAAGGTACAAACCTAATGAAATGTAACTTTGACAGTAAAATATTGTGCTTGGATGGTGGTTTTTCTTCTTCTATACAAGTTAATGGTATTGTAACCATATTAATCAAAACTAAAAACATTCATTTACTTATTATTCCAAATGAATACAGTATTGATACGAAAGCTTACCCAAATGAATTAACAAATACAGATAACTATTTTTAAATAGTTAAGACAGACAGAAAAATAGATGGGAAATGATAGTCTGTTAACAGCAGGTAATACAATTTGATACAGATTGATTTATACTACCAGAAATCGTTACATTCTTATTTTTGTACCAGGGCTAATCTTATAATTAGGGCTTCTAGTTTTTGGTTTTTATTTTCCTTCTCTCTCCCTCCCTTTACACCTTAATTAATAATTGTTAAGACTGAATACCAGATTGTTTAAATTAGTGACGCACTACTAGAAACTAACGCAGTGGAAATACGAAATGCAGGTTAAAATAAAATCAGGTGAGATCAATGCACATCGTTTGTTAACTCAGTCAAGATATGAGGGGAAAAAGAAACAACTTCCTTTGGTAATTAGTGTTTGATTTAAGAAAGCGAATCGGCTCAAAATATGTTTAAAGGGTCATCACGTGATCAAAAATAAAACCCGAAAACTAGAAGCCCTATATCTAGCTTGATAGTCTAGCCAGTTTTTATCAAGGCTGTAGCATCGCCTTCTCTAATAAGACCCTTTTAGTTTTTCTGTAAATTTTTTTTTTTTTGCACTTGGAATCATTTGGGGATCGGTTGGGAATCTACAGTATTGTGGCTGGATAAATTGTCTTTCAATTTGAAAAAAAACTGCAGAACAATGGACTTACTAAAGAGTTTTGCTATTGAAGTTAGAAAGTGTTTTTTTTTTTTTTTTAATCCTCGGTTACCCATTTCAAGCAGTTGCTTCAGTGATGGAGGAAACCCAGAATTGACAGGACACACCAGGGTCCAGACCTGACAGAACCTCTCTCTGCTAGTCTCTGTTCACTCTCATATCTGTACATCCATTGTCATCACTGACCCACTTTCATAATCACCCAGAGCATAGACTACAATGACCAGGTCACAAACTCGAGTTCATTGAAGGGAAAAGGTATACATTAGGAACTGAATCTTTTATTTAAAGATTTATGATTAAAAACTAGCACTTCAAGTTTTGTAAATATTGTACAGTGTATTCAAAGTAATGGCCTACAGTGACCTATACAAATTCAGGTAAGGTGATATACCAGTATACTAGATTGCTGTTTTTTCTAGAAAATATATATATATATATATATATATATATATATATATATATATATATATATATATATATATATATATATATATATATATATAATGTGTTTTTATAATAGAATACCTACTGTATATAATAAGTTTTATTAGTGTCAAGGTACATTTGTAAAATATAATATTCTGAATCTGGATTTGTATTTGTATACTCATAATGGTATTGCATTTGAGAATCTAGTCTCAAACTTTTTTTTGTACCCAGCTTCTCTCCTCAGTAAATATAAAATGTATTTCCTTTTTATATAATAGGATAATTGGCAAGATGTTCTTTGACTCACAGAACAATTAAGCAAATGAAATGGAGTTTGCAGGCTCATTGCAAAAGGACCATTAGCAATTGCTAATTGTCATAATGTATGTGTGAAAACAACACTGTGTTTTTTAGTGCAATAAAGACTGCACCTAAGGGATAAATAGAAGCCTTTATTTATTTTTTTTACTTTTCTCACTCGCGTGCATGTATTCATTATGAACTCTCAGTAACTGGAAGCAACCACATTTGTGTAAAGATGTCAGGATTGTTTTCAAGGATAGTTTGGGATAGAGATTACTATTCATAAAGAGCTCAGATGATATTCAAATTTACAAATACAACAGAATGCAAATGTAAAAGTTGTGATAGGGATTTGACCAACAGTTCATATTCATGAAAACACTGGCTACTACTTTTAATGTCCGTCTTGATAAACAGTTATTTTAAACCAAAACCCTTTTTATTCCCTGTAAAATCATTAATGGAGACTGTAAGAATGTAGTTTATAGTTTGAAAAGGAACAATGGCCTTGTAGTTGTGGGTGAGGGCCAAGAAATTCTGCTTTTGAATCCCAGTTCATGCTCTGGCTTTCTGTGTGATCTTGCTGGGGGAAGTCACCTCCTTGTGCCAGTGGATTTGAATGTGGTCTCAATTGGCGCGCCTAGGGAAACTAAACAGGTTACAAAGAAAAAAAATAACAGCTGCACTAACCGCATGTACTTTTTGCTGCACTTTTTATAATTAGCAGAGAGCAAACAGTTCTACAAACAAAACATCTGCAGGCAGCCACTGAAGTTGGATCAAGGTCTGGGAAAAATAAATCCAGTGACATCCTGTATAGAGGTCTAGGAAAGATCATTCCGCTTAGCACAGTACACCAGTAAACTAATGTTATCTGGCCACATATAAGCAATAAGTTACTTAAGGGCTGATTTGATTAACAGTGCCACCATTTTACAGCACTGGGAAAAGTCCCTGGAATGCATTAGCCACCTGTAATAAATAATTGATGCAATCTGGATTCCCTAATACTCTAAAAGTCTACCTGTGTCTGTGGCTGGGTAGCGTCACTGACAAGGCTGGTTACCGGCAGGAGGAATACTCAGACACAGAAAACTGTAGTTTAAAAACTATTGCACACTTTTATTTCCCAAATTCACAAGCACAAGGCCAAAACAAAAGGTTCACACAAAATAATGTACCTTCATTCAGGCTGGGCAATGGCCTTCACTGAATTCTTTTCCCTACAAACACAGTACATCCACTCTTCAAAACAAAGAATTTCTCTCCCCTTTTATAGCATGTGATTGGGCTTGATCCTCAATTAATCAATTAAGCTCCAGCCACATTCTGCACAAGGATTTGGTAGAGAGCCGATTTCAACCCCATCTCTGCCAAACTTAAATACCCACCCCCCCCCCCTATTTACTCCGGCAGGGCTTCCACCCTGCCACAGTGTCTTATCCCTGTTGTATAGAATGATCAAATCCACCCCATAGTGCCCGAAAGAGTTAATAAGACTATGTTGATATTCAATTAAAATAAAAGCACCTTGACCTTTTATTTTATACTGGTAGTCCTGTAGCAATATGCCTTTTTCACAAGAGGACAATGTTTTCCATAGAAATAGAAGGCACTTGTTAACAAAATTGGTGCCAAGCTGGTGACATTTCATTTGGAAATACATTGCACTTTAATGAAAGTAGTTAAACAAAAAACTAAAAGGAGCTAATTCTGCTTACTCCGAAAGGCCACAACTCCCTGATGCAGAATAATTTGATCCAGTCCTCAGTCCTTATCTTCTTCCTTGTAATTTTTCAATGATACCACTTTAGAAATGTGTTTTAGATGTAACTTTAAAAGTACTTTAAGTATTGAGTGGCTCAGACAACCAGGTTCAGAGTAGCAGCCATTATTCTATGGCAGAGGCGCTCTAAACCTAACTGGAATTTAGAATCTTAATGCTCGGTCACTTTAGACACAATATAAAAAAAATGGAATCTGCACTGTTAATCCTCTCCTTCATTCAAGTTATCCTTCCACTATAACACATCTCGGATACAACACTGATTAAATGTTATAAATCAACCATTCCTAATTTTTTGGGTTATAATTCCTACATTAATTATATTTATCTGAGCTGCACATTTAATTCTCCACTTTATTAGTAATGTAATATAAATAAAGAAATGACTTGACAGTAAAAAAATGTGTCTTGCTAGGTATTGTTCTTATTCATCACTATCCTACAGTTCACTTCATAGTCATCTCATCAGTGATACCTTTCTAACCCAATAGGGGTTTTTAAATCATCCTACATTAAGCAGGCAGGGTCACTAATGATTACAAGATTATGTTTTCTACAAATCTTAAATACGTGCACACAAATATGAGCTTTAACCCTTTCAGGACCGAGCATTTTTCAGTAGGATGCTCCCCCAGGACCAGCCCTTTGTTGGCTGTAGTTGACTCTCTTCCTATAAAAATTTACTACAAACAAGTCTACAGTAGCAGTTTGGAAACGGTGTCCTTTTTTTCTCGAACACTGGGGAACATTATAAAGTACTTATAAAGTACACTATATATATATATATATATATATATATATATATATATATATATATATATATATATATATATATATATATATATAAATGTGTTATTCTATGACCCGAGGGACCTTTACGATACTTCCTGAAAGTTTTGTTGAAAAATATTGATGTTTGGACAAATTACAAGACATTGTTTCACCTGAGTGATTGCAATGACATAATGCATGTTTATTCTCAGGGTCTTTACAAGCAATAATGGACTCTCGATTTTATTTTCTCAAAATAAATATTTATAAATAAAATAAGTTATTCATTCCATTATTATCAGTAATAAGGAAAAAAAACGTACCTGATAAATTTAGTTCATGAAATAGTATATGCTTATATCCACTCATTTCTTGATATTTATAAATGTTGTAAAAACATATATATTGAAACACATGAGACAGAATAAATGTTCTAATAAGGTCAAATACATCAGATTTGTAGTGTTTCCCCTTTTTTATTAGCTCTAAACAAGTTCCTTTGATGTTTTTTGTTTCTGCTTTTGTCTCTGCCTGGCTACTGTAAACTGTCTCCATTCTTTAAACACTAAATGCTCCTCTCAGTGACGAGACACGAAAAAAAAAAAATCAGTCCCTCCCCTATCCATTGAAGCCTGTACTGCAAAGTATGGTGGCCAAGTAAGTCATCAAAACGAAGTGCTTTTTTTATCGTGTTTACACAATCGCGGTCCTAGAAGCCCACTTCAGTATGATCGTGTTAAAACAATCCTGGTCCTTTAAAGGGTTAAATAAGTAGCTGTCACTTTGCTGTTTACATTGCATAATCTGTTCTGCCTATTGATTTACATACTGCTCTTTCACACTGGGCACAGATATCAGAAGTTTTATTTTTATTGCATTTAGTTACCTGGCATTGTTTTCTGTTGCATGTGTCACTTGATGCGCACTGTATCCACGTTGAGCTGTGTTTCCCTTTGCACTTTGCAGTTTTCTGATCAAAATGTTTCTGCCAAAGCTCCATGGCTAGCATCAAGATGAAATCTCTCCTACTGATATTTTCCCCGGTGCATTCAAAAATTGTACAAAACAAAGGAATTGATGGCTGCCATGTCCAGTACATTGTAAAATACAGCAACTGGACACCGGTGATTTCTCTGAGTACTAAGTTTTGCGCAGATGGTGGAAACTCTCTTCTCGCTTTGTTTACTGTTCCAGCCAGGCTTTTTTTTTTTTTCTTCAACTGTTTTGCTAATTACAGTGAAATAAAAAAATTGTCATTAGTAACATTCATCCTTTTTCCTAAGTACGGTTACATCAGCCTAAGTAGCACATTGTCACCCAGTCTCTGACCAGCTGGGCCAGTTTCATCTTTGCACAGGTAGGGGTAGGGTCCGCTGCCAGCCAAAACTTGATCCCAAATTTCCAGGTTTGTTTGACATGTATTGTGTCCCGCGACACTGTGCTTTTGTCGGAAACAGCTGCTTGTCCATGTAATGTTTTATGTTTAGCTTGAAACAGGCAATGCTGTGTTCAGTGAAGTCAAACCAAAATGCAAAAATCTCAAGATTTCTTGAAAAATTCTTGTAATAGTCATATTATAAGATAGCAGACTATATATGCTCATGTAGACAGCCAGATGGCACTTCTCCAAAGAATTAATAGGATTACAATAGATATTTGGATAACACATATCTAGACTTCAAGAGCAATATTCTATTCAAATACATACTGCTGTAAACTCAGTGAAGGTAGAAATAATAAACTCGCATATACTGGTATAAATATAAAAAATAGCATATTCCAGGTTATATTAACAACAAAAGCATGTATTGTAATAAGCTGTCAAAATGACTGCTTTTGGCGGTTCTAGGTAGAAGTGCTTATAACTTTTTTTTTATTTTTGTGATTCTGACTTTCAAACACTGTCAGGGTATTTAATACATGTATTTAGGAAAAGTCAAGAACAGACAACCGCGTATCTTTAACACAAGCAGAGTAATTTACATTTTAAAACTGAAAACCCTCAAAATGACTGACTTGGCAGTTCTAGTGTTAAAATGTAAGCTCTTAAGCAAATCTTTACCCCTCTATGTATGTTATGGAAAATCAACAGACCAAACAGGCAAAAGCATTATTATTGAAATGATACAAGACAAATATATAATCCAGATTCACAGTCTGAGGCATGCTTAATGTGTTGGTTCTTTATTATTATTATTATTATTATTATTATTATTATTATTATTATTATTATTATTATTATTATTATTATTATTGCATAGCACAGAAAATTGACTAATGTTCCTCCTTTTAGGTGCTACTGCATCCGCCCGCAAAGAGGTCATTAAAAACAAGATCAGAGCCATAGGAAAGATGGCGAGGGTATTTTCTGTCCTCAGGTAAGTGTCTCTTTTTTTATCAGTTCCACATCAGGGCATCTAAAAGTTGTGACTGTAAAATTGGGACTTCACAGGAAATGAACTAGGCCAAAAACACCATAAAGTCTGGCACTCCTTTTCAATTACTCCCACAAAGAGAGGCCAGGGATTAAATGGGCATGGAGACTGAACTACTAACTTGCCTGCTCTGAGTGGTTAAGATGGTTACTTGGAGGACATGAGTGGCAAAATATGTCTTAACAGTTACAATCTTTTCATTATCAGAGAATCATTTGTACAATAAGGGCTAGATTCAGTCAAAAAATACACCACTGCTTCCAGATAGAAGAACTGCCATACTATTACATTTGCAAAAGTGTGAAGTATTTAACATTCAATAGACCCTTCATTTAAACAATAAATTTACCAGATCTCTGGGAAGTTTGATTGAACGTTTATTTTTTTATCGGATAAATTGGTGGTATAAACACTGGAACAACCGCATTTATAGGCATACCTAGAACAACCATGACAGGTCAATCTGACCGGCGTATTAAAAACAACATAAATATTATAATGAAAGGACAAACAATTGAATATAAGTCGTAGTTTTATTCAGGAACGTCATATAAAGCATTTACACAACCGAAACATTGTAAATAAACGGACATTTGAACAGAAATGTGTTTATATACAGACATATTACATAACAAAAACGGTAAAAAAATTAAATTAACAAATATTTGAAAATAAATGTGTCTATATACAGGTATATCATGTACATACAAAACAGTACAACTGAAACAATGTAATTTTTTTTTTTTAAATAAATGGGTTTATATTGCCTACATAACAAAGTGGAACCGAAGCTATGCGTTTATATACAGACGTACTATAATCAAAATTACATGAATAAATAAACATTTGAACAGAATGGGCTTCATTTACAATTGTTTACAAAGTCTAAGTGCTGGCACAAATCACACAGATACTGAGCTTTTCAAAATATGCAGTGCACTTACTACATTGTCCGTCTTTGCTGCATCAGAATCTTGTTAAATCTGCAGTAATTCCAAACACTTGTTTCTGTCCTGCTTCTTCAGCGATCCATTTGCAATGTGTATTTGGGCAACAATGAATTTCTTAGAAAAACGTTTGACTTATAGTAACCAGTGCAGACAGACAGCCTGGTGCTATGAGCTGTCAAGGCTGATTGGTGGGCTATAAGCGGCTCATTGAAACAGTAGAACTGTCAAGAGACAGCTTACTTAAGGAATGCAGATTGATATAATCAAACTTCAATACAGCTGCAAGTCCTGACTGATTAACACAAATGATATTGCAACATTTAATTGTAATAATATGCATCGGTCAATTTCACCACACCTGGTTGGAATGGGTATGACAGTATCCTTACCAGATGTAAAAAACACATTACCCCGTCTTGCCCAGCTGCACTGGCTACCTGTAAATTTCAGGATTGCTTTAAAAAATCTCCTGCTTCCCTACAAGGCCCTTCATCACACAGGTCCAGAGTATCTCTCCAATCTGCTGACCCACTATGTTCCTGCTCGCCAGCTGAAGTCCTCTGTCCTCTGAGGTCCCAAGCAAAAGTGCACCACACTCGGAGAGCTTCATGGCCCCGACTCTCTGGAACTCTCTCCCAGTCTTAGTGCGTGCAGCTCCCACAGTCGCTCGCTTCAAATCAACTCTCAAGACCCACTTGTTCTCTCTTGCTTTCAATGCTCTTTAGCCTGATATATGTTACTAGCTGTTGTCTAAATTGCTATGTCAGGTTTTTCACTCCATCTTATTCTTATAGTTTTGTATGACACATGCATCCACAATGTTTAGAATTCACATCCTAACCTTTTAGTTAATGTAGTATGCCTGTATTTAATGTATTTGCATTGTTTTTACTGTTTGTATTTAATGTACTATGCCCTGTATTTCACTGTATTTAATGTATTATGCATTGTTCCTCACTATCTTGTAAAGCACTTTGTGATGGTTTTTGATTTTATGTCTCTAATTTTTGCAGCTATGCGATTCTTTCTTTGTCAGGGTAATTAGTACATATATTTAGGAAAAGTCAGGAAAGCACAGCTCTGTACCTTAAACACACGCACAGCAAATTAAACTTAAATTCCAAAAACGGTCAAAATGACCTTCTTGGTTGTTCTAGTGTCAACAGAACAATAACGATTTTTCCATCATCGTTCAGATTTCCTTCCTTCAGGGATAAAGTAAGTTCTAATTATTTGTAGTTAAATGTTTTCAAGATTTGTATTGTAGATTTAGAGGAGTTTCTTATTTCCATATTTCCAGAACTCTGACAGTAATTAACTCCATGTGTTTATAGCCTGTACAACCCTTTTGGATAAAAGCAATACCTGCACAACATTTTTGGATGTACGCAGACTATTTGTTATACTGTGTTGCATAATTTATTCTCAAGCTCCTTGGTATGGTATCTATGCCTAACACGTTGTATGTGTATTTCCCTGCATGTACAAATGTATTTCTTTCTTCATATTGATTGCCCTGTTTCCCCACACAGAGAAGAGAGTGAGAGTGTACTTACTCTGAAGGGATTGACACCAACCGGGATGCTTCCCAGTGGTGTGCTGTCAGGGGGAAAGGAAAAGCTGCAAAATGGTAAGCATGCACTTCTTCAAGGCATCACAGTTAGCACACATTATATATTGACCTTAGATAACATTTACAGTCCACATATTATATAGACAAATATTGTAGGGTACCGAATTGGAACTTCTGTTTTCCATGAGATCCTTGTCTGTACACTGTTGTGTGTGTTGTAAACAGTGTTAAAATACTGTAATTGTACATGTTGTTGTTATTGCTGTTGCTTCAACTTTTACAATGTGTATTTTTTTTATTTAACTTCAATATATGGGATATTCTGCAGTAAAGAATAATATATTCCAATGCCACAACAAAAAAATAACATGCTAATGAAGAGACTGCAGCATTGTTCTCCAGAGATTAATGTACCCATTCTAGAACCTCTAGCCAATCAGAGTGTTCTCTCAAACCACACAGATGCATAATAGAACATTTAAAAACAGGACTCTCTTACAACCCATGAGTGATGATCCTAGAATATTGGTGACCATCATTGTTGTCACCACCTGTCAAATGTCATTGATCTGCTGAGTGGCCTATTGATTTTATAACCTCTCTTTATGGAAGCATCTATTCATACTGTTACATACAGAAGATACAAATACAGTCTTGCTTTGGTATTTCTTTACTGTAGAATGACCCTAACATTAATTTAGTTAATATGCATATATATGATTTAGTGCTTGATGGTATTGTTGTTCTAAATATACTTTCAGGCTTTCTTTTTTCTCCCGCTGCAGTCTCTCGGTTGTCTGAAACTCTCTTTCTATCTCCTCCTCCTCCTTCTTTCTCTCTCTCTCTCTATCTATCTCTCTCTCTCTCTCTCTCTCTAGAAGCTTCAGGTATTATCATTGCGCAAGTATTCTGTGAAAGACGTGTTTGTGACACAGAAACAGCATTCACCCCACCCATAGTGAATATCAAATTCAGCTGTCATTCTATCTCCTTTACATCACAGAACAATCCTGTTTTTTTATTTTTTATTAAGTATAAAATAAAAAATAAAAGTTAACTTAATTCCAGACGAAGTCAGGAATTTCCTCTGTTTCCTTGATTGCACCCTCTAGGTAGATTTGTATTTATTTTGTTTCGTGACGGTGTGAAAACATGATGAGGGAATTATGCAAAAATGGCTCTCATTTTTTGTTTTTACTTGTTTAGTTTTTTTTTCAGTTTAGTACCTTTCGAAGGTCAGGGAAACAACTCAATCTGGAATTTACATTTATTGTAAACTGTGTTTGAAAGGGGATAACAGAGATCAACTTTTTGTCATTAACAAAAAAAGGACAGAAATCTAAACAGGGTCACTCCTTTTCTATATTCGAAATGTACTTTGTTCAAGTAAGGATCATGCTTGTTTTGAGCAAGAATTTCACTGGCCCATATACTCTGTGTACTGTACTGTAAGCCTGCATGTTAATCAGGATGTACAAGGCTCAAGTGTGGGTCTCACAGTAGTTCCTGCCACCCTCATTCAGTGGCTCTGTAGCTGTTAGGCAAATTAAGCATTCAGTAAGCAATTGGAAAGATTGGCCATTTAATTAACACTAAGAAACTGTCTTCCTGGATTTTTTTTCTTCTTTTCTATTACATTTCAGCTTGCACATAAGTATTCCCCTCAGGGTTACCAAGCTCAGTAAAATAAAAAACACAGTTTTCTGCCTTTTTAACATGAATATCACCTGCACTAAAAAATACTTATCTGAAATATTTTACAATGTTATATATGAAATCCATTGAAATATTTCAAAAGTGAGTGATATTGTTCTGATTCCTGTTCATAGTAGATACCACAAAGTATCTCAGCTGAAAAGGACAACTGTGTTCCTGTCACTGTTGTGCTTTACTCATCGGCGTGTTTTTTTTGTTTTGTTTTTATATATTTTGATACTCCAGATGCTCTTAAGAATGAGATCTCCAAAATGTTAGCTGTTCAACAATAGTTGATAGGGCTGGTAATGCAGTGCTATAGTAACAAAAAAAACACAAAAAAAAAACTATAACATGTCCTTAAATTAGAATACTGTCTCAGAGTAATGATCCAAAGCAACTTTAATCTTCAAATATACAAGCTGATCAGATTTGATACTCTAATCCTATGTTTTATACGTTGCCAAATGTCGTTATAATTACACCATTTTAAAAATGCATCACCAGCCCACAATTGTATTTTTTGTGGACAGTTAAGCTCTTGTAGAAAAGTCCCTTTGGTAGACAGGTAAAGCATTCTAATAAATCAGGAGGATGTAAGATGGCATCAGGCTTTAAACTGGTAAATACAGCACCTTCATCTGTATTCTTCCATTACTTGCTATCTTCCATTGCTGCTTCATAACAGAACCCCTTCTGGTATCTATCTCCTCTGTATGATGTATCTTAGCTTAATGGCATTCTATCTTGATTTAACTGTGTCAGAGTATGAGTTCTATTGTTATTTAAATCTCAAAATAGCAACGCTCCAATCAGAGCTTATACAATTGTGCATATTTATTTGACAATGTAGCCATTCTAAACCATCTGTTTTTTAATAACTGAGCTGCCTACAGAGCACCATACAGTATTTTAAAAATAAAACAATCATTTTTTTCCCTTCATACTAATATTCATGTGTGTCCTTCTATCACGATACCAGGAACATTTAGTTTGCATTAGCTCCTTTGCTACTCATTGACTTGTTCTTAGAATTGAAATCCTCTGCTCACTTTTCTCATTCATTTTGCAACCCCTTTCTTCTCTTCAGCTACTATTGAGGCTATTGAGGCTGATGAAGGTAAATAGGCCAGTCCCCCTTTCTGTTGCTTTTTGCAATAGACAAGGGCCCTGCTGGATTTATTCATTTTGCCGTAGCTTGTATAGAGTGTGTGGGTGTTGGGCTAACAAATTGTGCCATGGTATTAACCGAAATATGCTTGGTTTAAAGGGGAGCAACATATTGAAGCCAACAAACATGCATAGATGTAATGTACATTCGGTCTGTAAACCCTCACAAGTGACAAATAATCTCTTGGTAATCTTTACCCGTGTAACGCTGTGCTGTAAAGGATAAAGATAACGCATAGTGCAATTCATTGTTTTCACTGCTACACGGGACAGGCATTAGCATGTTCGTACTGAGTTTGAAATGTCATGCGCATCACATTCGATTCAGTGATCATTTGTGAGATGCAAAAGTCTAGACATTAGAAACCGTGTACAGTAGTGAGCCTTCATGAATGCAAATGTGCAAAAAGCCTTGCACGAGACATGACATGCCATGAAGCCCATTCAACATTTAGTGGGAATGTATGGTTTAATTCTATTAAAGTCATTACATACTAGGGTGCTTGAATTGTTCCCCTTTAAAACAATTTAATATCTGAAGTGGTACTTTGTTCTTGCAATGTTGTTTTGTATTATTTTAAAATAAAACATCTATTATTCACACACACACACACATATATATATATATATATATATATATATATATATATATATATATATATATATATATATATATATATATATATATATATATATATATATACTGTGCAAAAGTTTTAGGCAGGTGTGAAAAATGCTGTAAAGTAAGAATGCTTTCAAAGATAGACATGTTAATAGATTATATTTATCAATTAACTAAATGCAAATTGAGTGAACAGAAGAAAATTCTAAATCAAATCCATATTTGGTGTGACCACCCTTTGCCTTCAAAACAGCATCAAGCATCAATTCTTCTAGGTACACTTGCACACAGTTTTTGAAGGAACTTCGGCAGGTAGGTTGGCCCAAACATCTTGGAGAACTAACCACAGTTCTTCTGTGGATTTAGGCAACCTCAGTTGCTTCTCTCTCTTCATGTAATCCCAGACAGACTTCGATGATGTTGAGATCAGGGCTCTGTGGGGGCCATACCATCACTTCCAGGACTCCTTGTTCTTCTTTACGCTGAAGATAGTTCTTAATGACTTTCGCTGTATGTTTGGGGTCGTTGTCATGATGCAGAATAAATTTGGGGCCAATCAGATGCCTCCCTGATGGTATTGCATGATGGATAAGTATCTGCCTGTACTTCTCAGCATTGAGGAGACCATTAATTCTGACCAAATCCCCAACTCCATTTGCAGAAATGCAGCCCCAAACTTGCAAGGAACCTCCACCATGCTTCACTGTTGCCTGCAGACACTCATTAGGTATGCAGCTCTCCAGCCCTTCGGCGAACAAACTGCCTTCTGCTACAGCCAAATATTTCAAATTTTGACTCATCAGTCCAGAGCACCTGCTGCCATTTTTCTGCACCCCAGTTCCTGTGTTTTCGTGCATAGTTGAGTCGCTTGGCCTTGTTTCCACGTTGGAGGTATGGCTTTTGGCGCAAGTCTTCCATGAAGGCCACTTCTGACCAGACTTCTCCGGACAGTAGATGGGTGTACCAGGGTCCCACTGTTTTCTGCCAGTTCTGAGCTGATGGCACTGCTGGACATCTTCCGATTGCGAAGGAAGTAAGCATGATGTGTCTTTCATCTGCTGCAGTAAGTTTCCTTGGCCGACCACTGCGTCACGGTCCTCAACGTTGCCCGTTTCTTTGTGCTTCTTCAAAGAGCTTGGACAGCACATCTGGAAACCCCTGTCTGCCTTGAAATTTCTGCCTGGGAGAGACCTTGCTGATGCAGTATAACTACCTTGTGTCTTGTTGCTGTGCTCAGTCTTGCCATGGTGTATGACTTTTGACAGTAAACTGTCTTCAGCAACCTCACCTTGTTAGCTGAGTTTGGCTGTTCCTCAGCCAGTTTTATTCCTCCTACACAGCTGTTTCTGTTTCAGTTAATGATTGTGTTTCAACCTACATATTGAATTGATGATCATTAGCACCTGTTTGGTATAATTGTTTAATCATTACACCTGACTATATGCCTACAAAATCCCTGACTTTGTGCAAGTGTACCTAGAAGAATTGATGCTGTTTTGAAGGCAAAGGGTTGTCACACCAAATATGGATTTGATTTAGATTTTTCTTCTGTTCACTCACTTTGCATTTAGTTAATTGATAAATATAATCTATTAACATGTCTATTTTTGAAAGCATTCTTACTTTACAGCATTTTTTCACACCTGCCTAAAACTTTTGCACAGTACTGTATATATATATATATATATATATATATATATATATATATATATATATATATATATATATATATATATATATATATATATATATTCTGATGTCTTAAATTGTAAGTATAAGTAAAAAACAGTGAAGGCAAGAACAAGATCATCTGCTTACTAAATAGCAGTTGACTAACTGCTATTTATGTTGGAATTGCTGACTAATTCCTTCTAACAGATTCTAATCTACAGTGTGCATCTGTGTTGAAACATTTTGCTTTTCTCTGTGATTTCTGTTACTCTGCTGTGTTGTGTTATTAATGTGAGCTGCTAATAACCTGTCTGACCTGCGAACTGCAGCAACGCACTGCCAACACACTGCCAAATATCCAAAGCTGAAAGATTAGTGGAATTTAAATTGTACAGCATTATCTGACTGGAATCCCAGAAAAAATAAGACTTTTAGAAAACCACTTAATAACTTCTTAGTGGGTTGCTGCATGGTTCCAGCAGGCAAAACAAGTGGTTAGCACCAAATATTGTGTCCAGTATTTCCACATACTGTGTTCTGTATATCCATTTTGTTTAAATTATATATGGGAATACTACACTGAGATATTGATTTGCATAGGTCTGATATTCGACAAGCTCTTGTTAAACTCTTCAATAAAAATCACTCTACTGAAATTAACTTTTCACTCTACATTGTAGAGTCCATACAAATACAAAGATGATCTGCGTCTGATACACCCGCTTGATCAACATACAAAATTGAATAAAATTCTGTCATACAGTAATATCCCAATGTTCAGGTATATCAGAAGCTGACAGTTCTCACTGCAGTGGCTGTCAAAATGCTTTAATTAATGTCATACTTACATCTATGAGTTGATCTCTTTGTAACTCATGCAGTCCCAAATCAACCCCTTGCATCACTATATATAATTCAAATGTGAATTCAAATTAGGACCTCCTTATATCCTGATACAAAACACTTGTTGCTGTACACATGCTTTTTTAAAAATACATTTTTGTAACACAGATCTGTCCTATGCCAAATAAATAATGTAGATTACGAGTGTGCAAACAAGTTCATAATTTACATCTCTGCATATAGTCTTTAGTATCATCAAATAGTGTTTTTGCACCAGTTAGTCTGCTACGCACTTGGTTGTTGAAGAGGTCTAGTAGATAGTTCTCCAATGCCATGTAAATCTCAGTGGAATTTAACACTTACCAGTACTTTCTCAAGCTTGCCTTTGATCTGTCAGCCGTGCACTCTGTTTCCATGCTCTGCATTGTCATTTTTTTCATTTCTGGAGGCCCAAAATGTAAGGACCAGGGTAGAAGCATGTTAAGACACCTGAAAAATAGTAAGAGTCTTTTATGAAAGATTCGTAACTAAGGAGGACTTGCCACTGGCCCCCAAGCAATACAAACTGGTCTCGATAACAGAAGAGAGGTATACATTTAGGACAAGATGCATAACAGGGTTTGTTTCCAAAAATAAGCTTCAGGCCTTTGAAATTTTAATTCAAGTATTTATTAGAAGTTGTTAGCAACAAACATATGTATGGCCTTAAAATGTGTTTAAAAACTAAAACTAGTTAAAAAAAAAAAAGATGTGTGTGTGTGTGTGTGTGTATATATATATATATATATATATATATATATATATATATATATATATATATATATATATATATATATATATATATACACACACACATATATAATCCTGAATTATCTAAAAATATACAACTTCTTTCTTTGTACATAAACAGTGTTAGCAAGTAACAATAGAGGTATCGTACCTAGGTTTGTACCCTGATTGTCTTCTCTCTCCTCTCTCTCTCTCCAATTTTCTTTTCCTGCAGCTATCAAAGGATTCTCACCACAACACAAGATCACAAGCTTCGCGGAAGCTAAGGGTTTGGATCGGATCAATGAGAGAATGCCCCCTCGTAAGGACGCTCTCCCTACCGATGCTAGCCTCAACTCGCTCAACAAGGCCATTTCCACAGAGACAAATGGTACTGACAACAAAGGCAGCAGCAGCAACATCCAGTGACATGTTCCTAATTTTAAGGCTGCAAGGCATGCTGGGATGTCTGCCAAATCAGCAGTTGAGACGTTCTTGCCTCTACTCAAGTAGCAGCTTGCTATGGAGGTGAGGTGTGGGATTCAGTTCTGATATCGAGAGAAGAGAGAGAGATGGTAAAAAAATAGTAATAATAATAATTTGGTGGGTGTGATTCCCCTTTTTTGGATATGCCTTTAATGCTTGTAGAAACATGAAAAGTTCATGCTGGTTTAACTCTTGTAAGAATCTAGGGGAATAAACGTGATTATGTACTGCATTGGAGAGAGCTTCATGGGCATGTTTTTTGAAAGGCCTTTACTCTATTACTGGACTTGGACATTTTCTCTAACTTTCTAACTGTTGTACGTTTACAAATACAGCACTAAAATTGACAGAACGTAAACAACATTTTTAACATATAAGGGTGTACAAACTAAATAAGGACTATTTATTGATTTTTTTTTTTTTTTTTGCTACCTAGTTATAGGAATCGCTCTAAAATAAATTAGGCAGTCTTAAAAGAATGTTGCAAATTTGTTAAAATGCCAAAATAAGGAAATTTTAATTTTTTGTACAGGTTATGCTTACCTCAGGTTTATTTAGTGTGCTTTGGATGCCCTGCTTTCTGTATAATTGCTAACTACCTTTGCAATGAATATCTTTTCATTTAAGTTTATAACTGGAATAATTACATGCATCTATCATTTGCAGATATAAGTTTTTATTTAATTGCTTTTTCTGGGGGGGGGGTAGAAGTATTGGTTGTGGCTTGCTGGAATTCTATATTTGAGTGGTAAGATTTTATTTTTTTTTAAGTATAGTGAACAAAACACCATAAAAAGTTCAGTGAAAAGCATCTATATTCCATAAAAATAATTAAAATAATAATACTTATTATTATAATAATCTGCCTATGCATGTTTTATAAGAATAAACTTGGCTGCCTAAGCCTACATGGGACTGTAATGTGCTTAGTGGGTATATACTGGAAATGTATATTGGCATACTTTATATTCACTCAATGAAACTGCTTAATGCCTTCAACCTTTTGTAATTTAAAGCATTTAAATATTTAAGAGGGGAGAGGATTCATAATATTTTAACATAAGCTTGTAAGTGCACATGTAGTCAATTAGCATGTTTAGCCAATCTTTGAAATAAAAACAAATATGTTTGTGGTTACATGTGGAGCTCTAAATGCATGACAGCTGTTAGTGTCATATGATGGTTTCGTCATTTCTGTTCTGTTCTGTAACGTGCCACAAAAAAAAGTGTCATTTTTTTGGACCTCTTTTGGTTTGTATATCAGTTACGGGTTTATTACTGCTCCATACTTTAAAACAAAACAAAAAAAACTCCATCTACCGTTTTTTAACAACTGAGTGCCCAAGTAATTCACTACAACATGAAGCCTTGCTTTTGTAATTTGACTTCTGAAATGTTGGCAGTCGAAGCATGCACTTGCAACAATTAAAAGTATTTTATATTACTGTTCAATAAAACGTGCATGAACTTGAATGGTGTCTCTTTATTTATAAAGGTAGCATTAAATGTTGTTAAATCTCAAAAGAAAAGGCTTTTTTTAAGTAATGTGTATGTTTTGACAACTGTTTTTTTTTTCAATGTCTGTTCAAAGTTTTGAATTATTTACTTTCCTGCTGACCACCTTGATTTCCTTTGCCCCCAAAAAGTTCCCCCTTTTTTCATTTAACAAATGTTTTTTTTCCTTGCTGAATGTTAAAATAAAATTTGCCTGACATTACGTATTTTGTCATTTTAAATTTGTAGATGGTTACAAATAATTTATTCAAATTGTAATGCAAGTGTAACAGGGTAGAGTCTGGGTGCCACACACTGCCTTCACCATAACAAGCTATTTTTTTTTTTTGGTATATATTGTACAGATATAGCTATATAAATGTATATAGCTTTTACAACTATACCATTATATTTTTTATAGGAAAAATGATGAGTAACTTATAGCCAGAATATATCTGCTATATCTACCTGCTGTGCTTACCGTGCCAGTAAACCAAGAGGGTGCTACAATGGTAATTTTTGTCTTCAGATTCATTTTGGTAAAGATTCTGAAATACATGACCCACCTGAATGGAAGTTAACAACAATATAAAGTAAAAGACAATGAAGCAAGGAAAATAACTTTAACATTGAACGAAGTAAGAGCAGTAAAAAAGTTTGGTGTCACATAAACTAAGGGAATTTCATCTGATAGAGAAAAGTAGTGAACAACTATAAAACAAAAGACATTATAACATATATTTATTGATATAAAGGGGCTAACTCGGCCCGTTACTTTCCTGCTGGTCTTTATAATATATATATATATATATATATATATATATATATATATATATATATATATATATATATATATATATATATATATATATATATATATATATATATATATATATATATATATATATATATATACAGTTGTAGTCAAAATTTTACATACCCCAATGGAAATACAGAATTTTTAGAAATTTCTCGAAAACAAAGAATTTTAGCAAAACATCTTTTATAGCAAAAGTTTGCCTTTTGTGGATGAGGAAAAAGTTACAAGAAACAGATGTCTACAATTATGAGATGTCTACAATTAGCAATTTTTTTGCAAAACTCCAAAATTGCTAATTCAAAAGTATTCATACCCTTGGATGCTATGATAGTATTGTCTAGAAGGTGCTAGGAATTTCAATATGATAATGCAGAACCTAATTCTAGAAAAGTCTAGAAAAACCTAGACTGTAGGTGAACATTCTTAGAGTATAAAGGGTTAGCTATAGGATGATTGCTGTCAATATGGGAAAAAGTAAAGAGCTATCCTGAAGACCTTAGGCAGAAAATTATTTATTGTCATAAAGCTGGAGAAGGATACAAGAAGATTTCCAAGCATTTGAGTATCCCAATGTCAACTATTGTTTCTATTATCAAGCAGTGAATTTGCTGCAAGTGGGACTGGGGTTTCCATATCAACCATAGGTCGAGTATTGCATGGTGAAGGTCTCAATGGTTGCAGGTCAAGGAAAAAGCCACTCTTAGGAAAACGTCACAAGGACAATTGCTTAAAGTTTGCAAAACAGCATTTGAATGATGGATATGAGTTCTGGTCAAAGGTATTGTGGAGTGATGAAACAAAAATCAAGCTATTTGGTCACGCTGATAGTTGTTACATTTGGAGAAAGTCTGGTGAGACATACAAAGAAAAGAACACCATACCTACTGTCAAGCATGGAGGTGGTAATATCCTTCTATGGGGCTGTTTTTCCTCTAATGGCACCGGAAATTTAGTTTCAATACATGGTAAAATGGATTCCAAAGCATACATAAAAATCTACTTCAGAATGGTTAAAGAAGAATAAAATCAAGGTTCTGGAATGGCCGTCAAAGTCTCGCTTTAAATCCGATTGAGAATCATTGGTATGAGTTGAAGAAGCCTGTGCACAAGAGAAGTCCTCAGAATTTGAATGAACTGGAAGAATGGTCAAAAGTTGCCAAAAGTTAATTGGCAAATATCCTAATCATTAAGGTTATTATTGCTAAAGGTGCTTCAACTTGATATTAATTTCATTTTTCTTCTCAGGGTATGAATACTTTTGAATTAGCCTGTTTGGAGTTTTGCAAAAATATTGTTGAAATAAATTATTTCTTGTAACTTTTTTCCCTCGTCCACAAATGCAAAACTTTTGCTAAAAAAGATTGTTCCTATAATTATTTGTTTTCGGGAAATTTCTAGAAATTATAAATTTCCATTGGGGTATGTAAACTTTTGACTATAACTCTGTGTGTGTGTGTGTGTGGACGTGGACTTTTAAATCTCCTGTTTCTCATAAAATTAAAAGAATCTTTATTCTTTGAGTTAGTGTGTATCATTAAGGAACATTGTGGAGTGTGTGACCTTAGCTGTCTCCATTATCCTGAGCCATGGGAAACTGAAGTTTGAAGGACCATTACCTACTTATTGGCGTAAGTTAAGAGACAATCACTTGTACCTTACTGTGGTCGGCACCTTTGTATATTGAAGCATTTTTGTGCTTGAAAGGTTACATTTTGAGGTATATTATGTCTGCGTCGTCGCGCAGACATAGTTAAGGTTTGAACGAAGGTTCTGTTTACAGTTAATTTTACAACCAGCTCAAAATGGGGGTAAATCCCCGTTGATAAGCATGAAAATTGGTGTGTGTGGTCGGATTGAACCTTAAAGATAACGGTCTGACGTCACTTCTGTCTGACATCCGTGCTTGGCAGCGTTGCTTTCAATCGTTCCATTTCACTGAATAGGGAGACATTGAATAGCCCCCTTCAATTTATGATATGGTCGGGAGTTCATCGAAACTGTCAGTGTTCCATTCCACACACATACACACAGTGTCAGAGGTCAGAAAAAAGAACAAGTGAAACAGAGAATGCAATGACACTTTACAGTATTACCCTGTTTGCTGGGTTGTATTGGTGCTCACCAGTCCTTCATTTGTAATGACAGGGTTGGCGGGGTTCCAGCGATTAATTTATTTTAAAATTAAAGTCTGTACGTTGCTGCTGCTTGAATAGAATGAACGAACAAAAAAAACCACACACACACACACACACATTTCAGAGCGAAAAAAAAGAAAAAACTTTCATAACTAAAGGGGGAAACCAAGAGGTGTCATGGCTCAGCCCTGGCACAAATTAAGCACTAGTTAAATAATAAAATGTAAGCCTCGGATAAAGGCATCTTCCAAATGGATCAAAAATAATAAAGACAACAATGTATTTGTTATGACCCCTCCTATTTTAAACTCCAATTGCTTTTTGTTTATTGAAGATCGTTGTTATTGGGTTTGTGATTATTTGTTTCTATCAAAGTTGTAATTTGCTTTGTTAAACTAATGATCTGACTGACAGCTTTACATGGCCCGGCTTGAACAAAACTCTTGTTCGTCGAGGAACACATTGATTCACATAAAATAAATACATACCGCCTGCTGGATACGAAAAAAAGAAGTCTGTCAATGCTTGTAAACGCAATACTGTAAACTGATCTTGTATAGCGTAGGTTCTAAAAAAATTTTAAAAAAGTGAGAAGATAATGTTTTGCCAAATAGAATAAAATACAAATGCATACTATTATATGTATGCATGTTATATGTTCCATATTTAAGCACATACTGTACATTAAACACTTTCTGCTATTTGTTATTTGTTATTTAACTTTTGTTAATGAAATGGGTCAATAACAATATATTTTTTAGAAAGTATAAGACATGACTGATGACGATAATCAATCGGCCTGAACTGAGAGCATAAATAAATTAATACTACTCGCAGCGAGTAAAAAAAACAAAAACAAAAAAAAACATTACAATACAGTATATTATTAATACACTGATAATACAACTGTAGTAATATTCGTATTGTAATTGTTTATGTGTACAACTCGTCAAGACAATACAGTACAACTATACAGAATTCTATTTATTACATTTCGAGTAAACTTTTGGGTAATTCAATTTAGAAATGCATGTAACCTGTTATTGCTATTTCATTTTTAATAAATACTCTTAGTATATCACAGATTATACATTTTCATATATCCAAATCACTATACAGAATTCTATTTATTTCATTTCAGAAACCTTTTTTTTCCTTTGGTGGCTATTTGTTTATTTAGCAGACGCCTTTATCCAAGGTGACTTACAGAGACTAGGGTGTGTGAACTATGCATCAGCTGCAGAGTCACTTACAACTACGTCTCACCCGAAAGACGGAGCACAAGGAGGTTAAGTGACTTGCTCAGGGTCACACAATGAGTCAGTGGCTGAGGTGGGATTTTTGATGTTTGGAAAAGAGTACCTAAAAATGGATGGGACATGCAATATATGAAACCCTACATGTAAGATAACACTATAACACTCTCCATTAAATTTCACTCAGAAGGCGCCAGTTCTGTTGTCAATTCAACGCTTGTCCTCTTTCTGTTCCTTAAGGATACTATCTTCAAGTATTGCTCATCCTTGTTAGACAGCATTTTGGGTCTTCCAGTCCTGGGTTTGTCAATTACAGATGCTGTTTCTCTGTACTTGTTGATTATGCTTCGGATACCACACCTTGAAAATCGAGTGATGTGAGCTATTTCACTCAATGTTTTTCCTTCTTTGTGCAAGTCAAGGTTGTTATAATAGTAGAAAACACTAGTCGAGGCTTTGCTTATAATGCATCAGAGTAGAAAAATGTTTGATTCACTGATAATCAGAGATTCACAAAACACAACTGAGAAAACTTGCATAACAAAAATAATTTTTGCAACGAGTCACTAGGGTTTCAAAATGGGGATTAAAGCAATTTAACTTTGCTCGCTTTTTGGTTTGCTTGATTTAAAAAAAAAAAAAAAAAAAAAAAAAGAGTTGTGAGCAGTGAAACGGAATGAGAGTTTTAGTCAAGTTACAGGGGGAAAAAAACACAACAAAAGCGATCTTGCTTTACAATCAACACTTCCACAAGAGTTTAATTAAGAAATTAGATTGGCTCAAAACACACTTAAAGGGACACTACATCATCAAAAATAAAAAACGAAAATGAAGAGCCGTAACTATAAGCAATGAACCACAACCTCTAAAAAAAGAGTGTAATGAAAGAAAGATAATGCAGAAAGGTGATTTTTTAAAATTGAACAATAATGAAAATAAATACACAATATTTTTAAGGCTCTTGGCCAGACAGCACTTGTCTTTATGTGCAATCATTTCCACAATATATTGTTCCCACGTGCAAACCAATATCTCTGCAAGCGTGCAAGCAAAATTCACAATAATACATGTATATACTTAATTGTGTAGTTCTGTCCACAATTTACTGCACTTTTCTACAAAGATCTACTAAAAACAAAGGAACTATTTACAGTAACCATTAACAACAACAAAGTGGAATGAACGATAATGCCATTTTTTTTGTCAAATGATTACAATGCAATGCAGAGAAAGCAGCACCAATATCAAACAAACAAACAATGTTATTGAAGAATTGTAATTATACAAAAATTCTGTGGATGATGTCAAGATTATTAGAACAGAATATTCATTCCCAGAGGTTCCAAAGTTCCCAGTTTGAAGATAAACTCTTGTTCCTTTTGTTTCCGAGCAACATTTGTTCCATAGCACTGATTAATCACACAGACTGTGATGTCTTCAGCAGTGTGATCATCACTGTTGAAGTGATGGGCTACTGGAAATGCAGTGGTGTTAATGCGAATGCTTCTTAAGTGTTCTACAAACCGGTCTGCTAAACGCCTTTTAGTTTCCCCAATATACAACTTGTTGCATTTCTTGCAGATAATGCAGTAGACTATTCCTTTAGAGGTACATGTAAAATGTTCATGAATGTTGAATTAAGATTTAATGCCTCTAATCTCTGTCAAAGAGATTATTTACAGGTATTACATCGTGGTCTATTACATGGATATGTGCCTTTCAAAGGTTCCCCAGAAGGATGAATAGCACTGTGTACCACATATTCTCTTATATTCTTGTCTCTTCTATATGACATCAAGGGGGGAGTCTTGAAAATAGGCACTGTAGATGGGTCTTGTAAAATTGTACAGTTTCTTTACACAATTGTCTGTATCTTTCTGTTGGTAGGGTGGTAAGTGAGGACCAGAGGGATTCTATCATCTGTGTGTTGTATATTGTTATTATATAAAGCATTTTTTCTATTTATATTTGAAATGCGGGAATTAGCTTTAGTGATGATCTTGTCTGGAAAGCCACAATTTCCAAAAACACACATTTCCTCGCTTTTGGCGAAGAAATCTTGATCGTCGCTGCAAATACGTGTGAGTCTTAACAGTTGTGAATAGGGAATCGAGTCACGGCAAGCCTTAGGGTATGAGCAGTCATACTGCAGATGTGAATGAGAATCAGTTGGTTTGTAGTACACAGTGGTGTTAATGGTGGAATTCAAAACAGTGATGGAAATGTCTAAGAAAGATATACTATTGCCAGTTTCTGATATGTTCCATGTGAAATCCAGGGCTGGGTGGACATTTGTTACTGACTGAATGAACTGTTTTAAATCCTCACTGGAGTTGGTGGAAATTCCAAAGATGTCGTCAATGAACCTAAGATATAGTTTAGGTGTGTTTCCATTGTATTGTTGTAAAACTTTGTTTTCAACCAATCCCACAAAAAGGCAAGCATATAATGGTCCCTTTTTAGTTCCTATGCTAACACCCCTTACTTGAGTGTAAAAATTACCATCAAAGGAAAAGCAATTCAATGTGAGCACAAGTTCAGCCAGTCTTCAGTCTCAGAAGGATATCTGTTGGAGGTTCTTTCACTATCCGTTCATCAGGAAAGTGCTTTATTGCAATTAACCCTTCATTATTTGGTATAAGTGCTTTTAATGGCCATTGTGAAAAGAATAATATTATCACAAGGGTGCTGTTCTTTGAAATTATCCAATTGTTTTAGAAAATGTGTAGAGTCTTTAACATAGGAAGGCAGTGATTCAACAAGGGGTTTGAAGATTTCATCAGGAAATTTGAAGATCAGTTCTGTTGGACAGGAACATTCTATTCTAATAAACCTGACATCATCCACAGACTTTTTGTATAATTACAATTCTTGAATAACAACAAGTTCACTGCACTGTGTTTACTTTTTTTTTTAAACAGCTGAAGAAGGGCTTTTGCCCGAAATGTCCTGAAAATAAAAGATTTTTTAATCTTTTAAACTTTTTGTGTACATTTAAAAAAAGCCTCTATATATATATATATATACATATATATATATATATATATATATATATATATATATATATATATATATATATATATATATATTCTGAAATCAACAGAAGAGCAAAAATTGGCTGGAATGTCTTTGGAAGATTAAGCATGGTTCTGAGAGTGAAACTACCCTGACCAATGCGTGCTGCCAGTGCTAACTTGCGAAACCTGGACCGTCAATGCAAAAATGACTCAAAAATGACAAACAAATTATTCAAGGGTGTTAAAATTAAATCTTCATTATTTTATTAAATATTCTAATTCTAAAACATACTGCTTTAGTCTTATGTAAAGCATATTTATCAGGACCTGGATTATAGCAGATTTTCTTCTTTCACAATGCAAGTGAGAAACAACACTTAAAAGCTGTGTGAACAATAATAAAAACATTCAATTCCTTTTTTATGTTGTGTGTGTGTGTTCAAGTGTGAATCTGAAAGAACGTAGCTTGCCATTGTTTCCTCTACCTCTGTTTTGAGTGCTGTGTAAGTTGTCACTCGAAATAAAACCAATGAATCAAAAACAGCTCTAATATAGGGTGTCAAATATTATCAAAAATATCTTTCATGGGAAACAGATCAGAACCAATGGCTTACTGTAAATGCCAGATTCCTTAGCACAAAGAAAGTTTCAAAGGAATGTGTTTTAATGTTTTAAAAAAATTACATTTTCTTAACACAAACTTCAATTCTCCAAAATCTCATAATTATATGCTATTCTTGATATCCTTTAAAAAAATAAATAAAAAAACACATTTCCCATGCCTCTCATTAGCTTCCAGTGCTAGTGACACTGCTCCTATTAGGTTTCCAGCCAACATCAATCTTATGATACATAGAGGATATGTCATGAAAAATAACGGAATACATTATTTATTTCATGGGCAGATGTGACGATAACAAACAACTCTTTGGGCTTTGGCATCCTTCCACCGCATATGGTTCTTTATTGATATATCATGAAATATCTTAATTACGCAACGGGTTGCAGGGGCTTTGCTAGCGAATGCAATAATTTGCCATTTATTATTTGTTTCTGATTACATACGGGCAAGTTGGAGATATCTAAAATAGGAAAATCAGAGCAAATAAAATGGGTGTCAATCATACCTAACACCTTCCTATTGCTGACTTTGGATACCAGTGTCTCCGCCCCAAAGGCATGTCGTCTGGTCAGCTGGTCATAAACGACACGTAAACTAAGTGTCAAAACCAAACCGGTTGTTTCATGATGTTCCAGTGAAGAACCCCAGTTAAAGGTTTTATTGTGGAATTTTGTGAGCTCCTGAAAAACAAACATAAAAAAGGAAAAAGTCTTGGTATAAGGAAGTAAGACAAGCAAACTGAGCACTTTATTGAACCCAGTTTAATAGCAGATACTGGAAACTATTTTCTGAAAAGAACAAGGTTTGAGAAGAGAATTCTGCCTACAAATCAGCAAAAAATGAAACATTTACTATGTAAATTGAACTTATCTATTGCCAGATTATCATTTTCTTCCATGACTTATGTTGACTGATATTTTAAGGTAATTTGTCCAACTTTGCATTCATTTTTTAGTGTCATCATAAAACAATGTCAATCTTAATTTTGTTGGTAAGCCTTATGAGATATGAAGAATATTATAATATTACATTGTTTGACAATGTAAAGTGGGAACAATCCTCATCTTTTAGATCCTTGTCCTTTGCCCTTTTGTTTTTGCCTCAAAATATATATATATTTTTCCACCCAGGCATGTTGTTATTAGTCATCAACAAAATTAAACTTTTGAGCAATGTTTTTAGGTTGCTTGAAGCCATGAGAAGAAACACTCTTTGACATTATGTAGAAATGGAAACAGACATTTAGAAGCATAATAGCTTACTTACCAGTCTAAAGGGTTATGATGGGTGCTGTATTGAAAGCATCAATGTTGACATCAAACTCCTCTATTTAAATATAGTACAGTAATTATGCACATCAAACAGGTGAGACTATTAAATAATATAATTTAGGAGTGACACTGTTTAGTGGAAAATGTTCTTAAAATAACAGATCATATACTGTAAGGTTGAAATTAACATAAAGATGTATCATAATTTTTACCCTTTGAGGCAGCATAGTTAATGATCTGTGCTGAGATCTTTTTATTATTATTTATTTATTTTTAGTAATATAGAGATGACCAAATGTGTTAACTATTAAGAAGTAAATTGATGCTAGATTCTTACTTTATGAAGGAATATACATAAAAAATGTAAAGACTACAGAATGTCAGGAAATACCAATAAAAACTGCAGGAAGCAAATGAGGTCAAGGAAGGAGGTGAGGAAAGGAAAGGACACACCTTTAAGGATGACTCATGAGCTCAATTTACTAAGTGTAACCACTTTTGTAAAATTACTTCAGAACTATATAGGTGCACATTACAGAACTCTGCTGTGTTATTTTCTGGTTTGGCTCATTGATTATTTTTTCTTATGGAACTTACAGAACTACATTTAAATATATATATATATATATATATATATATATATATATATATATATATATATATATATATATATATATATAACTGTATTTATATTACTATACTGTATTATTACTTTGCTAAACTATATTAGTATCGGTACTTTATTATACATTTTCATTCTGGCTATAACTGTTTTCCACTTCAGGAAATTGCATACAAATAATTCTTTAGCATGCCACATACAGTAGTTGCTGACTTTGAAAACTACAGCTGCATTGTGTATTGTAATGAGAGTAAATGAGAGAAACTTTAATCTAAATGTGAAGCTCAGTAATACAATAATGGAAGAGATCCAAGAAATACATTAACTTGTTGCTTCAGTGCATTCTAGTTTCTGTTCCATTTACTGGAATGTCAGACTGATTATAGGCAATTCTTTTGCATCTTGCTTCATTAGAACAAATTGTGAATACTGTTAAATAATAATCAAAAAATAAAACTTGTCTCTTTTGAAAGGGACACCTGACCAAATGGCAATTGTACAAAACACAAAATACATTAAAAAAAAAGAAAAAACCGGCAAAAATAACTAAACTATGTTATTGTTCCATTTGTATTTCTTTATTTTTATGTGTTTAAGTAAAATAACACAATAATATATATTTGTGCAATTCAACTTAAATGGGAGCTAAAAGCTAAACAAATCGGATACTCATAGTTGATAACAGTTTTATTCATCCTTACTAAGGGAAGTTTGAAATGATTTATAGGCAATGTCACCTTATCATCAAAAAAAATACAGAACTTAGTCATTCATTTACATGGCCATACCAGAGGTTAGTGATGCTATCAAAAAAGTGTTTTACTGAATTCTCCAGTGAGATTGTTACAGATTTGCCATGGAAATTACTGTTTTTGGGGAATTACCCAGAATTACCAGTGCATAACCCAAGACATCATTTGCTCCTGCCAAATGTATGCTGGTGACTTTATTAAACATTCCAAATGTTCATGAGTGCAGAAAGAGTAATACATAACATGTATAATTGGATAAACAGATTCATGTATTTAATGTAAACATAAAATATTCCTGTAACATATTGTATTCAGATAACTTTTATAGCTATTACCAAAGAATAACATATTAATTAAAATCATGGTTAGAACATGGTATCATTTTTTAGCTGTTACATGCAAGTAGTAGTTATCTACATACAGTATATGTGGAAGGCATTACTTTTATAGGAGGATTTACTGATGGACGAACCTTCTTAAATAAGCTGACACCTGCAAAAAACCTAGAGATTGTCCTGGAATCTACAGGAATGCTCCCCTTGCTGTTTGTAGCACTGCAAATCTCGTTAGTGCACTTTTTTCGTCTGAGGAATTTGAGTAACTCTTTCCTCATATCTTCATTTCTCAAACCATAAATGACAGGGTTGAATGAGGTAGGCACACTGAAGTAGATCAGGTCAGTGGAGATTCGAAGAAGAGCAATGGCTTCTTTATCATTGTTTGTTGTGAGACTTCCGGTGACTATAAGGAGGAGAGAGGTAATAAAGAAGATGGCAAGTACAATACTGTGAGTGACCACCGTGCTGAGAGCCTTGCGCGAAGACTCACTGAGACGGGCACTTTGTGATTCTTTCAGGATCTTGACATAGGAGAAGCCGACCATGACAACGCATGCTGCCAAGTGAGATGTGAGCATGAAGATCCTGTAGACCCTTTGAAAGGTGGTGGGTACGCACATGCTCTCCTCCAAAGAGCTGCCTGTACACATGAAGCTGCAGGATAAAACCTGACGACAAGATTCATGCCCAATGTAACTAAACACATATAACATAGGGTAAAAAATGGCAAACACCCAAGATACCGCTAAGGATAATACAACCCTCTCGTTTGTGATTTTCATTTCATACTCAAACGGGTTGCAGATGACATAGTACCTGTCCACAGCCATCAAAGTCACAGTAAAAATAGAAAGGCAGCTGTAGACAACATAGAAGTAGTACTGCATCAAACAAAGTTTTGTGTTCATTGGGCTAAAATCGCGCATAACAAATTTGATGATGAAATAAGGACAGGTTGTAATGATGCCATAGAGATCTACTGCACAGAGGTTGCAGATGAGTATGTTCTTGGGTGTTCTTAAGTAGCTTTTGGAGTAGATGATGAAAATGATGAGCAGGTTAGCAGAAACCCCGAGGACCAGTAGAAAAACTAAAGAAGGGATAATAAATCCCCTTTCATCAGCACTGTAGATGAATCCAAGCAAGACAACGCCAGATGTTTCATTGCGCTCACTGTCCATTTTTTTAAACAAATTTGAATTAATTTAAGCTGTTCGATAAAGGAGGCACTTGAAAATTGTCTGCAACAAATATTGAATGCTTGATGCTGATTATAAATAAAAGTAGGGGTGCAAGGTCTTTAATACTTCTTGTAGATTTCCCCAGCGATGGATACGTTGTTATGAAAACAACAATGTGATACAGACAGTGCTTATTAATATAACCTAATGAGCAGTTTGAAATAAACACCATGTTTACCGTATGTTTGCAAACATTATTGTGTCCCACACTAATTTGAGCCAGGATAAGTGTGAATAGACGCTGTGCTTGCAAATAAATGCTACCTGGGGGAAGTTGTACTGCAAGCAGAAAATATTAATCCCTAGTCTTGTTCTGGAAGCCCTGTTAGTAAACTAATAAGTCAATAGGCCAGTGGCACTGGAACAATTTTTAAGTGGGGGTGCTGAAAGCCATTGAACAAAACTGTAACCCCTGTATATGATGGAAGCCATGCAAAGCTGCACCCCCAGCACCCCTAGTTCCACTGCCCCTGCAATAGGCTACTCCTTACATTGTGGTATACTTGTGTAAAGTGCCTGGTTGCATACATTTCAACCTGAGGTATAAGGGTACCAGCTATAATGCTATGAATTATCTAGTTATTTTAACAAAGAGTTAGTGTGAAGTTCTGGCTGACAAAGCAGTGGCAATTCCATGTTTGTTTTCTTTCTGTTTTTTTTTTTGGGGGTAATATTGTGCTGTTGTGTTTCCATGTTCATTCCTATTTGGTGTTGGTTGAATATGTGGAATTAAGTGGGTTTGGTTAGTTTGAACACTTCTTGCTAAAATACACATTTGATTAAAAAAATGCACTTCAAGGTTCTAGTCCTTTGCAGTGGCAGAGTTTCTCGGAGGCACTGCTTGATCAAGGTGTTAAAGACTTGCATATTTTTCCCCAGGGTAAATGACTGTGTCCACCTGAGCCTAGCCGATACACAACCTTACATTGCAGCTATGAAAGAGAAATGCAGTTGGTCTAGTTCACCATAATGATGTCAGTGCAACACATGTGATTCAAATCAATCTGCTTAAGTACAAGGTTTTTCCATTAATGGTCTATTCACTCTACAGCATTTATTCGCTGCGTTTTCCATGGTAAAAAATCATAAACATTGTTTAAACAAAATTAAAAGTACAGACAGGACTACCAAATCATTTTGATGCATCCTGATGTGTTTTTCTTTTAACAAACAATACAGTAAATGCAGGTAGATGGTACTGTCAATGCAGATGTAACGTCAGACAGCACAGAGAGTGTTTTATATTATTGGGGGAAAAAATGCATGTATACTAACAAATATGATTGACATAAAACCATTTTAGACAGTTTAATTTGCTATAAAACCACTTACCTGTCTATGCTACTGGATATAATTAGATACGTGATTTTATTGATTTTATTCAGTCTATAATTAATAATGGGCCGCAGTATCTCATGGCATGCACTTTCTAGAAGCTACACATGGATAAAACCTGTAACTAGTCAAAACAGTGTGTTTCATACCAATAGTGTTTACCTTCCGATTTCGTAATATTTTCCCATAATTTCTGTATGAATTCTTTATCGAAACATTTATTGTGCTGCTTATCATAAAGAACAAGATATTTTGCACTGCTATAACCAGACGTTCCGCCACCTTGCCTCTGATATTTGATGCGCAAGTTTGAATACAAAAACAGCAGCGAAACATCGGGCGTAAAAAACGCAGAGAATAAACGCTATAGTGTGAATACTGTACTTAACAGCATCATAAACTACTCACCATGCCAATCCTGCACCTGCTACGTGCAGCAAAGATTAACAACTGATTTGCTGATGTTTGTCAACCTTCATACTTTGTTTCACCGATCAGGTGAAGCAGCTCCCTCTGTGAAGCTCATCAGCTTTTACACCCCCCCGCCCGAACCTAAGCAATGACTGTTATGAAGCCCCTGAAGGGCCCAGTGGGAGGTCACTTTTATCAGCTTAAACCTGTTGTCACCCAGCGGTTGCACTTTTAATTCATTGTCATATTTTAATACAAATACTATATATAGTACATGTATGTTGTCCATTGCAAACTAAGTAAATACCAGGAACAAACATGCAAAAAAGAAAAATACTTTACTAATTAATAAAGGCCGTCTGGTAGTTGATCTCGATTTCCTTATGTATCCTTGCACAACTCATGTGAGCAGAGCCTTCATTGCTTAAGGAGAAGATGAATAATGTAAGGAGCTAGTTTAAAGATTTTGGACTGGGAAGTCCAGTATCAAGGAAAGGCATCTTTGAGGACAACAGACAAGGTATTGAAAATGTAAAGAAGATGATTCTTGCAAGGTAACATTTTTAACCAAGGAGGCTGTCTAAAACTAATTCTCAATTTAAAAAAAAAAAAAAAAAAAAATACTGGGCATGCTTGCATGTTTGTTCCTGGTATTTGAAGACTCCAAAAAGTAATTACCCTGGGTTAAAATAATGTAGCTATTGCAGGAAGAGGTTGTTGTTGGGAGTAGTGCTGTAATTAAAGACTAATATGAGTAGGAAGTAGAAAAGGAAATTTGGATTTAATTGGACTAACATTTAGTAAATAGTTTACTTAGTTTGCAATGGACAACATACATGTAGTGTATATAGTATTTGTGTTAAAATATATGACAATGAATTAAAAGTGCAACCGCTGTGTGACAACAGGTTTAAGCTGATAAAAGTGACCTCCCACTGGGCCCTTCAGGGGCTTCATAACATTCATTGCTTAGGTTCGGGGGGAAGCTGATGAACTTCACAGTGGGAACTGCTTCACCTGATCTGTAAGTGGAATGTAGCAATGAAGTGACAAATCTCATTAACAAAAATGGTAAAAAAAACAAACAAACAAACAAACAAACAAAAAAAACATTGACAAAAATACATTTTAATTCCAGCACATGGTGTATATAGTATAATAAGACTTGTTCATTTTATCTCTTCCTGCACATTTGTTTTCTCACAGCAGTTTGGCCTTTGACTGAACCACACCTGAAATACTTACACATTGTTCTGTTTACTAAGCCTTTGTTTTTTTTCTTAGAAAAACATCAATTTCCAAATGTCTAAAACAGATGTGGCATGTCATTGTTTTGTTTAGTTTATTCACTTTGTGCCCACAGGGCCAGCACAGGTACATCTCAATAGTGCAAGCACTAACAAAGAGAGCAGTGGAGGCTCCTTATAGGACGCAATTGAGGCACTGTCCTGTCATATATATATATATATATATATATATATATATATATATATATATATATATATATATATATATATATATATATATATAACCCCTCTGCCATGGTCCGGCTCTCGGCTTGCATTCAAGACATCGAGGCCTGGATCTCTGCCAATTTTCTTCAGCTGAACACTAGCAAATCTGAACTCCTTCTAGTACGATCTAAAACTCAACTTATTAATCTAAATATAGCTGCCCTGAACCTTGGTGTATTTCTTGACAGCAACCTCTCCTTTTATGTTCACATCTCCTCCGTGGTCAAATCTTCCTTCTACCATCTTCGAAACATCTCCAAAGTCCATCCCTACTTTTCCCTCCTGGATGCGGAGATACTTTGTCATGCATTTCTCTCCTCTTGACTCAACTATTGCAACTCTCTATATGGCGGCCTCCCGGCACGCACCATAAACCGACTGCAGCTAGTTGAGAATGCCGCTGCCAGGATCCATACCAAATGTAAAAAACGTGTTCACATCACCCCCCATCTTGCTCAGCTGCACTGGCTACCTGTAAAGTTCAGGATTATTTTCAAAACTCTCCTGCTCACTTACAATGCCCTTTATCACATAGGTCCCAAGTACATCCTCAACCTGCTGACCCGCTATGTCCTTGCCCAAAAGCTGAGGTCCTCCAACTCTGGACTGCTTGTTATCCCCAAGCAAAAGTGCACCACACTTGGAGAACGCTTGTTTAGCTTCATGGCTCCGACTCTTTGGAACTCTCTCCCAGCTTTGGTGCGTGATGCTCCCACTGTCGCTCGCTTTAAATCAACTCTCAAGACCCACCTGTTCTCTCTTGCTTTACATGCTCTTTAAGCCTGATATCTGTTATTAGCTGCTGTGTTGCTGCTACTATTTCATGTATTATGCTACTATCATGTACTTTCCACTGTATTTAATGTATTATGCATTGTTTTTTACTGTATATCATGTATTATGCATTTCTCTGTATTTAAAATATAATGGATTTTCTTGTTGTTACTGCATCTTGTAAAGCGCTTTGTGATGGTGGTCCACTATGAAAGGCGCTATATAAAATAAAGAAATTTGATTAAATGTAGATTTTCCTTAAACAAATTATACGAATTCACATTTTATTTGTACATTAAACCTGAGGTAACATTTAATAGGTAATGCATGTGTTACAGGTCCTCGGTATCGTCGTCGAGTCCCGTGGCAGATTTATATTTTTTTTACAGAACTTTAGTTTACACAAAAAAATAGGCATTTTCCAGATATCACACAGGATTAAACATGTAAGTACTTTACTTAAATCTTGTGGGTGCTACACATGCGTCTCGCGTGTGACTTTTAGGCAACTCCCCCTAGACCAGTGATGCCAGATTGGCGGTTTCCCAACCAAATTTGGCTTGTTTTGAAAGCATCTAGATTGGGTAAATGTTGTTTAAAAGTTTGTTGGTTTGGTTATTTGGCTATTTTTTTATCATGCATGTTTATTTTTTTGTATTCCTTTCAATTCTGAGGTCAATCACCACGATGCCCTGCATAGTATACCACGTGTAGAACTGTATCAGTGCAATTAGAATTGCTTTTAAATTTATATTTAAAGACTATCTGCCGACAGTTCTGGACAATGTAATTTTACACTACATTCTGAATACATTTTTTCCCCCTTCACTCTAAATTGTGAGAAAAAAAACAAGCAAAGCAGATAAATAAATAAATAAATAGTTTAAAACATTATTACTTACCTGTGTTTTTTTTTAATGTGTAGAACTTATTTATGCTTTTGTAATATATATATATATATATATATATATATATATATATATATATATATATATATATAAAGTGCAGTTTTTAGCTGGTTTAAAAAAAAACATAATTTGGCTAATTTCTGGCTGATTTGGTGGGGCGTTGCAAAAAAAAAAAAAAAAAATTAGGCCTGTGCTTGATTAACCTGCCCCAGCTAAGTCAGAGACACAGGAAAAAACATGGGCTGCATCCCAAACCATTACTCACTCACTTACCTTGAGGGTCAGAAGTACTATGTTTGCCATCTTAAGGGTTGTCCCAATTCCTTAGGGAACAAGTGAAGGGTGTTTTATGTGCCCTTCACTGCACCCTTCGACTGAGTGTATAAAACAGTTGACTTCTGCAGAAGTGTTTTTGTGCTGAAGTCCCAGAACTCTTTGCGATAAAGGCGGAGACAAGTGGGAACAATTTGCAAATATGGCAGACGTGGCTGCACATAAATATAATGTAAATGCAGTTAGCTAGGAAATTGTAGATGTTGTTATTTAACTAGCAAATTATTTGTTAACTGTATGTTGTATTGAGTCGCTTAGCTAATAAAATTAATCTTTTTAAATCTATGATCACGATTTAAATATATGATTAGAAAGTACAGCGAAAAATCTTTTCAGTACATATCGATTGCTGGAATTAATTATCTATCAATTAATTAATTAATGAACTAGATAGGTAGCTACAAAACTAGGAGATGATATAAACGAGCAATATATTTCAAAATGATTATTATTATTTTTTACGAAATACAGGGACAGAGGAAGAGACCCTAAAACTGATCCAGCTGCGTGCGACAAACAATGTCCTCTTCATGGGGAAAAGAAAAGCCGCGAAGCTGGGCTGGGAGTGACATTTGAAACTTTTATGTAGCCTGCACACTTTTATCATTTCCATTATATGTTTTTGCAGTGATTAATAAATTAGTTGAGAACCTTTAAGCATTTCGTACTGATACTGAATACAAAGCAAAATATATTACCTATTGGATTTAAAGTAAAATAGATATCTTATTATTTAAAATATTATTTAAAACAAAAAAAAGGAAATATTAGGCTACATTATGAAGTACATGTTCATAAGATGTGGCAACGTTTTTATTTTATTAACCAATATCAAAGTTTTTCAAATTATTTCAAAGTTTATTTTATTTTAGCACATATTTTCGCTGACTGAAAAAGTGAAAGTCTCACGAGAACAAATATAACGGTTAAGGCTGTTAGACACTCTTTGGTTATGTTATTAAGGTTTGAAAGTTTGAAATAAACTGCGCATTTACATATTCTCTACCCACTTAAGAAAAACATAAAAATATATATTTTTATTTTTAAATAATAAACCCTGGCAGCAGTGGCGTAGCCAGGATTTTTTTTTGATAGGGGATGGAAATGGTAACTTTTTTAAGGTGAGTAATCACAGTGGTGTAATTGGCAACCTGATTTCTTATTCGTGCATTGACGGTTTATTTTCGAAAAATAAAGAACAATCTTTTTTTTTTTTTTTTAACAGAAGATCCAATAACCAAATGCACTGTTGTGCAAAATAGTTTAAAAAAAGATTCAGTTTAGAACACTACTGATTAAAAACAAAAAAGGAAATACAAAGCAAAAGACTTGAACTTTTAACATGCGGGAATGAAGCATCCTAATGGTTAGCATGTTTGCCTAGCACGCCAAAATCACTGGATTGAAAATTGGTGAAAACTTATCATCCAAAGGAAGCCATTTCTCTTTTTCCTTCTCAAGATGGTAAGGTAAGACCTCTATGTCTAGCTGAGCGTGTTGATAGAAAAGAGCTTCTCGAGTCGAATTGAGTCGATTGTATTTCCCTTGTATTCGTGCTGAAAGCTGGCTCGCCGCTTTCCCGTAATCAATGACTTTGAAAAGACCGAGCCGTTTGCCTTTATGTATTTCAGTGGCCTCCTCGCTTGCGTGGTAGGTCGCAGAGGAGTTTGCGGACCCTCGTCGGATCGCTGGACATCCCTGCACATAAATGTGTGGGAGCTGAGAGCAGCCCACGAGTGGCCCAAAGTGTTTTTGTATGCTTTCCCGCCTATACCGCTGCTCCCGGCCTTTCTCGAAAAGGTCCGGTTAGAGGAGGCGTCAGTTTTCCTCATGGCCCCCAAGTGGCCTAGGATAATCTGGTTTTCAACCCTGTGCCAGCTGTTGCACGGCCAGCCCTGGGAGTTTCCACTGCGCATGGATCAGACGAAAGGCTCTCTTTGGCTATGGGTCTGGCCCCTGAAAGGGACCGCTGGCTAGCCCTAGGGCTATCAGATGCGGTTGTGGGTACGTTGCAGAGCACTAGGGCGGACTCCACTAGGTCCTTGTACACCTATAAGTGGAGGTATTTCCAGGCTTGGTGTCTGGCTAGAAGCCATGACCGCATATCTTGCCCTATGCCAGTCATCTTACAGTTTCTGGAAGAACTTCTTGATGCTGGTAGGTCACCTTCCACTTTGAAGGTGTATTTAGTGGCTATTTCTGTTTGCCATGCCCCCGTAGATTCAGTGTCTCCGGGCGCGCATTTTTTGGCTACCCAGTTTCTTAAAGGCGCTCGCGATTACGCCCTCCCAGGAGGACTGTTCTCCCCTAATGGAGCCTTAATATTGTACTGGAGGCTCTCACGAAGGCCCCGTTTCAGCCCATAAACTCCACAGAGCTGAAGTACCTGTCTATGAAGACAGCCTTCCTCGTGGCTATCACCTTTCTGTGCACAGCTTCTGCATGCATATTTGGGAGTATGGCAGCAGGGTGTCTCTGCGCACCAATCCTGCTTTCCTCCCCAAGGTGATCACAGCCTTCCACATTAATCAGTCTGCGGAACTGGAGTCCTTCCATCCACCTTTGTTTGCTTCAACAGAGGATGAGAGATTGAATTTCCTCTGCCCAATGCGGGCGTTGAGATGCTACGTGCATAGGACAAGAGCTCTGCGTCAATCTGACCAGCTCTTCATCTGTCACGGGACACGGACCCAAGGACAGCCCCTCTCTAAGCAGTCAGTCACATTGGATTGTGGATACAGTCTCGGCTGCGTATAATGGTGCTGGTTTATCCCCACTGGAAGGGTAGCCGCACACTCCACTATGTCTGATATTTGTACTGCAGCTAGCTGGGCTACACCGCATACTTTCTCCAGGTTCTACCATCTTAATGTGGTAGACCCTGCTTTGCCTTCTGAGGGCACAAGGGCCCTTGAGGGTGTAAGTTCACACCACTAACCTCTGGATTAGACAGGGCTTGTGCGACCCTCACATGCTGCCGTTCCTTCTCCCTGGCAACGGCTCTGGTATACATTATCCCATACGTAATGCCTTGGTGGTCGTCTTTGAAATGGAAAGGGAACGTTAGGTTACTTACCGTAACCCTGGTTCCCTGAAAGAGAAGATGACCACCAACCATGAGGTCGCTTCGGTCACCCTCACGGGTTCAACAGAAAAAGAGAAATGGCTTCCTTTGGATGATAGTTTTATCCCCTCGGTGGGCGGGACCGAGTGCATTATCCCAGAAAGGGGCCTATTGGCAGCTCTGGTATAGAGAGCTCAGCAATACCTACCCAATGGGCAGGCAGATCAGAAAATTTACATTTTTCCAAAAATATATAATTAGTTTTATAAACCCCACGAAGCCCTTTACCAGAAGCCCAACAGGTTCCCCCATTTTGTTCACCACATGGGACATAAAGACCAAACTTTGTTATATATGTCAACCCTGTTAATGGTGAACTCTGTTACATGTTTAGAGTAATAGAGTTGACTGAAGGTAACATTGCTGATGTTCTAAATAAAAATGAACCAGTTGTCACTGTTTATTGCCACTGTGTTTTTATTTGGTATTTATTTCTTGGCTGGAAATATGGATTGCTTTAATAATCACGTGCACAGGAATGATGTCGAAGTTTGCACATGTGTGTTTACATGACATTAAATATGTTAGTTTTCAAAATATTATAGGAATATTCTAAGGTGGTGTTTCCTGAAAACTCACTTTCTGAATTTTCTGATACGTTTTTCGGAAAACTGTGTTTACATGACTTTTGATCGGAATTACTTTCTCAAAAAACAATATATTCCGACAAATATTTGAATTCTTATGTTCATGTAAACGTATTGTCAAGAGGCCTTTAAGATAAACCTATTTCCTGATATCAATGGGACAGGTTATCTGACAAACATACTTTTAAATGTTTTTTTCTTTTTTTGTGTTTGAAACTTCCATTACTGTACACAGTTCACAGGCCCTGACTACGAGAAAAGAAAAACGAAAATACTTGAATAGCTCATTGAGGCAAGGTCAGAACTTTCTAGTCACTCTGTGCATGTGTGTTTCTCACCAGCATGATTAAACCTAACTGCCAGATTGCATGTTTTTCAAGGGAAGGAAACTTCTAGGTGCTGGAAATGTAAATTGCCAACAATAACTTTCTCAAGTAAACAGTGGATGGAAATTTGGAATTATGACACACCTCTCAAGCAACATTAGGAGAGGTGAAAACATCCTGAAGAAAGAGCTATATTTCAGACACAAGGTGGAGTTTCAAGTAATTTTGTTGTTTCTGTAAATGCACAGCTGTTCAGTATATGCCCTTCCTTCATCTCTTCTGCCTCTTGCTGTATGTCTAGCTTTTGTTTTGTTTCCCAAATGCCGATGGGTATTCATATTCCTTTAAAGGTGTGATACTTTTTGGGGGGAAAAATAGGTTCACTGTTTTTTTTTTGTTTGCTTTTTTTTACTCATTATTATTATTATTATTATTTTTTTTTTTTTTTTTAAATGATCAGAAATATATTGTATTTATAATTATATTTAAAAATATAAAAAATGAAACAACTTACTCTTTGAAAAATTTACCATTATAGTAACACTATTACTGTACTTATTACTGTACTTATTACTGTACTGTACTTGTAGTTGAAATTATTTGACAAAAATTTCAACTACAAGTCTTAATGTCTACATGCGGAAACGTTTGTCCAAGATTGTTTTCATTTAGTATTACAACATGTCCTACGATTGAGTGTTATGTATTATTCTGAGCAATAGAAATATATATATATATATATATATATATATATATATATATATATATATATATATATATATATTTTGAATTGCTAAAAGTCATTACTGAAAAATCAGTCAGGTTAATAATATATCTTTTGACAGTATCTATGGGTAAAATTTTAACAGTTCAATTTGGGGGTGTGGCAAAGTGGAAAGTAATGTGTCGTTCTATAGGTGATGCAGCGCTCCAAACAATGACAGACAACAAAATTCACGGTCCAAACAGTTCTTTAATTTTCCTTATCACGGTTTGGCACCGTTAAATAATAATACTGGCTTTACACAGCAATGTGTATCACCAGTAATAAACCACGGGGTTCAGTCCTGAAATAATACAATAACAATAACATTCAACATGGACGCGGCCACTTCTCCAGACAGCGTGTGCTCTTGTGCAAGTGTAATATATAGTGGTGCAGTGTAGTCCGGGCTTAGTGCTGGTCAGAAAATACATGAAGGGTTGCAGTGCCAGATACCACCGAGTTATCTGGGCGTTGCTATCCTTCATCGTGCTTAACCATCTGAGTGGGGGGTGGTCAGTGATGAGATTGAATGACTATACCAATAGGTAGTAGCGTGAGGTCTGAGTGGGTGTGAGTTTTTGTTTAATGGTATCAAATGCACCCTGACATTCTCCTGTCCATTTAATTGAATTTGGAGCACTTTTCTTAATGAGGTTTACTAGAGGGTTGTCCACTGTGGCATACTCATGGATAATCATCGGTAATAACCGGCAAACCGCAAGAGAGACCTCACCTGGGACTTGGTTTTTCGGGATTGCAGCGTCCATCAAAGCCTGGACTTTGGTGGCGACGGGTTTCACCTGCCCATGTCCCATAATAAATCCTAAATATTGTGTTTCTACTTTGGCAAATGCACATTTACCCAAGTTGGCTGTCAGCCGAGCTACCCTCAGAGACTGCAGGACGGCCGTGAGCCTAGCCAGATACTCACGATGTGGGTGTAAGACCTGGTCCATTAGTCTCTGAAAGGCAGCGGGCGCACCATGTAGCCCAAACGTCATGGTTGTGAAATGAAATAGACAATCAGGGTAGAAAATGCAGTTTTCTCACGTGATCTGCGGGTTAAGGGGATCTGCCAGTATCCCTTCGTCAGGTCCAAACTCGAAATGAACCTTGCCGTTCCCAGTCTGTCGAGAAGCTTGTCGACCCAAGGCATGGGGTAGGCATCGAACTTGGCAATACCATTTACCTTACGGAAATCAACGCAGAAGCGGTTGGTGCCATCCTCTTTGGCGACTATCACAATCGGACTGCTCCACTCACTCCTGGAAGGCTCAATCACCCCAAGTTCGAGCATCGACCGCACCTCTTTGCTAATGCCACTTCGTAAACTTTCCGGGATCCGGTAAGGTCTTTCTCGAACCGTGGTACCTGGGGGAGTGATAATGTCATATTCAACAAGGTTAGTTCTGCCGGGCAGAAAAAACATAATTGAACTCATCAGTTAACTTACGCAGCTCTCTTTGCTGGTCTGGAAGTAACTGTTCCCCCATCGGAATGCTCTGAGTGCTAGGGGCCTCTATATGGTCCAAAATCATCCTCTACCTTGCCTGGGGCTATAAATAAGACCTCCCTTGCCTGCCAGGGTTTCAATAAATTGACATGGTGCATTTTCTGCTCATTGCAGCAATCGGGCTGCCGAATTTCATAATTCACTTTCCTCTGCCATTTGGCAAACAGTTTGGATTCTGATGTGGGAAGAAGCAGCATTATCTTGTCTCCTGGTTGAAAGGTCAAAATAAATGCATTTTTGTTGTAATGCTGCTGTTGCCGGTGCTGAGATAATTTTAGACTGTCCTGGGCCAAACGACTGTCCAGATCCAGGCGATCACGGAGTAGGAGCACATGCTGCACTATATTTTTGGACAAGCCTTTGTGATCTTCCCATCCCTCTCTCAACAGATCGAGGATGCCGTGAAGCTGTCGGCCGTACAAGAGCTTGAAGGGGCAGAACCCTTTCTAACTCTGCGGCACCTCTCTCACTGCAAAAAGGAGGTATGGAAGGAGTGTTGCCCAATGCTTCTGCTCTTGGTTCACAAATCGTCTCAGCATCTGCTTCAATGTCTGATTAAAGCGTTCCACCAAACTGTCCAGTTGTGGATGATAAACAGATGTCTGGATGGGATATATTTGATATATTTTATACACCTGCTGTAATGTTTGAAACAAAAAGTTATGTCCATGATCAGTCAGTATCTCTTTGGGGATCCCTACTCTCGACATAATCTGCACTAGTTCTTTGACTATTGCAGATGCACTAGTGGAGCTCAATGGAACTGCCTCCAGGTATCGCGTTGCATAGTCTACCACTACTAATATATGCATATACCCAGAATCAGAAGGTAGCAAAGGGCCCACTACGTCCATTGCAATGCGCTCAAAAGGAGTGGAAATTATTGGCAGTGGGACCAAAGGGACAGGGCGCTACTCGCTGGCAGTCTGGGCATGTGGCTGCATATTTCGACACTTCATTATGAAGCCCTACCCAATAAAATCGAGTGAATATGTGTTCCCTTGTTTTATCAGCTCTGAGGTGCCCAGGATATCGTGCACCAGCCTCGTGACCTCCGGCCGACAAGACGGGGGAACCATTAAATGTTGTAATAACTGTACTGTGTTTTAAAGAATATAAAGCCAGCAGAAATACTAAACAAATTGTTAGAACACACTGTTCATACAAAAAGTTACAATATGCTATGTATTAACCTATAGTTATGCTAGAGCATTCTATATTCCTGTTTATTCTATTATAACCTTGAGCAGAAAGGCAGACGTGAGCATCAAGTTTCTTATTTACAGAAGTAAGCTTGATCTGAAAGTAGTGTTTAAGCTAAACACAGGTATTCTAGAAAAATTCAAACAGAATATAAGTGTACATGTTTTATTTTAACAGAAGAACTGTTAAGTTTGAAAATAAGAGAATATAGTCCAGAAATTAACTTAAAGTAAAAACTTCAGTCAAACCATAATAGTACCAGTCTGTGTCAGGCATATAGTAGGATCTGCCAAAGAGAATGTAATTCATTTGTTAACCTTGTCTTTGCTTGAAAGAAAATGGTACCAGGCATGTGGGTAATTGAAGGAAATAACTTTTTTGCAACTAATGAGAGTTTCAATGTTTGGGGGGTTTGAAATCCAAGGTTTCTACAATGATCTTTTACATATAAGAAATACCTCCTGGTACAGGAAAGGGGAGTCAGTGGTGAACTACATATGGATTCATTAAATCAGAAATTAATGAAGACCTGGTAAAAACAAGTGAGGGGGAGCCATAGCATAGGAACATGTTATGCCATACGTCTGAATGCTTACAGAAGACTCTTCTATTAATGATGGCTAATTAATCTTATAGAAGGAGTTACCAGGTGTTTTGAAAATGTTATTAACTTGAAGGACAGGAGCTGTTAAGGTTGATTAATGTTTAAGATTTAATTATGACTTCTGATGTAAAAAGCGAAGCAAAAACTATATAAAAACTGAGGTCAAGTCACTCAACTTGCTAACTACAAGCTGATGTGATCCGTGCTCTGAAGATCTCTGATCGAGCTGATTGCTGTTGGTGTCGTATTTAGAAGTCTTTGCCTTTGAAGACAGTTTCTGTCCTTACATTATATTCTACACATCCATATATATTTTGGAAATAAGAACTATTTTTTAATCTATACCTCTTTTATATTGATGCATTGCTATAAGGTATATGACTTATGTTTTAGTCTAAGAGAGTGATATATATATATTGGATGCTCTAGGATTTAGCGGTGGGCATTTTTAGTTTTATGCATGCATAGCTTAAGGGCAAAACATGTTATAACCATAAACGTATTGAAGTATTAATGCTATTATACCTGTTAAGGCACTGAACTTCCCAGATTCCCTGTCAGCTGGGATTAGATATAGTCTGTAACTACTCAATGCATTTTTAAGCATTTAGTAAACCGAAAGGGTACTAATACTACTCTGATTCATTAAAACTTCAAATCGAATGAGTCTGTGTGAGTTTCTTGATTATTAAAAGTCATCTGGATACGTTGCAAGCCCAGTGCACGAACAATCCACTTACAGGAGTCCAAAACATCTTTATGTTCTCCTGAAGAGTATGTGCAAATCTGACACTTCAATAGACCGGACCTGTCTCCAAGCATTCACCAGTGTGGGGTCGTTGCTTTGGCCCCACACTAGGTCCGCACATAGGTCCCACATGTCCGGTATATTGGCAGGGGCTGAAGTAACATCTGCCCTGGATGGCCCAGTAACCTAGCCCTCTCGGTCACACTGTGTACCAACTCCCTTTGAGTGGCGTTTGATACCATCCGAGCTCTCTCCCACCAGACTCCAGCCTCGTCTCATTGAGGCACCTTCCCATTTTTTATCCGTCTCTCTTTCTTTGTTTTTCTAAGATGAAAAAGGGAAGAAAACAAGTCGGCTTGTCTGTCAAGTTTACGTGTGCGGTCGGGACTGTATTGTTAATTAATTGTTTATACTGTGGCCAGTCCCGGCCCACAATTACTGGATGTGGTAGCCTTTCCACCACCCCCACTACAAGGACATGCTGCATTAGTCCTACTGATATATATGCTTTTAGTGTGGGGTGTGCCGCCATACCTCCATGGATACAGGAGATCGCCACCTGACCTTGTGGCTGCCACGACACACCACCAAGAGATCTGTCCAAATTAAGGTCTACTCACACCCTGAGTCCACTAATGCATGGGTACTCACATTACCGACAACCACATCAACAATACAAAGCCCCTCCCGACCATTTCCCCATCTCTTACCTGCTTCCGATGCTAAATAACATGCCGCCACGTTGCACTTTATTGCTGGGGAGTGTAGCCAGGTGGTATGTCCTGAGGGATATAGATAGGAGGGGCAGAAGGCACTGGGGTTACATATTTGTCCTGCTGCTGATAAGGCAGCAGGTCAGGGTCATTGAGGTTGGGGTTCCCTTTGGGGTCAGTGACCTGGGAGGTCTGGGTGATTTAGTGCGTTGTAGTGATGTGGGGTGTGGGGTGTGAATCCAGCCCCTGGTTGCTCTGTGGTACTGGAGAGGTGAGCAGAATGGCTCTGGATGAGGTCAGGGAGTCCTCATAGTCTTCCGCCAGCTTGATGGAGGCTTCCAGGGTGACCGGATTGTGGCACTGTATCCATGCCTGGGTCTCGGCACTGACCACATGACAGAACTGTTCCATCACAATGGCTTCCCCCAGCTGTACTGTTTTCTGCAGGGGGTCGCTGGGTGGCCACCCATGGCCTCTGGTACTCCCTGAAGCGCAAACGATGAGTTTCAAACATCGGAGGATGGCCTGCTTCACCAATCCATACTGGCAGGTGTCAGCGTCAGTCATGGTCTGATAGGCTGCTTGGGCCTCCCGATTAGCCCGGAGGCCAGTTGGCTAGCCCAGTACTCCTGCGGCCATGACGCGGTGGTAGCCAGGTGCTCGAACACCACCAGATATGCTTCAGGGTCATCCTCCACCGCCATTTTCTGCACCCGTGCCTTGGGTATGGTCATCACGGGTCCCGCTGGTGCGCTGCTGCTGATACCAACCCTCTCAATCAGCGCTGTGTATATCTCCTTTCTCTTTTTCTCAGCAACCTCCCGTCTACCTCCCTCCTATAGGAGGCTGTGTGGTCCAGTGGTTAAAGAAAAGGGTTTGTAACCAGGAGGTCCCTGGTTCAAATCCCACCTCAGCCACTGACTCATTGTGTGACCCTGAGCAAGTCACTTAACCTCTTTGTGCTCCGTCTTTCGGGTGAGACGTAGTTGTAAGTGACTCTGCAGCTGATGCATAGTTCACACACCCTAGTCTCTGTAAGTCGCCTTGGATAAAGGCGTCTGCTAAATAAACAAATAATAATAATAATAATAATATCATCCAGCGCTTGCAGCAGTGTGGATAGTGCAATGATGTCCATATCCGTGTTCTGACACTACATGTGGCAAAGTGGTTAGTAGTGTGCAGATGTAGAGGTGATGCAGTGCTCAAACAACGACAATAACAGTGTTCACGGTCCAAACAGTTCTTTTAATTGTTGTCATGGTTTGGCACCATCAAATAATAATGCTGGCAACTATACAACAATGTGGAATTGCACAACTAAGCAAACAGGGTTTCAGTCCCAAAATAATAATAATAATACTATAATAATAATATATGAGGATGGTTGGATACTATTCTGCAAGTTTTGCTGTCATTCGATTGCTCATGTACGAGTTAATACCATTAAAGATCATATTGCCAGTCATAAACACGTAGAGAACAAGAAAGCAAAAAAGACGGCAACAATGGAGAGCACTGCATTCTTCAATGCTGAAAAACTTAGACATAAGTTACAGCGAAAGCCAAATTAATTGCATATTTAATTATTGTTTAGTTTTATTTCTTTCCATGCTAACTGCCTTTAATAAAGCTATAATTGGCAATGTTAAACCATGGCCGGTTCTTAATTAAATGATATTATCTGACAATGAAAAAAAAGAGCTCAAAGCTGTTTTTCTAGCTATACATTCCTGTGGCAAAGTGGTTTATTGTGTACAGGTGCAGCTGTAATCAACAGACAGAGGGGTTTATAATCCAGCTGGAAACGGTTTATTTAATCCAGGTCTGGTGACCAAATAATAATCCCTGGCAATACACATCAATGTGTAGTGCACGGGGTAAATAATAACGGGGTTGCAGTCCCAAACAATAAACACTAATATCCGTCCCACAATATACTAACACGGTCCCCAGTCCTGGGTGCGTGCACTAGTGCTCCTGGTGGGTGATACAGGTTTATAAGTGACAATAGTGTAGTGTTGTTCTGAGTTTTGTGCTGGCCCTTGGCAACAGCTCCGGAACGTGTTAGCTGTCTACTAATAACAAACAAAAACAATTATACACAAAACAAACAAACACTCATGATACTTTTATCACAGGTTCTCTCACAGGTCCTTCTGGGTTCTATTCATAAACCAAAGCGAAGGAACAGATTGCGTCTCTCCGTCCCCTTTTATGCCGTCACACATGACCCCTTGGTAAATGAGTGCAGCCGCCCCTCCAATCCGCGACTGCCATATCGTTTCCCTTCCGGGTCGATGAGTTAATGTACTGGAGTTCCGCCCCCTTTCTAGCTGGCCGACTTCCCTTGAACCCTGGGAAAGAACTGTCAGACCAGCCCGTCCAAGGTACTTTGTTCTCGCTACTCAGCGCCCTCACAGGTCGGGAGGGAGATTTATTACCAAGAATCACAGTATTTCTGTTACAATTCCTTAAAGGAAATTGATTGCATTATTGTGCGGATGTAGCTACTGCACTATACGCTGTTTGTTTCATAAAGACATTCAGGTTAAATCTTGCAAATAACAATGCAGAATTAGCAAAGAAACAATCGGGGGATAATTATGTGTTTACATTAAAAGGGGTGCAACGATTCAGTCAACACGTCTTTTTTAATCCGTTTTTCATATTTTATCCTGGTTATTGACTGCAATGACAGTAAAACGCTAAACTTAATTAGTGAAGTACTGTACCTAACATTAATGTCATGTGACACTGCTAGAATGTTACTAAATGGTTCAATAATTTTTATTGTTATTGTAATGCCAGCAATAAGATGAACAGGTCTTTTCAAAACACCTTCATTTGTAGACTGAACTACATTGTTAGTGGAAGACTGTAAATTTGATTCTCACAACAGTGCTGGACATTGGTTTTCTGAACTGTTGTAATATAATTCTTAGGTTTTTCTTCTTATTTTAATGCCAGCAATGAGCTGATGTCTAATAAACATTATGACATGCAAGTGTCTTCAGGTGCTTTAGTTACTATTACAGCAACAAAAGTAATTGAAAAGCCTGGCTTTAACAAAAATAAAAAAAATAAATAATTGTGGTAATATTTATTAATGTACTTATTTTAACTATCAACATTATATTTATGTTCAAATGCCATGTTTAATTATTAATACGCTGATAAAAAGTGGTGAAAAAACAGAATTGACCATTTTTGAAAAATGGAATTTGCTAGGCCTAAGAATGGGAAATCAGTACCCATACAAATGGTACACACATGGCCATTAACAAAAGTGTCTGATATTGCTTGTGGCACTGTGTGTTTCTGAGTACAAAGAAAGGGCGGCTGTGAAGCACAGTTCCTTCCTGAAGGTTAGTCTAAATCCTACTGCATTTCCTGGTACTATTTATACTGTTTATCTGCATTGGGCTATGTAATACAATATATTAGAATGACAAATCTGTGTAAAATGTTCCCAAAAGACAAATCATGCCATTGTCTTTGTTTGTTTCAAATCTGGGGCTACACAGTGTCTTAAAATAGTTTTGATTTGCTATCAAGATTTCAAAAGGCATAATTTAAATTAGAATGCAAATTGACTACTATTGTGTTTAAAAATAGATCTGTTTAGTCTTTGTGTGTGTGGGGGTTCTTTTAATTATACTCTAAGACCCATTATTGAAAGTGCAGAGCAGCACCAACAAGGAAACCTTTATTTAAAAAAAGCCAACCAATGAAAAGGACATGTAATCTCCAATGTCCCCTCCACAAACACACCAATACAAAACCACACAATAGCTGTATAAGATAAAGGTAAAACAGTGACATCACTAGGACTTGCTGAGATCCCTCTAATCATCAGAAACGTTTCATTATAAAGTGGAATAGTACAGTTGGACTTCCCACTCTTATGAAAGCTTAATACAGTAATATCCCATGCTTATGGTTTTACTGGTAACACTTTTTTTTTTCTATGAATAGTAATGTAATTACATTTGAATATATATTTGTAACAGGGTGAGGAGCCCTGTACAGTTATTTGTTTATTTATTTTTTAGAACGGGGACGTATTCTATTGGCTAAATAATCACATTCTCACAGCTAACAAAAAAGGAATAGGATTTTCAATTTACAGGCAAAACAATCACATAGGAGTCATTCTAGATCTACCTCTACCCCTCTCACTACAGTCAGAGCCAGTGCCAAGCTAAGAATGTAACAGCAGCGTCAACACATGAGCTACAATTGCTATATGTGGATACACACCACTGCCAGTATATGCTACCGTTTATAAACTTTGCATACACCTCACTCCATTTTACACGCAAAGTAGCAGTTTGTCAAAACTCCTACCACTGCCCTTACTTCCCAGCCCGGCATCCACGCTCACACAAGCTGCTCATTATCCTGAATCTTAAATACACAATAAAGTGCAAAGAAAGCTTAACCCTGTTACATCATTACTGTTAAAAAAAAAAAAAACTTAGAGAATAGAATGCATTTTTCACCTTTTTCCCACGCAACTTGATATGATTCCAACAACATAAAAAAACGAGACAAGACAAAAAAAACTGCATAGACACTGCTGGGGATGTTTTGGAAAACCAAGGCCTGGCTGAAACATTCCCTTGTGTTTTGTTTCCTACGTGGCAGCCAAGTTAATCCATTTTGCTTTTTTGTTGAAATACTGAGAGGGGGTCCAAGACTGGCTCATTGTTTCCTACTCTTTCGGTCAAGACAGGATACAGAGCTGATAAACACACATTGTGGATCATGGGGGAAAAAATAAGCTTCTGTATAAATAACAGTGTGCTTCAAGGAGCATGGGAGAAAAACTTTATGGGATACTTGTGAAATGACCCTCTGTTTTCAGGGAAATATCACCGTAATGGCTACATTGTTGGCACCCAGAATGGAATGTTCTTTGTCTAGAATTTTGATGTCATCATACTATACTTTTCTAGATTTTGGAAATGCACATTCCAAGCATGGACTACCTAGAGGGGGTAGGCCAGTGCCAGTGGTACAATTACTGTAACATCGTTCCATGGGTCAAAATGCAAATGCGTCAAATTCAAGGGAAAAACTGAAGACTCCTCATCTTACTGAGACAGTAAAAAGGTGACAAATACAGATGCAGTCACTTTATAGTATTTTCCATCACCCCTGTGCATAACCATTAATGTTCCAGTTTCAAACCAAAATTAGGCACTTTTATGTTTTGCAGACTTGAGAATTGCATTTAAAAAAAAAAGTTATATTCCATGTGATTGGCGTTGCACTTTATAACTCATTATGGAGGGAAACATTCTCCCGATTGTGCAGCTGCATTTGTGCCATATAAAAATGTGAGAAACATCATCAGTGTGTCCATCTGTCTGCGGTTATTACATAGCCTACATTGTTCTTATACAGTTCTACAGTTATACCCCAATACAATGCTGTGAACACGGTTTATATTTTCTGTACTCTTAAGAATAGTTCATACAAGGGTGATCCGTTAGCCCCGTTGAGACTCACTCATATGTGTTCGTGGGTTGCTTTGAGCTCCCTAGGAGATATTCAGATGCAAACAAGCTCAGTGTAAAGCTAATTTGATACGAGTCAATTGCAAACTTTGAAATCGGTGACACCGTACATGACATCGTAGGAACCTGTTAAAAACCTGTTAATTGCAAGATGATATTTCCTAAATTAATTTATTTTCAATTTACGCATTTTTTCAGTACCAATCAGTAATAATGAGAAAGCGACTTCAAATTGAATTAGATAACTTCTCTGATCACTTTATGTAGGTTGTTTTTCTTAGCTGCTTTTTTATTACTTGGATCAAGTGATACGATTATAATAAGGAAGATGAAATAGTATTCTTTTCTGAATGTACATTACATCTTTTTATCGGCAATCGGCAACACACTGTGGGAAAAAACAGCTAGTTTATTTAAAAAAAATAGCTTATATTTTAGCTTATAAGAACATAAGAATGTGTGTTGTTATTATTTAAAGTGAATGTTTGGTGTGCACGGGTGTTTTAGGTCAGCAGGAAAGTAATGCCAAATCACGTGCTGAATGTGCTTGGGCTCGATTGAATTATTAGCAAGCAATCGAGCCCCAGCAAAGCTCAAGGTTGGGTATTCAGGGAGTGAGAGCAGAGACGTGATGTGACGTGAGTGAGTATAACAAATACTAACAATCGCTACTCGTGCTGGCTTTAAACCAGCACGTTACTTGTTTCTGTGTTGGTTCACTGTTTTGTGGGTCTGTTTGTTTTGGTCATCGTGCCTATTGTTTTGAAGTGTTTTGGTTTGTTTAAATCTTTTATTTAATAAAAGAAACAAGAGCATTTGCATCTCGCACCGCAGTACTTGCCCGTGTGTCCATTCTCTTCCTGGTCTGACGTCATCATCCCTGCCACACAGTCTTTAAGATCAAAGCATCCTGCTGTTAAAAAATATTTAATTTTCTTTAAAAATATTTTAATATAAAATACTTCTCTTATAATAATTATAGTAGTTATAGCCTTTTTTGAAAATTAATTAATTTTAAGTTAAGAATCGTACATCTTATTGATGAAGTTCATATTACAATGCAGTGATTCTGATCGTCGCAATGCAGAATAATCAAAAACCAAAGCACATAATAACTTACATAGTTTAAAATAATAATAATAATAATAATAATAATAATAATAATAATAATAATAATAATAATAATAATTACATTGAATTAGCAGTAGTGGTAGCATGCTGGCACAACTTTAGCACAGCAGGTTAAGGAATCTCTTTTGTGCTATGTATGTAGCCAATGTAAAGAGACTTCAGGAAACCTATTCTGATAATGGGACACAAAAAGTATTTTTTTGCCCTAAATTATTTGAAATTTCAATCCATTTAATCCAAGAAGAGACACTTCACGCTATTTTAATATTTAAAATTATGATCCTTGGTATACTTTACATCAGGGGTGGCCAAAGTTTGCCCTTCCAGTTCTGGTCTTTGTTCCAAACCTGTTCTAAATTGTTTAATTGAACCAATTAAAACTCCATTGTAGCATTGTACCTGTTAAACCTGGAGTGGAATCCAGGACCGTGATTGGTCACCCCTGTTTTATATGATTATAAACTGTTAGTTTAACATCATAGTAAGTCAAACAAGAATATACAATTGGGCTCTGTTAAAAGTTTATAAACCATGCTGTGACAGGGTAGCCGATGTGGTGATATCAGGCCAGAAGCAGGAAGGAAAACACACAGGCAGGTACTGCAGGGCAAAAGACGCGCTGTGCGGCGTTTATTTCAATAACAAAAATAAATAGAATAGTCAAACAAAAAGCACTTGCTCACAGAGCAAAATAAAGGTTTTAAATAAAACAAAATAACAAAACACACAATACTGTGATCAGGCTGGGCAGTGGCCTTCACTGATCGCACTGATCGGACTTATTCTTTATTTTATTTTACACGCCTCTCTTGCTCTCGCTGCTCCTCCGAACACCCACCCTGAACTGAGAGCTGCAGGCTTATATGCAGGTGATTTTAACTAAATAATTACAAACACTTAAACAATAATTCAATAAACAGCACCAGCCACATTCTCACACGATGTCTGGCAGATACCAGCTGCTACCACCGTACTGTTATGAGGTCAACATCCTTTAAAAGTAATGAATAACAAAAAAACAAAGAACATATATAATGAAGAGAACTGATATCTGTGTTATTTGATGCAGTGTTTGCATTAAATAACTGCAAATATTGTATTATGCCTCTCTAATATTTGTTATTTCTTTTGCATTTTGTTGTCTAACATTAAACATGTTTTCCTAGGCAATGCAATATTTTGTGAGGAACACTGGATGCTGCTGGTATTTATGAATAAACAGAAGTTTTGTGATGGACTGTGCACTAAGATGGCAGAGGAATAAAAAACATTGCTGTATGTATTCATAATTGCATTAGCGGGAAGTACTTGCTTTGAAATAGGGCAGTCTGTGTTGATGTTCGGTCTTTTTTAAAGCGTTTCAACCAGCAGCAACTAAGTAAAATTAAGCATGCCAAAAATGTAATTATTTTAGATGCACAAAACAACAACAAGGCTAAATTTATTGAAGTTCCTGTAAATTATGGAAACAATCATTCTTCCAATGGTTGACCTCCCAATGGGATCATGCATATTTCCTCCAGTTATTTATCCAAGGAAGTCCCAAAATAAGCAAAAGAGGGCCAGGCAGTGAACACCTTTTCCACTTGCTAATTAGGCGCTGCATCTCTGATAAATCTCATCTCATTTTGCTGGGAACAGCAGGGCAGCACCACTGAGAAACATGAAGTCCTCTGGAATTGCATTCCTTTTGTTCATCTTTCTCTCAAGCCTTGTTAACGGTAAGGATTTGGTGTTCATTTTTGTCATTACCCATGGGTAAAAACTACTGATGGAATATTTTTAGATCATAGTATAGAGAGTGTGAAACTTTTTTTTCAATATGAGCTTATACATTTATTCATGAGGTTTATGATAAATGTTTGTTTGATATTTGCACTAAATGTAGATTGCTATGTACGGCTTAATATTACGACGGTGATATATTTTTTACAGGACATTAAAACTGATTAGTACAAATGTATTCATTTTTCAGTTGCTTTTTCTGTGAATGATGTGTACAGTTGGTTTTGCTTTATATAAGCCTAATTAGGAAATGGTTACCAGTAATTACTGTCATAAGGATAGTGTCAAATGTAAAATGCTTGCATTTTTTTTTCTTTCTTTCAATTTAGCTTTACAGTATTACATTAACTTTTGGGAAACAGAGAAAACTCCACATTTCTTAGGTAGTGTGAATAGGGCATATAGTGTTTTTCTGTGATATTGACAGAAAGGTGAGATGGCAAAAGGGGAACAAGCCTGTAAATATAATCAATATCTTCTTTTCTATCAGACTATAAATCAGTATTTTCAAATATATACTTATTAGATACTTACTTCTGGGGATTTTTAGTACAATGCTTAAAAAGAAGATATATTCTTCTGCTTACACAAAGATGGTGTTGGCCACTATATGATAAGAATTTACTTTTGTTTACTGATACCCCTAAGATAAGTGCATGTTATATTTGGTTTTGCAGTTGTTTAGTACCAACTGTATGTCTTTGGTACTTAAACTAATAAACTGAGATTAATCCACTTGGGATTGTTGTCCCTGCTATTTGGGCAATCCATTTAAATGATTTGATCTTTAAAAAACACTAGTAAACAAGTACCATAAAAATCGTTGTATAGGTCGCACTGGAGTAAAGTTGCTCCCCTCTTTTTGAGACTTCAATTTTAGGAAAACACCTTTTAAAATGCTTTTTTATTACAATTGATTTTTTTCCCTCTACATGCTTAACACTGATTGTGGAAGGGTGGTGGGCAATTCACTGACACAAGGAGTACTTTATTTGTAACGCCGCTCAGGCGCACTGATTTATTTCCACCAGTAGAGGGAGCTGTTGTCCGTGGTCTGGATACTGACAACAGTAAACAGAACCACAGTGTTACCAATATAGGTACTTAGACAACTGCACATACAAGTGCTTGTAAATAATAATGAAAACCAAAAGTGAAAGAAAAAGGGAAAATAAAACACAGTAATAAAACTACAAACAAAAGTGCTGCTTATGCAGAGCCCCCACTGCCGCTAAGCCAGTCAGAACGGGCCTCCGTCCTAAGCTCAGTTACCCTATACACTGGGATGGCTGGAGTTCCCTGTATAACTAAACACGTCCCTTCGGGTACGTGATTATTTCTTTTATTTTTTCTCTTTAAATTATTTTAAGGCAGGCTGTTTTCCCCAGCCAGGCTTGCCTCGATCTTGTTTGAAAACTGACGTCTTCTGTCAGTGTCACTGTGTTCCCAAACACGGCCACCCGAGTGCACAACCAAGTGCAGTTCTTATGGGCCAAGCAATCCCTCAAGGCCTGCCTCTCAGAGAAAGGGAAAGCCCACACACCCTCTTTCCCACTTCTCTGTGTCATCGCCAAGACCGACAGGCGGACCCGATAGTCAGTCCAGATCCCCCCCTGTTACACTGATAAAGAAAAATACACAGGTTTTAAAAAAATTCTAAATATTTGGTTCAAGTAAATTTAAGTGCAATGTCAAAATACAGTGCTCCCTCGCTAGAACACTGGTCTCGGGGGACACACAATATGAGCGTTCTAACGAAGAGCGTTATAAATGGGGGAGGGGGTGCTGCGGGACTGTGACAGGGTCTTACGTCACGTGCGTGGATAGCCGCTGTTTATAAAGTACAGAGAGACATTGGGGGGTGGATTTCAAACGCCGGCACAGGCGCGCAGGATTTATTAACACAAACAGAAATGAAAGTAAAGGTGGTCATGTGACGTTACCAGCCATGGTAACGCACAGAGGACACATACAGCAACAAAAAGCAAAATAAAACACAGTACAAAAACTACAAATAAACGGTGCCACAGAGGGCGAGCGCTAGCCTTATAAAAGAGGCGTCCTGCTCCAGGAACCGGCTACACTACGTAACCCTTGCTATACATCACATGGGATCACTATCCCGTAACTAACCTACTCAAGAGCCGGTGTTCATACAACAGCTCGTGCTGCTTCATACGGCCTTGGCTGGGCATTGCCTTCACAAGCACCGCTTGCAGTCTCAGGGTTGCGTAGCGGTCGTTCCTGCAGAGCGGACCCTCTCCTCCCGAGTATACGCCGCTCCCCTCTGGCATGGCGTTGCAGTCGCCTCGAACCATCTCCCGCGGATGCTTTTGAACTGACGGACACTCGGTCAAGACCCGCCCACCTGCTGATGGAGGTCCAGCACAGCTAATCACTTGCTGCCCTTCCCCTCAACCAAGCCTAGCAGGCAGCAAGTCTCAATCAAGCATCCCTCTGTAAAACAATAATTCAATTAAACAAATCAACTCCAAAACGACACACAAACCCATTTCCCCATACAAATTATATCCACACTAAATACACAAGTGCAGGGCAATCGCCCTGCTACAGGGACACATAACACACATCTGACTAAAATACAAAATAAAATAACTCCCTCTCTATAATGCACATACAGTGAAGCAAAAATGTAACTTTCTGTGAATTAACCATGCATAAAGCACTATTTTTTACAACAAAAAAGGTAACATTCCTACTCTCGGATCTTTTTAATTAGCATTTTTTAAGCTATAAATAGCCTGGCTAAACGGTGGTCGGGAGTTCAGTTCGAAGCGACAGACAAGCAAACCAAGTGCGAGAAGGAGAGCGGGTTGGGAGAGGGGAAGAAGGAATGGGCTCTCCCCAGCCCAGGTTCGGCTGCCGGAGCGGGGCTGAAGCGTCTCGTCTCCTGGAGAAAGCCACATCTCCTCTTGCAGGAAAAAAGTAAATACATTAGGAAAGGTAACCCCGTAATATGTATTTAGTTATAAAACTAATGTTGAATAAGATGACTGTGTTATAAAGTACCAGCACAGCTTTTCTTCAGTTCAGATACTTTATCAAAAGGGAGAGACAGAAACGGAAGTTAGACTGAGAAGTTGTTTACAGTTTGAACACCGGTACTGTATGTACTGTAGAAATATTGCATGAATCACTAGTATAGGGAATTGGGGGACATGCTGTAGGAGCGTTATATCTGAGGCGCGTTATAACTGAGAGCATTATAGCGAGGGAGCACTCTACATAAAAATATAGATATAATACTACTACAGTACTGTATATTCCAGTAGTAACAGTACAAACCACTGACGTAAAAGCCATAACCATACACATACTTTACAAGTGTACCACTGCATTGCATTACAGTATTATTATTATTAGTTTATTTAGCAGACACCTTTATCCAAGGCGACTTACAGAGACTAGGGTGTGTGAACTATACATCAGCTGCAGAGTCACTTACAGCTACGTCTCACCCCGGAAGACGGAGCACAAGGAGGTTAAGTGACTTGCTCAGGGTCACACAATGAGTCAGTGGTTGAGGTGGGATTTGAACTGGGGACCTCCTCGTTACAAGCCCTTTTCTTTAACCACTGGACCACACAGCCTCCAAGTTATTAAAAGTACTCCATGCAAACAAAATGCTTTCTACATCGGGCCATAAACACTCCTCCTATTTTCTTTCAGCATTTTAAGTTTGTCTTTGTTTCGTCTCCAGTCACGTACTGTTTTTTCAGAATTGCGATTGCCATGCATTTCAGCAAATTCAACAATGCGCAATTTCAAACCTGTTGAGTAGCATTTTCGTTTTTTGTCTGACTGACCTACTTAGTTTCAAAGACACCTGCATTATAATTAGGGCTTCTGATTTTCGGTTTTAACTGATAAAACCTGATAAAACACCCCTGATACAAAAAAACTGAAATCGGTGGATAGCCAATAAACACCGGAAAACACAGGAAAAACTGTGGAAATGGTTAATCAATTCACGTTGACTTTACCCTTTTTCCATAAAAAATAAAACCTACAAAAATAATAATAACTACATTTCTCAGTGCTGCCTTCCTGCCCTGCATCTATCAATCAGTGCGTTTACATGAGCATAAGAATTCTGATATTTTTCGGAAAACTAAGTTTTCCGAAAACTAATTCCTATACCAAAAGTCATGTAAACACAGTTTTTGGAAAATGTATCGGAATATTCCGAAAGTCAGTTTTCGGAAAACAGCACCTAGAAATTTCCGATTAAATTCCGAAAACTAACAAAATGTATATCATGTAAACGCACTTTTCGGAAAACTTATTCCGATAGCGTACTGCACATGTGCAAACTTTGACCTTCATTCCTGCACTTGGTTTTAGAAAACAGAGAAAAAATAATAATCTGTAGTCAGTCTGCATGCATGCATTTGTCTAGTTAGGGATAAAGTAATACATTTGTTAAAGTCTGTATGTATTTGTTAATAGCCCATACTGAAGCAGCGAATGTTTTCCAGTTTTAAAATGACGTGAGAATTTAAAATAATGTCTGGAAAAGAAACTGGTAATATAGAACAGGATGAGCTGTTGGAAAGGCTGGTTGCACATTGTGGGGAATCTGAATAGAGGTATAGGATAGTAATCTTTGAATTTAAGACCTGACACTTCGATAAAGCCGATAAATGTCCGGTCTTCATCGTACTTAGGCTACTACAATACTTGGCATGCGAAAATATCCTGCATTTTCCGAAAACTTCAATCCATGTGTACAGTTGAATTCTAATGAGATTTTCTATCGTTAATCATGTAAACACAGAAAATTGCGTTTTAAGAAAAGCAGTTTTCTGATTCAGTTTTCCGAAAACATTAGTTTTCGAAAAACGCTTTGTCATGTAAACGTACTGAATGATTCGTTCTGAATACTTTAAGCCCGCCCCCAACTATTGAGTGACAGCACATTCCTACATTTCTATTGGAGACTCCGCTTACAAGATTACAATCAGGATGCAGTCTTGTTAGCAGGATTTAAAGCTGTATTACAGGGATAATAGGGATTTCGTTGTGGAAGACAACAAAGGAAAGAAAGTACAAGTGTGCAAGTACTGTCGAGTCACTATACATATTGTGACAGAAAAAAAAAAAACGCTCAGGCATTTTGGAAAGTAACCAAAAACACTAATTTCATACAGTATATCAAAAACGAAAGCCCTGAAAAAAAAAGATTTACATAAAAATCGAAAATAGCTAAAAATAAGCACCAAAAAATACAATTAATAAAACCCGAAAAACAGAAGCCCTAATTGTAATATTGCATTACGGTTACAACGAACAGAAGACTTGATAAGTTTACTCGGCGTGATAACCAATAGCTGTTTTGCAGGGGCGGGTTCAGTCTGAATGTTGACAAATCAATGGCTCGGGAGGGTGGGAATAAGGAAGTTCATAGAGACTGACAGCTATTGTGTTAACAGTGAAGCAGTATAGCTGTGACAATTTCATATTCCGAAGATTGGTAACTTTAACCACTATTTTGTTTTTCTCCACGTACATGCACCTGGGTCGAGAGGAGGTCAGTTAAGAGTCTGAAAGCTTGTGTTTAACATTCAAAATGACTAAGGGTATTGAATAACTAATTCCAATTTTTTATTAGAGTAGTGTTTTTGTGTTTCTACCTTGCAACATGACCTGAATGTCACGGATCCTGCAAAAATAAAATCGGGTTGTTGACAGTTAAGTTTGGGTGAGTCATAACCATGGCTGTAGTAATCCCATTGGTATATTATTGTTTGTGGTATTAGTCGCTTCCCCCTTTTAAGGGCCCCACAAAAATGCCTGGAATATCGACAAACAACAATTTTTACGGTACATTCCAAATACAACTCTATAACAGCAGGCATTCCTTATAGATAAAATCCCACAGTGACAGTTATGAGCTTAGAAAGTCATCGCTTTCTCTCCAGTCGTTATTTATGTGACGTAGCAGCACAAAACACACTTTAGGAAGTGCGTGTCTAAAACATTGTATGACTTTAAAGGGTGGGTAAATCGTCTTCTCACATTAAAATGCCATACAATTGACCAAAAACAACCTGGAGAATGTATGCGGCGTAACCCAGCTAGCCGGAGTACATATATCGGACAGCGAGGCCCCTCTGAAGAGGGCCCAAGATGTAGCCAACCCTCTAGTAGAGTGCGCAGCTACTCTCCCAGTTGGGGGTAAGCCAGCACTGTCGTATGCTGCAGAGACTGTGTCTGCAATCCAATGCGACAGTAGCTGCTTTGAGAGGGGCTGTCCTAGGATCCGTATACCGTGACAGACAAAGAACTAGTCTCCTAATCTCCTATCCTCCTCCGAAACAAACGGAGATGGATGGAAAGACTCCAGTTCCACAGACTGATTCATTTGGAAGGCTGTAATCAACTTTGGGAGGACCCGGAGATAACAAATCTATGGGGGCATAGCACACAGAGATAGCCGCTAAATACACCTTCAATGTGGAAGGTGACCTACCAGCATCAAGCAGTTCTTGCAGAAACTGCAAGATAACTGGCATGGGCCAAGAAACTGGGTCATGACTTCTAGTCAGACACCAATTCTGGAAATACTTCCACTTATAGGCATACAGCGACCTAGTGGAATCTGCCCTAGCACTCTGCAGAGTACCCACAACCACGTCTGATAGCCCTAGGGCTGTCCAGCAGTCCAGTTCACGGGCCAGACCCATGATTGGAACCTGCCAGGTTCCGGATGCCAGAGAGTGCCTCTTGTCTAACTGAGGAGATCCAGGCAAAGCGGGATCTCCCAGGGCTGCCCTTGTATGAGCTGGCATAGGGTCGAGAACCAGATTCTCCTGGGCCATCGAGGAGCCACTAGAAGAACTGTCGCTTTCTCTAATCGGACCTTCTCCAAGAAGGCTGGGAGAAACGGTACTGGCAGGAACGCGATAAGGGGCATCCTGGGCCACTAGTGGGCTAGGGCGTCGATGCTGAGTGGACCGCTGAAGCGGTGGAGGGAATACCACAGGGGGCAATGTGTCATCTCCGCCGAGGTGAAGAGATTGACCTGCGCCTTCCCAAACCATTCCCAAATGCGCTCCACCACCTGCGGGTGGAGTTGCCACTCTGACAGATGTGCACCCTCCATCGACAGGAGGTCCCCTGCCCAGTTCGCCACTCCGGAAAGATGTGTCGCCCATAGGGACAGCAGGTTATGTTGTGCCCAAATCAGGAGCCGGAAGGTGATGCGATGCAACCCGGGGGACCGGAAGCCACCCTGGTGGTTGACATACACCACCACTGATGTGTTGTTCGCTCAGACCAGCACATGTTTTCCGTGCAACACTGGAAGAGCGTGCTGGAGAGCCAGGAAAACAGCCTGCAGCTCCAGCATATTTATGTGCAGGGCTGTCCAACAGTCCGACCAGGTGCCGCACACTTGTCTTCCTTCGCAGACCGCCCCCCAACCCAAGTTGGAGGCGTACATCATCACCACTTGATGAGTTAACACCACTCCCATCCTCACACCCCCACACAGGTGAGAGGGCATCCTCCACCATCGCAGAGCTGCAGAGCATGTGTGAGACACTGTCAGCCAACGGAGTCTGTCGCACTTGGGGTGTAAGTGGAACGCACTGAGCCGCGCTTGAAGCGGGCGCATGTGTAATAGACCCAGCTCGATAGCTGATATGGTTGCGCCATCAGACCCAATAGCATCCACGTACTTTGAAAATGTGCCAGGGAGAGGCCGAACGGCAGCACGGAGAACTCATAAACACTGCCCTGAAAGGCGATGTGGAGGTATCTTAAGTCTAAGATGGGGCGAAAGGCGCCGTCCTTCTTGGGTACTAGAAAATATCTCGTAGAACCCCTCCACAGGAGGTGGGGTCTACGAGATGAATGGCTAGCTTGCACAGCAAGGCGGACACTTCCTCTTTGAGTACCGAGACCTGAAAAGGGTTAGACACGGATGTGCGCGTGACTCCTCGGAAGGGGGGAGGTCCCAAACAGAATTGCAGCGCATAACCTTTCTGCACAGTAGTGACCACCTAGGTGTCCGAGGTGCAAGTGCATCAATATTGCAGCTGTTGTACGGTGAAGGGATGGGTCTGAAGCTGCAAGCCTTCAGGGCCTCTGCTGGGGCTACTGAGGTTGGGGTGGAGCACTCTGAAGCGGCTGCCTAGGGCGACGGCCCTGGAATTGCCTCCTGGAACGCTGTTGCGCGGACGCACCGCAGCCTGCATTCCTTGTGCTCTGTGGAGGGGCTCGGTTTCCCATCACCATTGTGGCCTGTAAGTCGATGTCTCAGGTCACCCAGCGGGGCCGTGGGCATTGGGACTGTCCTTGTGACGATACACGGCCGGGGGGCCTGCCAATGGTTCGAACTACCCCGCCAGACTTCAAAACACTCAGTGTTGACGCCGGATGATCCCAAGAGGAACGTACCTTCTCCATAAAATCAGGGAACAGCGGGAATGGCTGTGCTGTGGGAGCTACTGCCTGCGTCCAAAACACGGACCAGCGGGGCTCTGTCAGTGTCGTCCAGGGGATCTGCAAAAAATTTGCAGTGCGCCCCATTAATGCCCGCAATCTCTGAGCTAAGTATTGCCACAGTCGACGGCGCCAACTCCTCTTCTTCCTCCATCTCCGTGGGGAAGGAGTTCTCATTCCAGGAGGCCGCTAAAGACAGCATGTCCTCCTCCGCCATCAAGGGCTGTGGCTCCGGCTCAACCTGGGCTCCCATGGGAGACCCAGGGGCCGAGTCTGGTGTGGGCGGTACCGGTGCCGCAGGAGCTTGCTGCCTAGACAGCAGCTCAAGGACCTTAGCCATCTGCTCCTTGAGGTATATGATGTCCCTTGCCTGCTTTGAGCTCTTCACCCTTCTCACCTGGGGGGAGGTGGAGCGACTGCGAGGTCTTGTCACAGGAGCCTGAGCGCAGGGGATCTCCTGCGAGGGCCTCTGTGAGAGCTGGAGGAGCAAGAATGGGGCTCCGAGGGCTGCTGATGGCTCTGCCATGGGAGACTGAGCGTCTAGCCCCATGGCCCTTCTAAGCCTCTTGTGACGCACCCTAGGCTAAGGCCATGCACAAGTCCTCTCTGTCCATGGCCTCCGTGGCATGTTGTACCCCCAGGCACCGCACGCAGAGTGGGTGTTTGTCGTTGGGTGGTATATTCGCCTTGCAGGATGTGCAGGCGTGAAATGGAACACTTGTCATGGTGCACCGAGCAACGGGTACTGTCCTCACTGGGGTGCTATCATACCGAGGGCACCGAGCACTGAGTGCACCGAGTGCACTAAGCACCATGAGCACCTAGCACTGTGTGCACCGAGTACTGTGTGTACCGGATGCATGAGGCGATCTGTACCGAGCACTGTGTGCACCGAGTACCGTGTGTACCGGATGCATGAGGTGATCTGTACCGAGCACTGTGCACACTGAGTGCACTAGCACCGAGCGCAATGGGTGCACCGAACATCATACACATGGGAGGGGTCATACACATAAAACACTCATATAATAATAGACTTATCCCCTCATAATGTTGTCATGTATGCTAGAAAGATACAGATACAGCATTTTGAAATGGAAAGAAATAGGGCTTGAAGTCTTAGGCTTTTATTTTTGTTCACATGACCGTGAACTCTGGCACCCAGAACCAGGCAGACTCCAACTGTGGGTCTGGCCCCTGAACGGGACAGTCTGTCCGCCTTAGGGCACTCAGACGCAGTTGTCAGTACACTGCAGAATGCTAGGGCCCCCTCCACAAGGTCGTTGTACGCCTATAAGTGGAGGTATTTCCAAAATTGGTGTATGGCCGGAGGTTGTGACCCCATTTATTGCCCTATACCAGAGGAATGGCTACGTCATGGGCCCTCTTTAGAGGTGCCTCATTGACTGTTATTTGTACTGTGGCTAGCTGGGCCACTCCGCATACATTCACCAGGTTCTACTGACTCAATGTGGTAGATCCCTCTATGCCTTCATTAGGCACAAGGATCCTTGAGGTTGCATGCTCATACCACAAAGATTAGTTTGGTGGTAGCGAAATGTCCCACATCTGCTGTCCGCCACACTCTCGCTGACGGCTTTGATATACTTTCCCAAAAGTATCGGTTGTTGGTCATCTTTGAATTGAAAGAGAAGACGACCGACAAACCTTGCTAGGTCGCATCACTCGCGTTCGCGGGTTCAATGCAAAAGAGAATGTGATCGCTGCGGAGGGGCTTATCGGCAGCTCTGACATAAAATGCTCAGTGAATACCTGACCTGTGGCAGGTATATCCCAAAAGTATTGGTTGTTGGTCGTCTTCTCTTCCCGGGAACCGTGGTTACATCCGTAACCTATCATTTTTTTTAAGTTTGCAATGTAAAGCCTGTGTGGGAATCGAACCCAAGACATGCTTCCAATGTAGCTTGTAATGCAGACGCCCTAACTTTCATGCCACAAAGTCTGTCTTTCCATTTTACAACATTTGCAAGTAGTATAGCAGTAAAGTTACAGTTTTTAACAAGCAATGAGACGAACAAAATTTTGTAAATAATGATTATGTATTATCCCGATTTTATTTAAAGCTTTTCATTTGATTTTGCAAACTATCATAATAAGCTTGATCCGTTTAGTAAGTTGTAAAGTTTTCATGTTTAGGAAGGAGTACTTAGGGAGACGGTGTTGAATTCTCAAAATGTTTGTTTTATTTGAAAATACAGAGAATTCCTGTCATGGGCCGGAAATGGGCCAAATAATAACCCTACGTTTTAGTCTTGGCACTTTCACTGCATATTGTCTCCGGTCACAGCTCACACGCTCGCTCAGTCGCACCCATAGTTTCTCATTCAAGTTCAGCGCTGGACTGTCTCCAGTCCCCAGGCTCATGCACCCCCTTATTTCCCACCGTTGTCCGGCTCATCAACCAGTCACATCCATGCTACGCAACCCCTGAAAACAGCAACACACATTCTCCCCACTCATTCACTCACTCCCCCTTCCCATGCTAAGTAACAACGTGACCCGTTCTCCTTACAACACATGTAACATAAAAGACAGACAAGACAAACTGCAACAAACCAATTGTCCGGGTCATTACAATATATATTTTTTATTTGAAAGTAAAAATACAGTACTGTGCAAAAGTTTTAGGCAGGTGTGAAAAAATGCTGTAAAGTAAGAATGCTTTCAAAAATATACATGTTAATAGATTATATTTATCAATTAACTAAATGCAAAGTGAGTGAACAGAAGAAAAATCTACATCAAATCCATATTTGGTGTGACCACCCTTTGCCTTCAAAACAGCATCAAGCATCAATTCTTCTAGGTACACTTGCACACAGTTTTTGAAGGAACTAGGCAGGTAGGTTGGCCCAAACATCTTGGAGAACTAACCACAGTTCTTCTGTGGATTTAGGCAGCCTCAGTTGCTTCTCTCTCTTCATGTAATCCCAGACAGACTCGATGATGTTGAGATCAGGGCTCTGTGGGGGCCATACCATCACTTCCAGGACTCCTTGTTCTTCTTTACGCTGAAGATAGTTCTTAATGACTTTCGCTGTATGTTTGGGGTCGTTGTCATGCTGCAGAATAAATTTGGGGCCAATCAGATGCCTCCCTGATGGTATTGCATGATGGATAAGTATCTGCCTGTACTTCTCAGCATTGAGGAGACCATTAATTCTGACCAAATCCCCAACTCCATTTGCAGAAATGCAGCCCCAAACTTGCAAGGAACCTCCACCATGCTTCACTGTTGCCTGCAGACACTCATTCATGTACGCTCTCCAGCCCTTCGGCGAACAAACTGCCTTCTGCTACAGCCAAATATTTCAAATTTTGACTCATCAGTCCAGAGCACCTGCTGCCATTTTTCTGCACCCCAGTTCCTGTGTTTTCGTGCATAGTTGAGTCGCTTGGCCTTGTTTTCCACGTCGGAGGTATGACTTTCTGGCCACAAGTCTTCCATGAAGGCCACTTCTGACCAGACTTCTCCGGACAGTAGATGGGTGTACCAGGGTCCCACTGTTTTCTGCCAGTTCTGAGCTGATGGCACTGCTGGACATCTTCCGATTGCGAAGGGAAGTAAGCATGATGTGTCTTTCATCTGCTGCAGTAAGTTTCCTTGGCCGACCACTGCATCTACGGTCCTCAACATTGCCCGTTTCTTTGTGCTTCTTCAAAAGAGCTTGGACAGCACATCTGGAAACCCCTGTCTGCCTTGAAATTTCTGCCTGGGAGAGATCTTGCTGATGCAGTATAACTACCTTGTGTCTTGTTGCTGTGCTCAGTCTTGCCATGGTGTATGACTTTTGACAGTAAACTGTCTTCAGCAACCTCACCTTGTTAGCTGAGTTTGGCTGTTCCTCACCCAGTTTTATTCCTCCTACACAGCTGTTTCTGTTTCAGTTAATGATTGTGTTTCAACCTACATATTGAATTGATGATCATTAGCACCTGTTTGGTATAATTGTTTAATCATACACCTGACTATATGCCTACAAAATCCCTGACTTTGTGCAAGTGTACCTAGAAGAATTGGTGCTGTTTTGAAGGCAAAGGGTGGTCACACCAAATATGGATTTGATTTAGATTTTTCTTCTGTTCACTCACTTTGCATTTAGTTAATTGATAAATATAATCTATTAACATGTATATTTTTGAAAGCATTCTTACTTTACAGCATTTTTTCACACCTGCCTAAAACTTGTGCACAGTACTGTATATGAAAGCATGATGACCTTTATGTACAAAAATCTTCACTATTATCAATCTACAATCTACACAATTGAACAAGAACTGTTGAGTATTTATTTTTGTTTCATATAGTATTAAATGGCAGTATTTATATGTGAGAGTGAAAAAGAAATAATAAATAAACATCAAGATTGATAGGGAAAGAATGTTTATGCATTGATTTATGTATTAATTTATTTCAATATTTATTAATGTATTCATTTATGTTTTACTTTTACCAAATATATAGGCAATCCTTCAGCATAGCTAATTCTCAGAGATTAATGTTCCTTTTTGTCCAGTGAGGACCACAAATAGTTACTCTTATCAACCAGTATCGAGAGGAACCATACTTCCTTGCGCAAATAGGGACCACAATGAGTATTACACTGACAGGAAACCAACATTTTTCAGAGCTCAGAATCTCAGGATGATGATGATGATGATGATGATGATGAGATGAGATGATTCGAAAAATCTCCAAATTCTCTAAATAAGTCCTGAGAATTCTCAGCTGGCTGATTTCATCTTTCAAAATACTGCTGGTTTTCTCAACTAATCGTGTAACACTCACAATATAACACAACACGCTTGCACACTGAAGGTTATAGTTTCAAACCCCATGCATGCCATAACCTTTTTTATATTTATATTATATATATATATATATATATATATATATATATATATATATATATATATATATATATATATATATATATATAATTTGCAGGCAAATGTTCCATTTTAAAAACAGAAATAAATCATTTAATTTAACTGATATAGATGTCACAATAAATGCGTTCCCTAGTATATTTCCATATTGACAAAACAAGTTAATTGTCATTAACTCAGATAACCTGTAATATACTGAACATATGCCTGGATAAACATGCCTGGGTCTGCAAAAATCTGCAAAAAAATAGGAGAAAAAGGAGGCCTTTTTTACCTTACTTTGGCAACTTATTTCTCTTACTGTATGACAGGTATTGACTTTTTCACCTAATAGTGTTGGGAACTACAAATTAAAAGTGAAATGGTGCTTTTGGCTAATTTTCTTTTGCTGCACCAATACCCTGAAAACACATAAGTCCCATGTGAATTTGTGCCAAAAGTCTGTTATCTTTATGATGGAACCAGTGACATAATCCAGACTTGAAAATGTTGTTGATACTATTTACATGAAGATTAGAATGACTGGTGAACTTAAATACAAAATACTCCTGTCTAGTGTATCCTGTGACCTTACAACTCTGCCAGCACCACCTATATATAGTTGAAGGGTCCCATTGTCACATTATCTGAATTGAATGAGGAAGGCTGTGAGAAAATAATAATGCAATAAGGAGAGAACCCAGGATCACTCGGAATGATTGCAGAAATCATAAAATAGTAAGAAAAAAGAAAAAAGAAATGAAAATGGCTTTTGAAACGACTTACTCTTTAGTAATTCTCCCTTAATTCAATATGTTTTGCAAAAATTGGCAATTTACAATGGATTCAAATCATACTATCAGTCCTGGGAATTACATAACATTTTATTAAAAGTGTTATAAATGTTGTTTTTATCTACACAAAATAAGAAATAACTAGCAGCCATTCCAGATAGTACCTGATCTGTATAGATAAATATTAGTTTAGTATGAAATTTGGATCTTCTGATGGCTGTTCATTTTTATTAATGATCCATAGGAAGTCTTATATAAAAGCACCACAAGCAGACACCTAAGCCTTGGCTCAGCAAAAGTGTCATTGTGACCCAGAATTACGATCAAGAGTGATTAACATAAACCAGAGCCGGTGTCATCACCCTGGCAACCCTTGCAAGTGCCCGGGGGCCCCCAACGCCAGAGTAGAACTTGAATTCCGTCCCATCAAAATTTCAATTACATTTTTGTTCCCATCCTGTACCACCATAATTTTTGCCATCCTATGCTGTTCCGTACATGTAATTTTTTTTTCATTCCCTTCCCATCCCGTCTTGTGAAAAAATGTCCTGTCCCATCCTGTGATATTGAAGAAAATAATATTGGTTTAATTTTACAACATCTCATATTGATTTGTTTAATATTACAACATCTGCTAAAATGACTAAATAATAATAACATCTAATATAGATGTTAATATTATATATAGGTTGAAACGAAAAGCGACCATGGTCGTGGTTAGCGATTCAGGCAGTAAAGATCTTGTATCTCATCTGACAAACTAAAGTTTGGTACTGCTCTTCCCACAGCCTTAGGTCTTGCTCCCACCTATCCCTGTAGCCTTCAGTTCTGCTCCCATCCATTCCTGTGAGATTTAAAAGTCATTATTCCTGGTCCCACCCATTCCTGTCAGTTTCATTTCCGTTTCCATCCATTCCCGCATACATAAAGATAAATGTATTCCCACACTGTGGGAATCCTGCGGGAGTCCCGTCCTAATGCCACTCTCTAGGGCCCACACACATACAGAAATGAAATTGCAAATATGAGTAAATGTACTATTTCTGTGCCAGCTCTCCTACTCAAGCAGCTTTTAGGGCTAGAAACGTTTAGTTTTCACTAAACTAAACTGTATGCATGCACTGCAGTGAAACTTTTAAAATCTCCCCTTTTTTCTTTTCCTGCTTGCATCCTGTTCCCTTAGTTCCGTCTCTTCTCACTCCCTATTGGTTTCCGTCCTCCCCAGTTCTGGTTAAAGCCGAAAGCTATTGGCTGATCTCGACATACAATTATACAAATGTAGCAATTAAAGACATTCTATAAGTGGCACATTTACTTTCCAAAAATCAAGACTTTTATTTGACAAGCGCTTTTTGAGCTTCATTATCATAACGTCTATTATTATCATAAGGCCGAAAAGCCTATTATAATTATAGGATTTTAAACCATCTAAATGAAACCTGCCAAACATCTGGAACCTCCATATAAAAAGAAACACAAATCTGGAAAAGACTACAAAAGAATGGGTGGGGTGGGGGTGGGGGGGCACTGGAGGTCCATTGCCCGGGGCCCACAAAAACCTGGCGCAGGCTATGACATAAACCAAGGCTGACAAGTTTGCTTAGGATTAGGACAGTGTTTTGAGAAGTACATTTCAGCTACAGTGTAAACTAAACACACATAAAAAAAAATAAAAAAACTCTAGTTATGGGCATAATATGTTTTATATGTTGAGGATTTATATGAAATGTACAGGATGTTACTTTTTATTTGTGTATTGCAGCAGCTGACACTATTATTGACATTAAGTGCAGGAAATAATAATAAAAAAAAGCTGTTACTATGTTTTTTATACAGCTGAGGAAAATATATCCACTACTGCGGCACAAAATGGTATGTAGAGATTCTGTTTATTTCTGTTTGTTTATTCTGTTTATGACTTCAGATGAAGCTACACTCGCTAAATACATCATAAAGACCCAATATGGAGGGTAAAATAGGCTTTGCTATCCATCAACCGTGTTGGGGAGCACAGGTTACTTATGCTGAGGTACAGGGCTGATCTGTAGGAAGAAGGGACTAATGATGTCAGCAGCACTAATAATAACAATGTTTTCATAGTTACAATAACTATTAGAATTAATGCAAATCAGTCTGTTGCATAGAAAAACCTTGCTTAAGACCACTTCATTTCACAATTAGGGTCTCTAATTATTTTTACAGTCCAGATTCAACCTGCTATTATTGACATTAATGAAAGATAATCTTCAATAATAAGGCCACCCTGTATTTAGTGTTTAATTTTTTGTTTGCTATTGCAGGAACTACAGCCACCACTCCTACATCTGGAGCCAGCACAACTCCTAGTACGAGTGCCTCTGTGTCAACAACTAGTAGGTTTGATTTATTATAAATCTATATTATTATTATTATTATTTATTTCTTAGCAGACACCCTTATCCAGAGCGACTTACAATTGTTACAGGATATCACATTATTTCACATTATACAGATATCACATTATTTTTTACATATAATTACCCATTTATACAATTGGGTTTTTACTGGAGCAATGTAGGTAAAGTACCTTGCTCAAGGGTACAGCAGCAGTGTCCCCCACCTGGGATTGAACCCACGACACTCCAGTCAAGAGTCCAGATCCCTAACCACTACTCCACACTGCAATGATAAAAGCATAGCCTCAAGGCATGGTATAGTAAAAGCATTGTGAAAGTACAATATTTGGTACATTGCATATAGTTGTGGTACCACATTGTACAACATTTATTTTATACACTTTATGTACAAGTTTATTTTAATATACTTTTCAAACTGCTGAGCTGCAATATTCAGATGGATGTGTTTTTATCATATGCTGATTTATTCAGATTTGTACACTTTTCTGCATCTCCATCAATCTCAACCATTCCTGCGGCACACAATGGTTGTAGAGATTCTGTTTATTCCAAGTTTTGTGACTTCAGATGAAGCTACACTCTCTAAATACATCATAAAGACCCAATATGGAGGGCAAAATAGGCGTTGCTATCCATCAACTGTGTTGGGGAGCACAGGCTACTTATGGAGGCTGTGTGGTCCAGTGGTTAAAGAAAAGGACTTGTAACCAGAAGGTCCCCGGTTCAAATCCCACCTCAGCCACTGACTCATTGTGTGACCCTGAGCAAATCACTTAACCTCCTTGTGCTCCGTCTTTCGGGTGAGACGTAATTGTAAGTGACTCTGCAGCTGATGCATAGCTCACACACCCTAGTCTCTGTAAGTTGCCTTGGATAAAGGCGTCTGCTAAATAAACAAATAATAATAATAATATGCTGAGGTACAGGGCTGATCTGTAGGAAGAAGGGACTAATGATGTCAGCGGCACTAATAATAACGTCTTCATATTTACAATAACTATGAGAATTACTGCAAATCAGTCTGTTGCATAGAAAAACCTTGCTTAAGACCACTTCATTTCACAATTAGAGCATCTAATTATTTTTACAGTCCAGATTCAACATGCTATTATTGACATTAATGAAAGATAATCTTCAATAATAAGGCCACCCTGTATTTAGTATTGAGAGTTTAATTTTTTGTTTGATATTGCAGGAACTACAGCCACCACAGTGACTCCTACATCTGGAGCCAGCACAACTCCTAGTACGAGTGCCTCTGTGTCAACAACTAGTAGGTTTGATTTATTATTGTTTATTATTATTATCTATATTCAATGATAAAAGCATAGCCGCAAGGCGTGGTATAGTAAAAGCATTGTGAAAGTACAATATTTGGTACATTGCATACAGCTGTGGTAACGCATTGTACAACATTTATTTTTATATAGATACATAGAAAAACCTTGCTTTAAGACCACTTCATTTCACAATTAGGGTGTCTAATTATATTTACAGTCCAGATTCAACATTCTATTATTTAGTTTTATTTTTTTTGTTTGATACTACAGTAACTAAGCCACCTTTCACAAACAATGTGTGAAAAGCAAATTGTATGCCAGCCAATGGTATGTAGAGATTATGGGGTTTTTTTCCACAATGGGTGTTTTTTCTCCTTTGACAAAAAAAACAAAACAAAAAAAAAAACATTTATTGTAGGTGCTTGTAAATAACAATTTGTTGTAACGCATTTGAGAAAAACAGAATATAAAATCCATAATTTAGACTTTTGTCTAAGATGTTACTATGTTTATTTTTATATACTTTTCAAACTGCTGAGCTGCAATTACCGAGTGAATGGCAGCTGCTATATTCAGATAGAATGTGTTTTTAACATATGCTGATTTATTCAGATGTATACAAATATGCACACACATTATTGTAACCTCTACATCTACAACAAGCACACCTGCATCAGTAGGATGCTGTTATTCAGGATGTTATTTTTTTTATATATATATATTACAGGGACTGGCCCCACAGTTTATCCTGCATCTTCAATAACTGCAAACACCACTCAAACAAACAATGGTAAGCTTTGTTCATAGGGCTGGGGTTGCCTACTGTGTGCTCATGAAGACTTTGTTTACTATACTGGATGCCAAATTGGATGATTAATTGAATAGCCAGTAGATCAGAGCACACACATTTCCACATTTTAGCTGGAAAAAAACTATGTAAAGGAGAAAATATATACTGTATAATGGGAAATTCGGCTGGTATTAAATTTGGTGGATTTGCTACCTTGGGGGAGATTTTGACGGTTTTTGAATGACCGTTTTTCACAAAGGAAAATGCCACACAGTTTTGCATTTATACATTTAATTCCAAAAACATTCAATGACATGTTTACTTAATAAAATCTGTCTGCTAAACGAATTCTCATTTAAAGTAACTCGTTATAGCACCTACCATGTCACTGCAGCAACTTGGAGAACAACAAAGAAGGCCTTCTAAAAATCAGTTACAGTATTTATCATTCCTGTGTGGCCCATCATTGTAAGGTACAGATAACTGGAAAGGATAACTAACTGCAGTAAACTTTAAGCGATAGGCATTTGCCAATTCTCAGTTTTAAAACTTAGCTATGGTTCACTGACATAACACAGTGGCATGATCACAGTAATGCAGTAATTATAAGACAGTAGTGAAAACTTTAAAAAATAAAGCTGAAATGAAAACACTTTAAATTTGCTTTGAAATAAATTCAAACTAGTTAATAGACTCGCTAGTACTGGCAAAATCAGCTCAGTTTTTATGCAGAACTAATTTATTTTAACGTTTTGTTTATGGACTTTTTTGATGCTTGCATGGTGGGTGTCTTCAGTAACAGTTGCATCTACAATGTGTCAACAATAACAATCAACCATTGGGTTACAGACTTTCTAACAAGTCTGGCATAAACAATTTTGGCTGTTACTTAACCCCTTGTAAAAAAATTTTTAAAAAATTCACACAAAAATGCTTAACATAAAAAGGAACAGTCCTACTACAGAAGCAGGCGCAGTTTACACTGCCTCTGGGTTTCTGATTGCATCATCAATTCCACATTTTTTAAATCCGTTGATGGAAATGTCTGGTCTACTTTTAATGTATTCAAGCAAATTTGCTTGATCACTGCCACTCATATTCACTTTTACGTACAACACATTTTTTCCCTCATCCAGTGCTTCTTTAACCTGTTCTGCACATCAGTCTGTTAGAGGGTGGGATCGCTACGAGCACTGTATGCAACCATCTGATTGGTGGAAGTATTATTGTCGATCCAATCAAAACCGCCAATTAAGCCAAAATAAATTATCCACCAAAATATCCCATTATATGGTATTTTAGCCTAATGATAAGTGGGGGGAGAGTAATCTCTGTTTGTACTTTCCATCTGCATTGCAGAACAGTGATTTGATGAGTGCACATTTATATTTTTATATATATATATATATATATATATATATATATATATATATATATATATATATATATATATATATATATATATAAATATACAGTGTATATATACAGTATACAGTGCCGTGAAAAATTATTTGCCCCGTCTGATTTTCTGCATTTTTGCGTTTTTTTGACACTGAATGTTATCAGATCTTCAACCAAAACCTAATATTAGATAAAAGGGACCCTGAGTGAACAAATAACACAAACATTTGATACATATTTCATTTATTTATTTTAAAAATTATGCAACACCCAATGCCCCCGTGTGAAAAAGTAATCGCCCCCTTAGACTCAATAACTGGTTACACTACCTTTAGCAGCAATAACTGCAACCAAATACTTCCTGTTGTTATTGATTAGTTTCTCACAGCGCCGTGGAGGAATTTTGGCCCACTCCTCCATGCAGAACTGCTTCAACTCAGTGACATTTGTGGGTTTTAGAGCATGAACTGCTTGTTTCAGGTCCTGCCACAACATCTCAATGGGGTTTAGGTCTGGTCTTTGACTAGGCCATTCCAAAACTTTAAATTTCTTGTTCTTCGACCATTCTGATGAAGACTTGCTTGTGTGTTTTGGATCATTGTCTTGCTGCATGACCCAGCTGCGCTTCAGCTTCAGCTCACGGACGGATGGCCTGACATTCTCCTGTAGAATTTTCTGATACAGAGCAGAATTCATGGTTCCTTCAATGATGGCAAGGCGTCCAGGTCCTGATGCAGCAAAGCATCCCCAAACCATGACACTACCACCAACATGCTTGACCGTGGGTATGAGGTTCTAACTGTGGAATACAGTGTTTGGTTTTCGCCAGACATAACAGGGCTCATGTCAGCCAAAAGTTCCACTTTTGACTCATCTGTCCATAGAACATTGTTCCAGAACTCTTGAGGATCATCCAGGTGCCTTTTGGCAAACTTGAGACGAGCATTCATGTTCTTCTTAGTGAGCAATGGTTTCCGCCTTTCTACTATGCCATGAATCCCATTTTTGCCCAGTGTCTTTATGATGGTGGAGTCATGAACACTGACCTTAGCCGAGGCGAGAGAGGCCTGCAGATCCCTGGATGTTGTTCTAGGGTTCTTTGTGACTTCCTGGATGATTTTACGCCTTGCTCTTGGAGAGATTTTGGCAGGTCGGCCACTCCTGGGAAGATTCACTACTGTCCCAAACTTTCTCCATTTGGACAATATGGCTCTGACTGTGGTTCGGTGGAGTCCCAGAGCCTTAGAAATTGCTTTGTAACCCTTTCCAGATTGATAGGCATCAACAACTTTTTTCCAGAGGTCTTCAGGAATTTATTTTGTTCGTGGCATGATGTGCCTCTAGAACCTGTGGTAAGGGCCAAAGTTAGTCAGATTTATATTAGGCAGAGCTGGCCCAAATCAGGCCTGGTTGTTAACCAAAGTACTCAAACAGCTGACCCTAATTATCCCTTTAATTGGGTTGAGTTAACTAGGGGGGGGCAATAACTTTTTCACACCTGAAGATTGCATGCTTGATTACCTTGCACACCAAACAAATGAAAGAAGCACCAAACTTTGATGTCATTTTTTCTCTCAGACTCCCTCTATATACTACTACAACCCACAAAAAAATCTGACCAAAAAATGTGCATAAATGCAGAAAATCAGACAGGGGGCAAATTCTTTTTCACGGCACTCTATATATGTACAGTATATATACAGTATATATACAGTGTATATATATACCCCGTTCAAGGGCAGCTGGCTCTTTGAGCTAATATATATATATATATATATATATATATATATATATATATATATATATATATATATATATATATATATATATATATATATATATATATATATATAATAAAAAAGAGAAAAGGATACTACAAGTCCTTCATCGGCTGAATACAAAAAAACAGTGCTTTAAGAAGTTGATAAAAAACAAACAAGTAGTCTTTTAAACAAAATTCCAGGATCATGATGATGATGATGATGATGATGATGATGATAATGATGATGATGACCTCAGAATAGAATGTTCATTCCAAATGGCTCCAAAGTGCCTAGTTTGAAAATAAGTTCACATTCCTTTTGTTTCCTGACAGCATTAGTTCCATAGCATTGAACTCCATTCCATACTCCCAATTACTAAGACTGAGACGCATTTGCAGTGATGATAGTGATTTTTTGAATAAAACAAATGACGTGTGCATTTTTCAGAAATTGTGATTTTCCAGACACTATACTTAGAGAAGCTCAGTTAAGAGTATCGACAATAAACAGAAAGGATGCCTTGTACAAAACCAAAACACAGAATACCAACAATCGTATTCCCCTTGTTCTTACATATCATCCTATGACCAAAAAAGTACAACACATCATGCAAAGAAATTTTAGCATTCTTCAAGATGATTCTTCTGCAGCTTCTATTTTCAATAACCCTCCTCTAATGTCATACAGAAGAGACAAAAATCTAAGAGAGCATCTGGTCCACAGTAACATTCGACCCAATCTGGACAGTCTTAAGGGTACGTTTCCATGCAATAGGTCACGCTGTGCAACTTGTAAATACATTCACAGCAACACAGTAGTTAAGGGAGCAAAATCCTCATTTACTATCCATGATACCTTTACTTGCATTAGTAAAGGAATATTATATTGCATTGGCTGCATCAAATGTAACAAGCTATATATTGGTGAAACAAAACGATGCTTGGCTGATCGCTTCGTGGAACATCTGAGAAGTATACGAATTAACACCTCTACCTTTCCTGTCGCCAGACATTTTAAGGGAAATGACCACACTATAGAAGACATCACAATTTGTGGGATGGTTCAATTCTATGGAACTAATGCTGTCAGGAAACAAAAGGAATGTGAACTTATTTTCAAACTAGGCACTTTGGAGCCATTTGGAATGAACATTCTATTCTGAGGTCATCATCATCATTATCATCATCATCATCATCATCAACATTCTGGAATTTTGTTTAAAAGACTACTTTTTTTTTATCAACTTCTTAAAGCACTGTTTTTTTGTATTCAGCCGATGAAGGACTTTTTAGGTACCTGAAATATCCTTTCCTCTTTTTTCTTTTTTCTTATTGATCATTTTGGTACACAGCAGTTTTCCTTTTTCTCAAACTTATATATATAAACTTGCTTTAGACCACTTAATTTCACAATTATCAACATGCTGTATTTAGTATTCAGAGTTAAATTTTTTTGTTTGATATTGCAGGAACTACAGCCATCACAGTGACTCATATATCTGGAGCCAACACAATTCCTAATACGAGTGCCTCTGTATCAACAATTAGTAGGTTTGATTTATTATTGATCTGTATTCAGCGATAAAAGTATAGGCATAAAGGCATGGTATAGTAAAAGCATTGTGAAAGTACAATATTTGGTACATTGCATACGGTTGTGGTAACGCATTGTAGAACATATTGTTAAATGTATTTATATACTTATTATATAATCCTAGGTAACACATACCCAGTATACCTGTTCTTCTGTCAACTTATTTAACTACCTATCTAGAGTTCTTAGGTCCTATTAACTCACCGAACTCCACAGACAGGTGCACATAATTCTGGGTGTTTATTGATTTGCTTCATCAATATGTACATGCAGTTGCTAATTTCTGTTGTGTTCTCCAATGGAAGTGACACTCATACAACCAACCATGAACCATTTACAGATAATTCCATTAAGTCTATACCACAACTGTATTTGACATTGTGTTACTTAAAAAGCACCTTGGTACAGGCATGTATACTTCATTTTTAGATTAACTTTGTATATCTTTTTTGTTGCACCCATCAAATCCTGATGACTGAAAAAACTGTAAAACCTGGCTCTCAACCATGTATTTTGTTACACCAGGTTGTAGCTATTAACCGGTCCCCCTGTAACAGTCTTCCCCTGTCAATGTAAGAAATGCCACGTGTTCTATGTGGTATTCCATACCTATGTATTTCTTACATACACTGGGAGAGTGTTGCAGAGGGACAGGTTAATAGTAACAGGTTAATATCAACCAAGTAGCTGTTTAAAAGTGGAGCTCTGGTATAGCATATTGAGCTGAGTTTGCTATTTGCCAAACTGGACCAAAAAGCCTTATTGGAGGGGTGCTTGGTTCTACAGTCCTAACTGATACACACCCCTAGCTTCGAAGTGACAATAAAGACTGAAAAATAAAAGAGATCATGAGTCAAAGGGACTTATGAGAAGGATGTTATGCTAAAGGTAAAAAAACATTTTTTAAAAGCTTTGCTTTTTACACCTTTAATACAATAAACAAAACAACAAAGCAGACATTAAAATGAATGGTGCAATAAAATCGAACCCTGTACATAAACTGCACAGCACAATTACAGAGTGAATGGCAGCTGCTATATTCAGATGGGATGTGTTTTTAGCATACGTTGATTTATTCGGATTTGTACACTTCATTTTTTCACATGATGAAGACCAAATGCTTTGAGATACTGACTTTGCATTTACTATACACATTGTATTAAATGAAGTGAAAGTACAGCGTAAATATACAGAATATATATACACGCACACACATACATACAAATATACACACACACTACTGTAACCTCTACATCTACAACAAGTACACCTGCATCGGTAGGCTGCTATTATTCAGGATGTTATTTTTTTTATATATTGCAGGGATTCGCCCCAGAGTTTATCATGCATCTTCAATAACTGCAAACACCACTCAAAAAAACAATGGTAAGCTTTGTTCATAGGGCTGGGGTTGCCTACTGTGTGCTCATGAAGACTTTGTTTACTATACTGGATGCCAAATTGGACGATTAATTGAATAGCCAGTAGATCAGAGCACACACATTTCCACATTTTAGCTGGAAAAAAAACTATGTTAAGGAGAAAATATATACTGTATAATGGGAAATTTTGGCTGGTATTAAATTTGGTGGATTTGCTACTTTGGGGGAGATTGACGGGTTTTGAATGACCGTTTTTCACAAAGGAAAATGCCACACAGTTTTGCATTTATACATTTAATTCCAAAAACATTCAATGACATGTTTACTTAATGAAATCTGTCTGCTAAACGAATTCTCATTTAAAGTAACTCGTTATAGCACCTACCATGTCACTGCAGCAACTTGGAGAACAACAAAGAAGGCCTTCTAAAAATCAGTTACAGTATTTATCATTCCTGTGTGGCCCATCATTGTAAGGTACCGATAACTGGAAAGGATAACTAACTGCAGTAAACTTTAACGATATTCATTTGCCAACTCTCAGTTTTAAAACTTAGCTATGGTTCACTGACATAACACAGTGGAATGATCACAGTAATGCAGTAATTATAAGACAGTAGTGCCACATGTGAAAACTTTAAAAAAATAAAGCTGAAATGAAAACGCTTTAACTGAAAACTATGACTGAAAAAGTGTAAAACCTGGTGACCTCAAAAGAGCTCTCAACCATGTATTTTGTTACACTAGATTGTAACTATTAACCTGTCCCCCTGCAACAGTCTTGCCCTGTCAATGTAAGAAATGCCACATGTGTTCTATGTGGTATTCCATACCTACGGACAGTGCCTATGGAAAGTCTACATCCCCTTGAACTTTTTTCACATTTTGTGGTGTCAGTGCCTCAGAGTTTCATGCATTTAAATGGGGATTTTTTCCACTTATCTACACACCATACTCCACACTGTTAAGGGGAAAAAAGTTTTTATTGAGAAAAAGATTATATATTAAAAATACAAAACTGAAAGATCATAATTGGATAAGTCTCCACCTCCCTAATACTTGGTGGAAGCGCCTTTGGCAGCAATTACAGCTGTGAGTCTGTTGGGATAGGTCTCTACCAACTTTGCACACCTAGATTTGGCAATATTTGACCATTCTTCTTTACAAAACTGTTCAAGCTCTGTCAAGTTCCTTGGGGAGCGTTGATGGACAGCAATCTTCAAGTCATGCCACAAATTTTCGAATGGATTTAGGTCGGGGCTCTGACTGGGCCACTCAAGGACATTTACCTTTTTGTTCCTTAGCCACTCCAGTGTAGATTTGGCTCTGTGCTTTGGGTTGTGTGTCATGCTGAAAGGTGAACTTCCGTCCCAGTTTCAGCTTTCTTGCTGAGGGCAGCAGGTTTTTCTCAAGGACTTCACTGTACTTTGCTCCATTCATTTTCCCTTCTATCCTGACAAGTGCCCCAGTCCCTGCCGATGAGAAACATCCCCATAACATGATGCTGCCACCACCATGCTTCACAGTAGGGATGGTGTTCTTTGGGTGATGCGCTGTGTTGGGTTTATGCCAAACATAACGCTTTGCATTTGGGCGAAAATTTTCCATTTTAGTTTCGTCAGACCACAAAACTATTTGCCACATGGCTACAGAATCTCCTGAGTGTTTTTTTTGCATACTTCAAACGGGATTCAAGGTGGGCTTTCTTGAGTAATGGCTTCCTTCTTGCCACCCTACCATACAGGCCAGATTTGTGGAGTGCTTGGGATATTCTTGTCACATGCACACTTTGACCAGTCTTGGCCATATTTAGTCGTCGCCAATTTTTTTTACCCTGGTTTTCTCCCCAATTTAGCATGCCCAATTATTATCTTATTCCTCGGCTCACCGCTCGCAACCCCCCCACCAATTCGGGAAACGGAGGCTGGAAAACGCGTCGTCCGAAACGTGCTCCTGCCAAGCCGCCATTTTTCGCACTGCAGATCCACAGCAATGCCACCAGACCTATAGTGCTGGAGGACAACACAGATCTGGCGGCTCCACTGCAGAACCACAGGCGCCCTATCGGCCACAGGGGTCGCTAATGCGCGGTGAGCCATAGATTCCCCTGCCGACCTAAGCCCTCCCTACCCGGCAGCGCCAGCCAATTGTCGCCGCCCCTAGGAACTCCCCGTCACGGTCAGCTGTGACATAGCCTGCATTCAACCTGCGATCTCCAGGCTATAGGGCACATCCTGCACTCGCTGGGAGCTTTACTGGATGCACCAATCGGGAGCCCCCGGTTCTACAGTCCTAACCACTGCACACCCCTAGCTTCAAAGTGACAATAAAGACTGAAAAACAAAAGAGATCATGACCCAAAGGGACTTATGAGAAGGATGTTATGCTAAAGGTAAAACAACTTTTTTTAAAAGCTTTGCTTTTTACACCTTTAATACAATAAACAAAACAACAAAGCAGACATTAAAATGACTGGTGCAATGAAAATGAACCCTGTATGTAAACAGCACAGTGACATAATGAAACACTCTCAAAGCTGGAGTGGAATGTAGGGGAAGTTTGCAGGACACATCAGCTGGTGGGCACTCCCAACACAAAAACATGCTGTCTGGAATCAGCGTTACAGGGTGGAGTCCTAATAGCAGATACCCTGATATACCCCTGTGACAGAAATACAATGATTCTTGGTTGTAAATCTCCCTCCCGACCTGTGAGGGCACTAAGCAGCGAGAACACTTTGGACGGGCTGGTCTGATAGTTCTTTCCCAGGGTCAGGAAGTCGGCCAGTCTGGATGAAGGCGAGATTCCGTTGCAAGAATGCATTGACCCGGAAGGGAAACGATGTGGCAGCCGCAGATTGGAGAAGCGGTTGCACTCGTTTACCAAGGGGTCATGTGTGACAGCATAAAAGGGGGCAGAGAATCGCAATCTGTTCCTTCGCTTATGGTTTGTGTAAATAAACTGAAAAGGACTGTGAGAGACCCCTTCCTAATCAGAAAATTACAGTGAGTGTTTTGTTTGTTTTGTCTTGCAATTGTCTTGTCTTGCACGTTACCAGACAGCTAGCACAGTTCTGGAGCTGTCGCCGAGGGCCAACACTAACCCGGCTCTTCACCAACAATCACTAATTAACCTGTATCACCCACCACCAGCACTACTGCACGCACCCAGGACTGGTGACCGTGTTGGTATTACTTTGGGTCAGATATCGTGTTTATTAGTTGGGACTGCAATCCCGTTATTGCTTACCCCGTGCAGTACACATTGTTGTGTATTGCCGGGGGATTCAAAGTACAATTTTGAAACAATTTTTAACAGACCTAATTTTACTGGTTTTATTGTATGTAGTATTATTAATTAGAAAATCGATTGAGTGCGAACAGCAAATTGGTTTCCAGATCTAGTGGGCTTCGATTTTGCATAGATGTCCGCTGGAACATTGAAGTGCTTAACTGTGAATTAAATTTTAAATCAATCCGTGCATAAATACAAGCTTTTTCCCTTAACATTCTAATCTACAACTAATCTTATAACATAAAAAGCTACATAAAGATTGATACTTTCTGACGCTGGTTTAAAGACAAGGAAAATCATGTCTGTGACAGGACACCGTAATGAAGGCTCAATTCGCAGCTACTGGACAGCAAATCAACAGGAAAGACACGATTGGTCAACAATTCTGTCATAAGCTGGATCCATACAATGCCCGGCCTCAAGTGGAAGTGCAAGCTGTGGAGATAATACACCCAGAGACAATTCTGCATCTCCATCAATCCCATCAACTCCTGTGGCACACATTTACTATACTGGATGCCAAATTGGATGATTCATTTAATGATCATAGTAGTGATGTGTTTATTAGCCAATAGATAAGAGCACACACATTTCCACATTTTAACTGGAAAACATTTATTTAAAAGGAGAAAATATATTTTTTAGCCTAATGCTTTTGGGGAAAAGTTATCTTTCTGTTTGTACAGCTATGGCCAAAGGTTTTGCATCACCCTACAGAATTAATAAAATCGAATGAAACCTACTTAATAATGTTACATTGACATATTGAATTACATACAGCTTAGTAGTTTTCCATATGCTTAGCGAAAAACTGAAATAAATTGAAAAAAATTCCGGTAGACTTTTGCAATATTAATGTTGTAGTTTCTTTGATTATGTGACATTAAATAAAAAATCTAGATTATAATCATATAGTTTAAAAAAAAAAAAAATGTATGTCTCAATCCTCAAATTCTAGGTGATGTACAACTTTTGACCATAGCTGTACTTTCCATCTACAACACAGATCAGTGATTTGATTGGTACACTACAACTTTATAAAAACTGAGCAGGTGGAAGTGCAGGAAATAAAAAATAAATAAAAAAAAGCTGTTATGTTTTTATACAGCTGTGGATAATACATCCAGAGACAATTCTGCATCTCCATCAATCTCAACCATTCCTGAGGCACACAATGGTTGTAGAGATTCTGTTTATTCCAAGTTTTGTGACTTCAGATGAAGCTACACTCGCTAAATACATCATAAAGACCCAATATGGAGGGCAAAATAGGCTTTGCTATCCATCAACCGTGTTGGGGAGCACAGGTTACTTATGCTGAGGTACAGGGCTGATCTGTAGGAAGAAGGGACTAATGATGTCAGCAGCACTAATAATAACAATGTTTTCATAGTTACAATAACTATGAGAATTACTGCAAATCAGTCTGTTGCATAGAAAAACCTTGCTTTAAGACCACTTCATTTCACAATTAGTGTGTCTAATTATTTTTATAGTCCAGATTCAACACGCTTTTAGTTAGCTGCAAGTAGCTACACGTTTTATTTTTTGTTTGATATGCAGTAACTAAGCCAGCTTTCACAAACAATATGCCCTTGGTGAAAAGCAAATTGTATGCCAGCCAATGGTATGCAGAGATTCTGTTTTTTTCCCCCAATGGGTGTTATTTCTCCTTTGACAAAAAAAAAAATATATATATATATATATATATATAGTAGGTGCTTGTAAATAACAATTTGTTGTAATACATTTGAGAAAAACAGAATATAAAATCCATAATTTAGACTTTTGTCTAAGATTTCACTAAGTTTATTTTTATATATCAAACTGCTGAGATGCAATTATCGAGTGAATGGCAGCTGCTATATTCAGATGCTGATTTATTCAGATTTCTACATTATATATATATATATATATATATATATATATATATATATATATATATATATATACAGTACTGTGCAAAAGTTTTAGGCAGGTGTGAAAAATGCTGTAAAGTAAGAATGCTTTCAAAATAGACATGTTAATAGTTTATATTTATCAATTAACAAAATGCAAAGTGAGTGAACTGAAGAAAAATCTACATCAAATCAATATTTGGTGTGACCACCCTTGCCTTCAAAACAGCATCAATTCTTCTAGGTACACTTGCACACAGTTTTTGAAGGAACTCGGCAGGTAGGTTGGCCCAAACATCTTGGAGAACTAACCACGGTTCTTCTGTGGATTTAGGCAGCCTCAGTTGCTTCTCTCTCTTCATGTAATCCCAGACAGACTCGATGATGTTGAGATCAGGGCTCTGTGGGGCCATACCATCACTTCCAGGACTCCTTGTTCTTCTTTACGCTGAAGATAGTTCTTAATGACTTTCGCTGTATGTTTGGGGTCGTTGTCATGCTGCAGAATAAATTTGGAGCCAATCAGATGCCTCCCTGATGGTATTGCATGATGGATAAGTATCTGCCTGTACTTCTCAGCATTGAGGAGACCATTAATTCTGACCAAATCCCCAACTCCATTTGCAGAAATGCAGCCCCAAACTTGCAAGGAACCTCCACCATGCTTCACTGTTGCCTGCAGACACTCATTTGTGTACCGCTCTCCAGCCCCTTCGCGAACAAACTGCCTTCTGCTACAGCCAAATATTTCAAATTTTGACTCATCAGTGCAGAGCACCTGCTGCCATTTTCTGCACCCCAGTTCCTGTGTTTTCGTGCATAGTTGAGTCGCTTGGCCTTGTTTCCACGTCAGAGGTATGGCTTTTGGCCGCAAGTCTTCCATGAAGGCCACTTCTGACCAGACTTCTCCGGACAGTAGATGGGTGTACCAGGGTCCCACTGTTTTCTGCCAATTCTGAGCTGATGGCACTGCTGGACATCTTCCGATTAGAAGGAAGTAAGCATGATGTGTCTTTCATCTGCTGCAGTAAGTTTCCTTGGCCGACCACTGCGTTCACGGTCCTCAACGTTGCCGTTTCTTTGTGCTTCTTCAAAGAGCTTGGACAGCACATCTGGAAACCCCTGTCTGCCTTGAAATTTCTGCCTGGGAGAGACCTTGCTGATGCAGTATAACTACCTTGTGTCTTGTTGCTGTGCTCAGTCTTGCCATGGTGTATGACTTTTGACAGTAAACTGTCTTCAGCAACCTCACCTTGTTAGCTGAGTTTGGCTGTTCCTCACCCAGTTTTATTCCTCCTACACAGCTGTTTCTGTTTCAGTTAATGAATGTGTTTCAACCTACATATTGAATTGATGATCATTAGCACCTGTTTGGTATAATTGTTTAATCATACACCTGACTATATGCCTACAAAATCCCTGACTTTGTGCAAGTGTACCTAGAAGAATTGATGCTGTTTTGAAGGCAAAGGGTTGTCACACCAAATATGGATTTGATTTAGATTTTTCTTCTGTTCACTCACTTTGCATTTAGTTAATTGATAAATATAATCTATTAACATGTCTATTTTTGAAAGCATTCTTACTTTACAGCATTTTTTTCACACCTGCCTAAAACTTTTGCACAGTACTGTATATATATATATATATTGTGGCAATCCCAGGGGTGAGGTAATCAATGGGAGGTATGTGCGGGCAGCCATTTTGTCGGGGTTGTGTCCTCACACAAAATGGCCGACAGTCACAAAATGGCTGACAGGGAAAACTACCCGCCGGAAACAGGTGTCTTGGGAGGAATGTGATGAGGTGCTAATGGATTGTTAATGGGTCATTGATAAGGCAATCAACCCCCAGCCACCTTTATTTAAAGGACAGCTAAAACCTCATTAAGGGTGTGTGTGTGTGTTTGGAGGTGAGACAGCTTTTGCTGGATCGGTTTAAGAGAAGGAGAGATTATTGAACAAAGAAACTATTGAATATATATATATATGATATATATATATATATATATATATATATATATATATATATATATATATATATATATATATATATACATACATACATACATACATATATACACACACACTATTGTAACCTCTACATCTACAACAAGCACACCTGCATCGGTAGGCTGCTGTTATTCAGGATGTTATTTTTTTTTTATATATTGCAGGGACTGGCCCCACACTTTATCCTGCATCTTCAATAACTGCAAACACCACTCAAAAAAACAACGGTAAGCTTTGTTCATAGGGCTGGGGTTACCTACTGTGTGCTCATGAAGACTTGGTTTACTATACTGGATGCCAAATTGGACGATTAATTGAATAGCCAGTAGATCAGAGCACACACATTTCCACATTTTAGCTGGGAAAAAACTATGTAAAGGAGAAGATATATACAGTATAATGGGAAATTCTGGCTAGTATTAAATTCGGTGGATTTGCTACCTTGGGGGAGATTGACGGTTTTTGAATTACCATTTTTCACAAAGGAAAATGCCACACAGTTTAGCATTTATACTTTTAATTCCAAAAACATTCAATGACATGTTTACTTAATGAAATCTGTCTGCTAAACAAATTCTCATTTAAAGTAACTCGTTATAGCACCTACCATGTCAATGCAGCAACTTGGAGAACAACAAAGAAGGCCTTCTAAAAATCAGTTACAGTATTTATCATTCCTGTGTGGCCCATCATTGTAAGGTACCGATAACTGGAAAGGATAACTAACTGCAGTAAACTTTAACGATAAGCATTTGCTTACTCTCAGTTTTAAAACTTAGCTATGGTTCACTGACATAACACAGTGGAATGATCACAGTAATGCAGTAATTATAAGACAGTAGTGCCACGTTTGAAAACTAATAAAGCTGAAATGAAAACACTTTAACTGAAAACTATGACTGAAAAAAGTGTAAAACCTGGTGACCTCAGAAGAGCTCTCAACCATGTATTTTGTTACACCAGATTGTAACTATTAACCTGTCCCCCTGCAACAGTCTTGCCCTGTGAATGTAAGAAATGCCACATGTGTTCTATGTGGTATTCCATACCTACGTACAGTGCCTATAGAAAGTCTACACCCCCTTGAACTTTTTTCACAATTTGTGGTGTCAGTTCCTCAGAGTTTCATGCATTTAAATGAGGATTTTTTCCACTTATCTACACACCATACTCCACACTGTTAAGGGAAAAAAAGTTTTTTTTCAGAAATAGATTATATATTAAAAATACAAAACTGAAAGATCATAATTGGATAAGTCTCCACCTCCCTAATACTTGGTGGAAGCGCCTTTGGCAGCAATTACAGCTGTGAGTCTGTTGGGATAGGTCTCTACCAACTTTGCACACCTAGATTTGGCAATATTTGACCATTCATCTTTACAAAACTGTTCAAGCTCTGTCAAGTTCCTTGGGGAGCGTTGATGGATAGCAATCTTCAAGTAATGCCACAAATTTTCAATTGGATTTAGGTTGGGACTCTGACTGGGCCACTCAAGGACATTTACCTTTTTGTTGCTTAGCCACTCCAGTGTAGCTTTGGCTGTGTGCTTTGGGTCGTTGTCCTACTGAAAGGTGAACTTCCGTCCCAGTTTCAGCTTTCTTGCAGAGGGCAGCAGGTTTTTCTCAAGGACTTCACTGTACTTTGCTCCATTCATTTTCCCTTCTATCCTGACAAGTGCCCCAGTCCCTGCCGATGAGAAACATCCCCATAACATGATGCTGCCACCACCATGCTTCACAGTAGAGATGGTGTTCTTTGGGTGATGCACTGTGTTGGGTTTATGCCAAACATAACGCTTTGCATTTGGGCGAAAAAGTTCCATTTTAGTTTCGTCAGACCACAAAACTATTTGCCACATGGCTACAGAATCTCCTGAGTGTTTTTTTGCATACTTCAAACAGGATTCAAGGTCGGCTTTCTTGAGGTGTGGCTTCCTTCCTTTCTACAGGCCAGATTTGTGGTGTGCTTGGGATATTATGTCACATGCACACTTTGACCAGTCTTGGCCATAAAAGTCTGTAGCTCTTGCAAAGTTGCCATTAACCTCTTGGTAGCCTCTCTGTTCAGACTCCTTCTTGCTCGGTCATCCAGTTTGGAGGGACGGCCTGATCTAGGCAGGGTCTTGGTGGTGTCATACACCTTCCACTTCTTAATAATCGTCTTAACCGTGTTCCAAGGGATATTCAGGGCCTTTGATATTTTTTTATACCCATCCCCTGATCTGTGCCTTTCAACAACTTTGTCCCGGAGTTCTTTTGAAAGCTCCTTGGTGCTCATGGTTGAGTCTTTGCTTTGAAATACACTACACAGCATAGGGAACCTACAGGACCTGCTGAATTTATCCTGAAATCATGTGAATCACTACAATTTAACACAGGTGGAGGCCACTTAACTTGGTGTGTGATTTTGAAGGCGATTGGTTACCCCTGAGCTAATTTAGGATTGCTATTACAAGGGGGGTGGACACTTATCCAACGAAGCTATTTCAGTTTTTATTTTTTATAAATGTTTTACAAATTTCAAAAATATTTTAATGCATTTTAATTCCAGGCTATAAGGCAACAAAAGGTGAACATTTTGAAAAGGGGTGTAGACTTTCTATAGGCACTGTATGTATTTCTTACATCCACTGGGGGAGTGTTGCAGAGGGACAGGTTAATAGTAACAAGTTAATATCAAGCAAGTAGCTAAGCTCTGATATAGCATATTGAGCTGAGTTTGCTATTTGCCAAACTGGACCAAAAAGCCTAAGTGGAGGGGTGCTTGGTTCTACAGTCCTAACTGCTGCACACCCCTAGCTTCGAAGTGACAATAAAGACTGAAAAATAAAAGAGATCATGAGTCAAAGGGACTTATGAGAAGGATGTTATGCTAAAGGTAAAAAAAAAACTTTTTAAAAGCTTTGCTTTTTACACCTTTAATACAATAAACAAAACAACAAAGCAGACATTAAAATGACAGGTGCAATGAAAATGAACCCTGTATGTAAACAGCACAGTGACATAATGAAACACTCTCACAGCTGGAGTGGAATGTAGGGGAAGTTTGCAGGACGCATCAGCTGGTGGGCACTCCCAATGCAAAAACATGCTGTCTGGAATCAGCGTTACAGGGTGGAGTCCTAATAGCAGATACCCTGATAGACCCCACAGAATATCACTACAAATGGTACACTACAATTTTATAAATACTGAGCAGGTGGAAGTGCAGGAAATAAAAAAATAAATAAAGCTGTTATGTTTCTTTATACAGCTGTTTATAATACATCCAGAGACAATTCTGCAACTCCATCAATCTCAACTATTCCTGCGGGACACAATGGTATGTAGAGATTCTGTTCATTCTGTTCAAGTTTTTTGTGACTTCAGATGAAGCTACACTCGCTAAATACATCATAAAGACCCAATATGGAGGGCAAAATAGGCTTTGCTATCCATCAACCGTGTTGGGGAGCACAGGTTACTTATGCTGAGGTACAGGGCTGATCTGTAGGAAGAAGGGACTAATGATGTCAGCAGGCACTAATAATAATAATAACGTTTTCATAGTTACAATAACTATTAGAATTAATGCAAATCATTCTGTTGCATAGAAAAACCTTGCTTAAGACCACTTCATTCCACAATTAGGGCATGTAATTATTTTTACAGTCCAGATTCAACATGTTATTATTGACATTAATGAAAGATAATCTTCAATAATAAGGCCACCCTGTATTTAGAGTTAGATTTTTTGTTTGATACTGCAGGAACGAAGCCACCTTTCACAAACAATTTGCAAATCTGCCTTTGGTGAAAAGCAAATTGTAATACTACAGTCACTCCCCACAGTGTATTAAACGGGACACAAAACACTCCGATTGTGTGGTCAGTCATTTAACACAAACGTTGATGTAATCGGATTAGTTTGGGTGGAAATCCAGAGACAATACTGTATCTACAACAGTCACGATCACTACTGTGTCAGCCAATGGTATGATGTGCTGTCACTTCAATAGGTGTTTTCTCCTTTGACTAAAAAAAAACATTTACTGTAGGTGCTTGTAAATAGTCTTTCAGAAATTTTTATAACACTTTGTTGTAAAACATTTGAGAAAATCAGAATAAAAAATCCATAATTTTAGACTGTCTAAGATTTCACTAAGTGTATTTTTACATACTTTTCAAACTGCTGAGCTGCAACTACCGAGGTTACGGCAGTTGCTCAGTTCAATGGAATATGTTTTTAGCACATGCCGATTTATTCAAACACTTTTCACATGAAGACCAAATGCTTTGCGATATTGACTTTGTATTTGCTTTACACATTGTACTCAATGAAGTGGAAGTACAAAGTATATATATATATATGCATACATACAAGTACACACACTACTGTGTGACCTCTACAACAAGCACACCTGCATCAGTAGGCTGCTGTTATTCAGGATGTTATTTTTGTATATATTGCAGGGCTTGACTCTACTACGACTAGTACTACATCTTCAACTGCAAGCGTCAAACAAACAAGCAATCGTAAGCTTTTACTAATGTTATTTTTAGTATTTTATATACTTTTCAAAACTGCTAAGCTGCAACTAGAAATATTAAGGGAATGGTAAGGCCACCCTGTAATTCAGTCCATGATTGTCAGAAAAAATTGAAATGTTATCATGTTCATTTCAGCTAGGTTTCCAACTTCAAAAAATAGGTTATACAAATGAAAGCTTTATTTCGTAAACTCCTTTCCTGATTTTTGTAATAAAATTACAAGAATCTTTGTATGGTTGGTTATGTGTGACAATTAAGAGGTTTTATTTTTTGTAGCCGCTACGCCACTGGAGGAATTTCGTCTCCAACTATAGTTTAGTTTCAGGTTCTTTATGTTCGGGGGAGCAGCACCAGTGTACAACCACAGAGACAACTATATCTAGAAAATTGGTTTATTCCAGGATGCCAGTAAAACAAATTAAAAAAAGACAGCCGCCTAAAACGAAGAAAATAAAATTAAAACTAAACCCTAAAATAGACAATAAGACAACTAAATACAACCTATTAAAATACATTAAAAGTCACGGCCAAACTGCTCTGCTGAGCGATGCTCGTCTTCACTCGGTCAATCCATATAGGCCGCTTCTTGTCTCAGCAGGGACAGGGAATGATGTGTTGTATTAAAACTAGAATAGAAACAACAACAGTAATAATAAAACGCAGTGTTGTGACCTCAGAGTTTAAAAACACATGCAAACAACAGTTTAAAATCCAGTCTTAATTCCAAACTGATAAATAATTAAAGACACACTTCTGCGAGGATGTAGTAAGTACGACTCCCTCCAACAGCTTCATATAGAGCCCTGCTGCAGCACATGGGTCCCCGACGCCTCGTCTATCAATCTGTCTGCCTGTGGTGCCGCAGCTGCTCCGCTGTCTGGCGTGCCCGCCTGTATCGTGAGGAATATGTAGGTTAAAACCGGTGTCGATCGCCCCACGGTAAACCCTCTGTTGCTTTCTTTGGTTTTGCTGCTGCTCAGTTCTGTCTCGGTTGTTACTCTCGTTCCGATTTCGTTGTTGTTGCTGCTGCTCAGGGTCGTTACACTCGTTCCTGGTGTTTCAAGCGTGCTTTTATTAAGAAGGGCAACAGTCTCACACCCAAGCCGGTTCAGGTAAGTAGGGAAATAGTTTCAATGGTCAATTGGTGATCACTTTCTGTTCTTCCGTGACAAGTCCATTATACAAATTAAAGTGCAATAAAAGAAAAACACACAATCAATTAAACAAGAAAATCAAAGTCACACGTGCAAATCATAAGTGATTAAGTGAAAAATAAATCAAAGTAAATAAAGTGGTTCAATAATAAAAACAAAGAGTGCTAAATTAACTATACTTGTCACACCTGTGACACATGGGTAATCTTGTGACACTTTTTTCTCTTTTCTTGCAGATAAAAAAATCTTGTGGGTAATGCTGCCCGTGCTGATTGCATTGGTGGGGATTGTTCTCATAGTAATGAAATTTAAATGCTTCACAGACAAAAACAACCAAGGTATTTGTACTTCGTTTTTGGAGATCGGGGTTAGTGTAATTGTGGTTTCCAAATAGCTTCCAATAGAACTTAACACTTGACCCCTGAACGACAATGACGTTCAGAACTTTAGGAATAAATCACATTGTCACTAACGGGTTACATTTCCGTGAAGATAATACATATTTATCAGTGTACTGGTTTTTTTGTTTTGTTTTTTTGATCCCTCGTGTCCTTTGTGTTCATCACCTGCAACATTAAGGCACATTTTGACAGGATGTAAGGTGGCTGTTAGCCAAGGACGGTTTACTTGGCGCCATGACCAGGTGCTGCGATTGGCTTTAGCATTGGAAGACAAGCTTAACATGACCAATAAGTTGCCACCTGTTCCATCAAAACATTACACAAAAGACAACATTCCTCCGCCCAGGAGAGCAACCACCAAGAAAAGGTGTTAAAACCAATCCTCGCCCAGGACAACTGGAAGCTGCTAGAGATTGGAAAATGCTGGCAGATGTTGGTCAACGGCTTATTTTTCCACCTGAGATTGCCACCACTAACCTTCGACCAGATATTGTCTTGTGGTCTGGATCAGCACGCCTTGTTCACCTGGTAGAGTTAACAGTGCCATGGGAGGATGCTGTAGATGTATGAGAGGAAGAAACTGCGGTATGCTCAACTAGCCACTGAAGCGGAACAGCGAGGATGGAGAGTCCGGGTTTACCCAGTGGAGGTGGGTTGTCGAAAATTTGTGGCACACTCTACAACCCGGTTTCTCAGAGATGTCGGATTCAGTGGCCAAGAGTTGCGTTGCACAGTGAAGAACTTATCTAAAGCAGCAGAGAGGAGCAGCAACTGGCTGTGGTTGAAACGGAAAGATTCTGGCTGGGGATCTCAAGCACAATAGAAAGAAAGAAACGCTGATGTACGGGTAAGTAAGCTGGGCTGAGTTGAGTGGGAGACAGAGGGGGGTGATGCTGGGACGCCAGAATCACCGTCGAGCCCTCTTGAGGTGTCGTGGGCTAGTCGACGAAACACCGAGGATGCCCACTTGAAGACCCCAGAGATGTACCCTACTTAGCTCAATCCAGACGGTTGTCATGCTGATGTGCTGGGGAGACCGCACTGTGGTTGATCCCCGGAGCCAGCATTGCAGCCGTAGTGTGTGCTGATGCGCTAGGGAGGCAATAAGCTGATCCCTGGAGCCAGCATTACACTTCAGCCATCAACATCAGACAGAAGGATATCTACATCATCATATGGAAGGAAACGCAAATGGATGGAGACACATGTGGATCACATTAGTTTAATGTAAAGCTACGTCTTAGTTGGTGCTTATCTTGGCGAGAGCCGAGTTCAAATCAGCATGAAGTTTTAACACTCTCGTGTAATGGAAATCACTTGACACCATAGCATGAACAGTTAAAATTGAGGAAATAGAATAGAAAAAATAAATAAATAAAACCAACGGCTGTAAGGGGGACTGCACGTATTACCCAGTACACATCATGAACCCACGTAAAGGGAAACTACAAGCAGAGGACTGAGATTAAAACAGCAGAAGGCTGTTCGGTGTAGCTGTGATTAGGGTTTATAAAACCTAGTTCCAAGTTAACTGTCTACCGTGTGCATTCACGGAAACCTAGCCACACTACAGCTATCGCTAAAAGTTTTGCATTACCGAGAATTTATATGGAAAACTACAAAGCGGTATTTAATTCAATGTTAAAGTAACATTATTCAGCAGGTTTCATTCGACTTCATGAAGCAAAAGTCGATTCTGTAGGTTGATGAAACACAATTGACCATAGTTGTAGACTGCAAGTTGTTTTTAGTAATTCAACGTCTTCTGTAACATTAAGACTAAGAAAATTGAAGCAGTCACTTTGAAAATAATCTTAATCTTATGTGATGACACTACAAAATGTGATGCAATTATCTAAAACAGATAAAGCATGCATCTTCCCATACAGTATATTGAAATAATTGTACTTTTTTTTTTTTTTACAGATGCATCAGAGAATGATACAGAAAAGTACGTTTAAAACAGTTGTGATTTGGTTTGAAAAAAAAAATCTGCAGGCCTACTGCCGTGGTTTAACAAATTATCCTGCAACACCTTATGGTGAGACAAAATAATTTTGAAACTATCAAGGCAAAAATAAATGTAATGCAACACCTAGCCACTACGTCAAGGGCTATAACAACTAAAAACCTGGGAAATATTATAACCCAGGTACACAAGTTATATGTATTATACACACACCATCAGAATCTTTTGGAAATCAGGTTTGTTGTCACAATATCCCTTCTATGAATTCCAAGACACAGGGTTTATGGATGTACAGGTAAACTTGGTTTTATTTCAGTCACAGCTGTACCGAAAGTCTGTCCAACCCGCAGGAAAAGTGCAAAAAAAAAATTCTAGTGCCACAGAAATCACTCAGATAAAGCTATAAATCTTGTGTAAAATACAATAAATCAAATAAACCACCCAAACTCAACCAGATAATTAATCACAATAACAAAAAGGAAACACAAAATACTATTACTAATAAGTAGTGTAAGTTGTCAGGGGTGCATACCAGCCCAAACCACTGGTGGAACAGCCTGCAAAGGATCTGACACAGCTGCAGTGAATTAGCTCTATACTTCAAAATAGTTTTAGAAATTACATTTATTCTATAATTAAAACAGTATACAACATTTAATGAACAAAAAGAATAAATAGGTAAAATAGTTAAAAGCACATGTTCTAATAAAATACAGCAACAAATACACAATTATTCAATAAAGAAAAAGGACCGAGTGAGGAATCACAAGAACAGCGGCAGCAGGCTTCAAACAACAATTACATAGACCACACACAAACAGGTCAGCCGCCCTGCAGTGGATTGGTTAAATTGAATCTTAACAAAGGAACACAAACAGCTATAAGAAAACTTCCAGTCTTCCAATAATCTCTTGTGCAAAATAAGATTCCAACAGATTGTTTCACAACAAACAATCCCGTGTCTATACGGCTCACAAAACAACCAGAATCAAAATTCTCACTTTCTTTCCATAGACTTCAATGCACACTGCTGCCCCGCCCGTCCTTGCTGTTCCTCTCTCACAGATTGCGATACCTCAGACCTCTCCCTCATTCTCTCCACCACAATATATATATATATATATATATATATATAGCAGTAAAGACAAACAAGGAAATTTAGCTGCCAATTACATCATTAACAAATAGTATAAATCCTGAATAGAGTAAATTAACACAACATGCAGCACGTAGCGTGCATCAGGTGCTCCCATTACAAACAATGACAAAATCACATCAGATAAAAAGATACTCCCAATAGTTAAAAAGACCGCGTCCATCTATTCTAAGTGACACCAGCCTTCTTGTATTATGTAATTAAGAAATATTTTAGCAGCATGTATTCTTAAAATGCAATGTGCAACAACTAGTTTGTTAAAGCAGTACCAACTCTAGTCAGTACATACAAAATGAGAGAATATATATATAGCAAATACATATGTGTTACAGTAATACATGTAACCAGTATGTGTTTATTGAATACTAATTGCTACAGATGTATTTTATTAAATGTAAATGTCTAATGTAAGTGAAATGTATTCACCGTTTAACTGTTTGTATGGAATGAGGACGTCTCAGTCCCAGCACTCAGGATACTGCAGACGGTCTCTAAGCCTATGAAATGGTTAGGAAAAGAATTTAAAATGTATTTGAAACTACATGATCTCTAAAGTACATGCTAACAAACATAATTCCAGTAAATCGTACCTAGTATATTGCTCTAATTTCGTTTGGCTCAAATTTTCCAACCGGAAAAATGCACACATTATGGTGAAGCTTTTTTTCAATTTTTTTTTTTATTGGTAATTTATTTTGAAGCTGTTGCAGATACTTTAATGCTTTTCTTGCAGTCATCAAGGTATAGTGTCACCATTGAAAACAGGCCAATCTGTCATTGAATAAAACTGTAAACCCTATATATGATGGAAAAGCCAAGGGAGTGTTGCCACACCCTAGATCACCCCTAGTTCCAGCGCCCTTGTGTCAAACATTTAGAAGGTTTCATTTTTTTAAATTATTTTAAAAATACATTCACAATACCCTCCAGCCCCAAGCAAATACTCAAACTCCCACAAGCAACTCGTGTGTCAGATGCGTACCTTCAACAGGAAGTACAGCATGGAAGAGTCCAAGATATGTTTGCCAGTTCTATTATTTATAAATGCTGTGAAAAAAATACTATTAAAAATCAAATACATGTTGAACATAATGTGTGCCTCTTTCATATAGACAAAAAGAGCTGCAAAATGATGGTAATGCATATGAGATTAGATTTACTGGAATTATTTCGTGAGCTATACGAACTTTAAACACAGTCTCAGCCTTATTCAGTATTTTCCAGAAGAGAATACCAAGAAATTTGCATTTCAACTTGAATTGAAGTGCTCACAATATATAGGGCCTGAACTTTTATAATTTTTAAAACTAAGGGTCAATAAACACAAGCATTGCCTTAATTAATTCCTGTTCTTTGAAAGGACAATACAGTTGCTACATCATCATATGTAAGGAAGCGCAAATGGATGGAGACACATGGATTACATTAGTTTACTGTGAAGCTACGTCTTAGTTGGTGCTTATCTTGGCGAGAGCCAAGTTCAAATCAGCATGAAGTTTTAACATCTACTCTCATGTAATGGAAATCATTTTTAGGGCCTGAACTTTTATAATTTTTAAAACTAAGGGTCAATAAACACAAGCATTGCCTTAATTAATTCCTGTTCTTTGAAAGGACAATACAGTTGCTCATTTTACAAAACTAGAGCCAAACAAACAAAAAATAGAATTCACCTTTTCCTTGGCATGTCCATCAACTGAACAAGTAACTTTTGAACCACCCTTTATACTACAAGGAAAACATTTATGTCTTTTTTTAATTATAGTGTCTCTAAAGATGGCATTATACTTCTTGGAATGAAGAAACCTGGTGAAGAAACTGGTAGGCAAATGTGTGAGCTTTTCTTTACAGTGTCAGCACGTGTTCTATTATTCCACTCACTGTGTATCATTTCTTACCACAGAAGATACTTCTTAGTTCAGTGGACATTTGTTATTGTGTTCTGTAACGAAGAGAGACAACAGCAAAATGTGTCTACTGAATAAATACTTGTAATGTTTAACATGTTCTTCATGTTCATATTCTAGTCAGAAATCCATGTTTGTTTTGAAAGTCTACTGTATTTAATTGTACGCTTTTTGGAATCCCAAAGCGTAAGAAAATCTAATGATGCATGAAGCATTATTTATTTTTTGACAAATAATGAAGACAATTGTTTCATTTTCTGGATGAAAAATTATGGTAGGATCAAGCAAGACCAATAAATATAAGTAAGAAATATGCTCCGATGATTCAAGACTAAGGAGTAATTGTATGCCTACCTTCCACAAAACTTGCATTAGCTTTGTACTGTTTTTTCCCCATATTCCTTGCATGACCCAGTGATGGGGCGAGGATGAGTGGTCATGGTCAACACAAACAAATTAATTATATTTTAAGTGTAGGACACACTCTTTTAATAAAGATCAACAATGTAAAAGATGTTAAAAAAAGCACCACCAGCATCTGTACTTACTCCTGAATTCCCCCTGAAATGGATTGCTAGGCTGGCAGGTGAATTGATTAATCCTTGATTCAGTGGAAAACACTGGCTCAACTTAGCTCAAAAGTAACCTTTTCCTGGGTACCGATAACACACATTTTACAATCAAAATGTAAAACACATTTAAATGTGAAAATAAAAAGAATATGTGTATTGAATGAAATTTAATGCATTTAGACTGTGGAATATGGGAGGGAATGAAAAACAGGTTCCAGTACAAAATAAATAAGCTATTTACACGTAAAAAAAACCCACAAAAAAACACTATTTACATGTGAGGGTTTTCCACCGCGTCATATACCCATGCACCCCTGGCATTATCCAGGCATAACTGTGGCATTTTTTCCCTTCCTTAACCTTGCATCATTCTGGCATAGTTATTGCTTTTAACTTTATGGTCATTCATGTCTGGCTTGATCCTAGCATAAGCCTTATGTTTCTTTGGTATGGGGAGTTCTGATGGGCTAGGTGCCAGGCCGTGTTAGCTTAAGTCTGCAGGCTTTGTTATAAATAGCCTAGAGGCCAGTCTTAAGGTCTATGGGGCAGTAAGTTTGGACTTGAAGCACCTGTCAGACAAAGGATGAGCAATGCAAGCAATATTAAGTCTATGAAAAATCAGGAAGCGAGTGAATCAGCAAGATGTCACAGGGAACACAGACAAAGAAGCTTAAAATATGAATATGGAGTTGAGCTACTAGCAAGTCATCTACACAGCATCAGCATTCTTTTTTTTTTTTGATTTTAAGCGTACTGCAGTTTCATTCACAAATACCCTTTCATATTTTATTATTAGTATATTACCTTTCAATATTCTATACATTGACAAGTCTAGGTTTCACAGTGGCCTTCACCCCCTGGCCCTGGGGTCTGCTTGTGTCACAAGTGAAAAGAGATTTGTTGGTAATGGACACAATTCAGTATACTTGATACTGGTCACCACTGCTGGTAACCTCAAAGTGAAAAGCATAGACATTGCTCGTGCTTGTGCTGGATAAAGAGAGTGGAATTCAGTCTCCAATGTGCCAAGAAAACAAATTGTAATAGTAGGAAACATCATTACTTATCAAATAATACTGGTACTTAGATATATTTAAGCTTATATTATACAAATTTTAGCCCTCTTTGCGGAGATAACATTGCATACAGTTTCTCATATTTTTCCATGATGTTTTCATGTTTTTTCATTATGTATTCCCTAATGCATACACACCCAATAAGTCAGAGGAAACAGCAGGCTTTTTATATTCCTATTGTACTTTTCATGCAATGTCCAGCCCGTAGTTCGTTTTTCAGCATGGGGGAGGTGTTTCCTGCTATTTGGCCACGCCACAGTGAGCAACATAGCATGAGATGAAAACTAGACTTTCTCAAAAGTGCTCTAGTTATTTATCTGTCATTATCTGCCTGGTCTGTTTAAAAAAGTAAGGTGTGGTGCTTCTTTATTATCATGACTTTATAAGTAACTTCAAAATCATCTTTTTTTTTTTTACTGTCGCCTTACTTTTTTATTATATTTGCAATAATTCTTCATGATTCTTACAGCAGTGACTTAAATTGTGGGCTTTGTTTGGTACTTTTTATGTAATCTGTATAAACCATTGGTGGTCTTTAATACAGCTGCTACTCAGTTCCAGTTTCCTGCCAAAGACATACATTATGTAGATTAGATCAGTCAAGGTGTCTTTATATTAATAAGCACCAGAACCATCTACAGTGGTGCTCAGCTGTGAATTAACAGCAATACATTAGGAAATATGATCCAAAGTAGCCCCTCACAAGATGGTACTATATATATAATTGCAATAGTAACCACTCAGAATGATTGTAAACATCATAAAAAGGTAAAGGAACATTTTAAAGCATTAATAACATGCTGTAATTTGAAGCTACTGTACGTACTCGTTACAGGTATACAGTATGTAGTAAGACCTGTATTAAAGACCACCAATGGTTTATACTGTTGTATCCTCATATGAAATATTAACTCATTTATGAAACAAAGACCACTTTTAGTGCATTATTTAAAAAAGAATGTTCATGCATAACTGTAGACTACATAGTGGCAAAATGTATATACATGCCTAAAATCTGATGTTTGGTGTAATTGCTACTGTAACTACTCTATGTAGGTCCGTGTATTCACACCATTGATTGTAATGTTAATACTAACTCCCTAAATTCTCTTTAATCTTGTAACAGTGTTGCATTGGAGAAAATGCATAGTTAATCAATGACATCATGTTAAGTGGATTATAGAATACTGTAATTATGAAACAAGAATGAGTTGGTTTCTAACTATTTGATTTTCCAGTAGTTTTGTGATTAAAATGTAAAGTAACATTGAAGTTGCTTTATTGGATTTCAATATCAGAACTATCCTTTGCAGTGATTCAGTGTCAAGCTTTCTTTGTAAATTATCCAATTATGTGATTCATGTAGAATGAACCATTCAGTTGTGAATAATAACTACCGGTAATCCAAAAATAAAAGCGTCCTGCCAAAAACATCCCAGTAGTTTGGGTTTGAGTGACCTCTGCTGGTCAATTGATGAGTTACTCAATTTAATTTACTCTGCTGAGATGAGCTGTCATGTGGTCAATGCTGACGAAGGAGATGGCCTTTATCAGTACAGGACATACTACTACAACTACTACTACTACTACTACTACTAATAATAATAATAATAATAATAATAATAATAATTCTTTCCCTGATATGAGTTCCTGATCTGGCCAGCACTGTGCCTTGTTTTGAGATGTCCAGAGCTGGTTGTGCTTTTTTCCAGCTTGGTTCAAAAGGCTAGTGCTGTATCAATATAATGGTAGCACCAAAGCCTTTTTAAAGTATAGCTATTGCTGTGCCATAAACTTTGATTTAATAGAGGCCCCTGGCTCGTAGAAGGTATTATTTATTAACACCCTTCTTCAAAGTCAATTTACTACATTCATATGGTTTTTGGAAATGATGTATTAAAAGAAAAAACGCATTTAACAGCTCCCCCTTTTTTGTTTGAAATTTCAGGTGCCAGATGAAAACTGACAGTCGTGATTGAAACCAACCGCTTCCTGCCTGTAATTGCCTGATGTAAATGATGCCATATTTACATGAACTACAAGTTTGAATAATTGGAGCTGGAAGCTGAGATATAGTGGCTGTTCAAATTCAACCACAGGGGAGGTGGGGCTGGGGGGTGATTGTGACTTTGATGGTGGATGTTGATGAGGGAGCAGGGTGGTAAAAGAAGATGTGGATTGTTTTGTAATTTGTTGTGGGGATGGGGGAGGGGGCGAAATGATCCAAAACTTAATTAAGTTATAATTGAACGTCCCCATTTCACATTTTTTTTCTGTGTATATTTGTTTGTAATTTTGCTATGTACTAATCATTTAAAAGTGCTATGGTTTGCAAAAGTCTGGAACTAGATTCTTCCATTAAGTTACACTTTTGATCCTTTGTAAGCCTTGGTAGGCAGAGTTTGAGAAAAGTACAGCTGTTGCCAAAAGTTTTGCATCAACCTATAGAATTAACTAAGTTTGCTTCATAAAGTCAAATGAAACCTGCTAAATAATTTTACAATGTAATTTCTTTCCTAGCAATTAAAAAGATGACTGATTATTTAATTTTACAGTTCCTACGTGACCCTGGCCTGGACTAAGTCAATGTTATGGCAGCGCCATAGTCATTTTAATGTATAGCTATGGCTGTGCCATAAACTTTTAATTCTAGACTGTATTCTAGGGGGTATATATAAAGTACTGTGCAAAAGTTTTAGGCAGGTGTGAAAAAATGCTGTAAAGTAAGAATGCTTTCAAAAATAGACATGTTAATAGTTTATATTTATCAATTAACAAAATGCAAAGTGAGTGAACAGAAGAAAAATCTACATCAAATCAATATTTGGTGTGACCACCCTTTGCCTTCAAAACAGCATCAATTCTTCTAGGTACACTTGCACACAGTTTTTGAAGGAACTCGGCAGGTAGGTTGCCCCAAACATCTTGGAAAACTAACCACAGTTCTTCTGTGGATTTAGGCAGCCTCAGTTGCTTCTCTCTCTTCATGTAATCCCAGACAGACTCGATGATGTTGAGATCAGGGCTCTGTGGGGGCCATACCATCACTTCCAGGACTCCTTGTTCTTCTTAACGCTGAAGATAGTTCTTAATGACTTTCGCTGTATGTTTGGGGTCGTTGTCATGCTGCAGAATAAATTTGGGGCCAATCAGATGCCTCCCTGATGGTATTGCATGATGGACAAATATCTGCCTGTACTTCTCAGCATTGAGGAGACCATTAATTCTGACCAAATCCCCAACTCCATTTGCAGAAATGCAGCCCCAAACTTGCAAGGAACCTCCACCATGCTTCACTGTTGCCTGCAGACACTCATTTGTGTACCGCTCTCCAGCCATTCGGCGAACAAACTGCCTTCTGCTACAGCCAAATATTTCAAATTTTGACTCATCAGTCCAGAGCACCTGCTGCCATTTTTCTGTACCCCAGTTCCTGTGTTTTCGTGCATAGTTGAGTCGCTTGGCCTTGTTTCCACGTCACAGGTATGGCTTTTTGGCCGCAAGTCTTCCATGAAGGCCACTTCTGACCAGACTTCTCCGGACAGTAGATGGGTGTACCAGGGTCCCACTGTTTTCTGCCAATTCTGAGCTGATGGCACTGCTGGACATCTTCCGATTGCGAAGGGAAGTAAGCATGATGTGTCTTTCATCTGCTGCAGTAAGTTTCCTTGGCTGACCACTGCGCCTCACGGTCCTCAACGCTGCCCGTTTCTTTGTGCTTCTTCAAAAGAGCTTGGACAGCACATCTGGAAACCCCTGTCTGCCTTGAAATTTCTGCCTGGGAGAGACCTTGCTGATGCAGTATAACTACCTTGTGTCTTGTTGCTGTGCTCAGTCTTGCCATGGTGTATGACTTTTGACAGTAAACTGTCTTCAGCAACCTCACCTTGTTAGCTGAGTTTGGCTGTTCCTCACCCAGTTTTATTCCTCCTACACAGCTGTTTCTGTTTCAGTTAATGATTGTGTTTCAACCTACATATTGAATTGATGATCATTAGCACCTGTTTGGTATAATTGTTTAATCATACACCTGACTATATGCCTACAAAATCCCTGACTTTGTGCAAATGTACCTAGAAGAATTGATGCTGTTTTGAAGGCAAAGGGTGGTCTCACCAAATATGGATTTGATTTAGATTTTCTTCTGTTCACTCACTTTGCATTTAGTTAATTGATAAATATAATCTATTAACATGTCTATTTTTGAAAGCATTCTTACTTTTACAGCATTTTTTCACACCTGCCTAAAACTTTTGCACAGTACTGTATATATATATATATATATATATATATATATATATATATATATATATATATATATATATATATATATAAAATGTAAATGTGCCTTGTGGCTCGGGTTCGTTTCGCCCTTTAATAGACAGACCCAGACACGAGATTGAAGGTTTAAACCGCAGATGCGCTATTTTTAATAACAAAAATAAATGAAAACAAAAATAAACACCTAGCTCTTATGAGCACTAACTAAACACAAGCTGGAACACTAAACTAGTATCCGGACAGCTAAGCTGTTTACTGGCTAAAAACAAAACAAAAACCACACAGTTTTACATGGCACAACAAGGTTTTTCACACTACCTTTGTTCAAATATTACGGCAGCCCAGAACAGACTGGCTGCACACTTTTTAAACCCTGCACCTGGCACTAATGTACAATCACTACCAGATGCGAGTGATAATTAAACAATATAATTAACAGTAAACGTGCATGCACACATGTTTTTGGCATGAAGGAAAACAACTCTGCCTGTTTACTATATATATAACTATGGGTGACGTCAGACCAGGAAGACACAGGCACAAGTATTGCAGGGCTGTATTATTAAGTTGCAACTGTACCATCTGCTGGAAGAAATCAGCACATTACCAAGTACAAAATACACATATTAATGAAAATAAAATATTTAAAAATAAACAAAATACTAAACACTAAATTACACAGTGGCCAAAATAAACAGACACAATAATTTAAACAAGTATCGTGCTGGTCTTAACCCAGCACTCATAGCAACTGTTTTTAAAGTTTGTCTCTCTCTTACTTTCTCTCCGCTCTCTCGTTCCTACTCTCCACTCTCATCCACCCTCTATGCACGGCTGCTTTGCTTCTATATACATGGCCACATTACAAGCAAGTTTAGTTGGATGGGTGATGGGGGTAAAACAACACAAAACAAACACAAAACAGTACATTTAAATAATAATAATACAAAATAATACAAATAAACACAGGGGTGTGATGTACCCCATCACACTCTGCAAGTACAATATAAATTGTATAAATACAATATTAAAAGTTTTTTAAAAATAAATAAAAAGTAACTTGTTTAAAAAACAAAAATAATTTGTTTGAAATTTTCTAACAGCAAATATATTTGAATTGTATTTTAGCAAACCTGTGTAATATCGGATTAGTTCATTTATTAAAACATATACTAATGTAGTGCATCATTGATGGGAGATGTTGATAAAAGCATGTCTGATAATACAGATGTCAATCAATTACCTGCATGATTATCGTCTACCTTCCTACTGGCATCATCCCCCAACCTTCCAAGGGTCAGTGTCTTTGCTGTTACCCTGCTTTCGAGGTCTGTCCTGGGCCAAATTTCAGCGTATATATAAAAAGCATTCAATAGTGGTGTCCCAAAAAATCAATATAGTAGAACCTGCCATATCCAATCATGTAAGATATGATACCTTCTATTTAAATTCCCCAGGGGATGTAAGAAAAACATGAGTGTAAAATGAGACATTACTCTGACTGCTATATTGAGGCCACTGATGTGATTTAAACTGCAACTGCAAGATGTGATGACTGAAAAAATGAGACAAAGTGAATATAAACAACAAGGAGAATATATTATTTAAGATAACCGATACTTCAAACCCATGGCAAGTTGCTCTTTGAACTGTCTTCTATAGAAACACCTACGGGCCACAATTTTCAGATTTCCACCTACACCTTGAAACATGTCTTTGAAATCCTATCAAAATGGGTCTGTCTCCAGTTCCATCAGTAGTCTATAATCCAGTCAGCACACAAAAGTCAAAGATCACCTGTGTGTTTCATGTTTTTGAAATCATGCTGTTTATAAATTAATTCACCAAACTCCTATATTTCCCCAACAGTTTAATATTCACTGGTACCTCTGCCTAAATATTATTTATCTACTGCCTGATTAAATCGCATCCTTTCAATTGGATGCTCATTGGCCAATGCATATTAGTACTGATTAAATACTGCTGAATCAGTCTTAATATAATCAGTTATGATTATATTTACCTATTTATATACTGTATGTAGCCTACATTTGTTATCTACTTATCTTTCAGTCCACAGAAAGCAAGGTCATAATGACATTGAGAGATTTTAGCGAGGGAGACTGATGACTGTTTCTTATTAGCTGTGTCTGCTTTTGTAGAGGGAGATAGGAAGAAACACAATATATAAAAAAAAAAGAACAAGTGTCTGGATCTGGAACGCTACCCTATAACTGCTAAACTTATTCTATCCCAGACCGTATTTCAATGTACTTGTGTTGTATTTAAGCATGTTAATAAGAGGGACTGTGAATCATCTCTGGTAGAAAACACCAGCTTGATTGGTAAAGGAAATATCAACAGAAATTAAGTCCCAGTTAACTGAAGCCTGGGATGCATGCTTCAGAATAGCATTAGTCAACCACAATATCTAAACAGTACATTGATTTCTTGATGCTTAATGTTATCAAAAGCAGCTTTCCTTTCAAAAATAGGACCATGAATGATTGCAAACACTATGAAACAGTAAGGGGAACATCAGAAAGCAAATACAATGACATTTGAATCTACTTTTATTCCTACATTTCTTTTCAATACTCCAGTGCATCTTATGATCTTTTCCCCTCTAGATGGCCCACTTTAAAAATCTGCAAAAATATCCATCAGGAACTCTGCAATATAGTTCCACTTTGTTATGTAGACTATACCCCTTTCACAAAACTCCATTCCATCCAAACCCTTACTCACATATGTAAGTGTGGTTAAGTGTCAGGGTCCAAGATAAATGATTGTAAATGTCTTCGTAGAACAAATAAACAATAGCAGTGGAAACAATGGGTAAGTCCAGATATAAAAATGGTTAAAGGTTGGTGACTACAACCTCCCCCAGTGGTGAAGAAGACTTCCTTTGAAAGGCTGCATTAAAGTCTAATTTTAAAGAAACCATTGTCAGTCCCTTGGGGTTGGTGCCATGCCAGTTCTGGCAGCAGTGTACTATACTTCCCCACTGCCCTTCAGCTGATGGACAGCCTGTTCAGTTGAAAATGTACTGTATGTTCCATTCCAGCCATAAGTAGTATACAGCTAATAGACAAAAAAACAAAAACAAAATACATGTCCAACAATTAAAAGTACACAGAGTTAATGGGGTGTATAATAACACTTTAACCCTGACATGAACGCCACCAACAGATTAGCTGTACCCTCCTGCCCCCTCCTCCACTACCCCGCTTCCAGATCCTGCTCCTTCTCCACCATTGCCCCTCAGTGGTGGAATGACCTACCCATGGATATCAGGACTGCTCAGTCTCTGATCACCTTCTGGTGTCTCCTCAGGACACACCTGTTCAGACAGCATCTGTAAATCGCACAACTTTCGACTATACTGGACTATATGGCACTGAATTGTACCAATACTTGCATCATCTTGTACTTGCACTGAACAGCTCCATACATTGCTGTATTCTACTACTATTCTTAGTTATAACTTTTTCCTGTATCTTGTACTTGATTTTACCCATATACTGTAGGTATCTGTATTCACGTTGTTTGTAACTGCGCTTATTTGAAATCCATTTATCGTATTTATTATGTGCTCTTGATGGAATTTACTCTTATAAGCAAATTATTTTACTATATGTTTAACTGCTCTTAGTCGAATTCGCTCTTAAATGTCATTATTTACTGTATTCTTTATTGTGCTCTTATTTGAATTTGGTTTTATTTTCTACTGTTTTTTTACAGTACTTTATGCACTGCACTTATCAGTAATGTGATGTTCTGTAATGTGATATTTTTTAATGTGATACTTTGTATTGTGATATTTAGTAACAACTCACCCTGTATAAGGGCATCTTCTAATAAATAAATACATTAATAATAATAATAATAATAATAATAATAATAATAATAATAATAATAATAATAATAATGGGACAGATAAAAAAATCTCTTCTAGTCACTATATGGAGACATGGAAGACACAGGTGCTTTAAAAAAAAAAAATTAATGCATGAAAGAGTTAAATAAAAAGGCATATTCAAGCTGGGCCACAATAACACCAGATGTGTCTATTAATAATGCAGGACTACTCGAAGCCTATTAGACTATGTTAATAAATGTATGTGTTTATTTATTTGTGAGAATAAGTATATATACAGTGCCTTGCGAAAGTATTCGGCCCCCTTGAACTTTGCAACCTTTTGCCACATTTCAGGCTTCAAACAAAGATATGAAACTGTAATTTTTTGTGAAGAATCAACAACAAGTGGGACACAATCATGAAGTGGAACGAAATTTATTGGATATTTCAAACTTTTTTAACAAATAAAAACTGAAAAATTGGGCGTGCAAAATTATTCAGCCCCTTAAGTTAATACTTTGTAGCGCCACCTTTTGCTGCGATTACAGCTGTAAGTCGCTTGGGGTATGTCTCTATCAGTTTTGCACATCGAGAGACTGAAATTTTGCCCATTCCTCCTTGCAAAACAGCTCGAGCTCAGTGAGGTTGGATGGAGAGCATTTGTGAACAGCAGTTTTCAGTTCTTTCCACAGATTCTCGATTGGATTCAGGTCTGGACTTTGACTTGGCCATTCTAACACCTGGATATGTTTATTTGTGAACCATTCCATTGTAGATTTTGCTTTATGTTTTGGATCATTGTCTTGTTGGAAGACAAATCTCCGTCCCAGTCTCAGGTCTTTGCAGACTCCATCAGGTTTTCTTCCAGAATGGTCCTGTATTTGGCTCCATCCATCTTCCCATCAATTTTAACCATCTTCCCTGTCCCTGCTGAAGAAAAGCAGGCCCAAACCATGATGCTGCCACCACCATGTTTGACAGTGGGGATGGTGTGTTCAGGGTGATGAGCTGTGTTGCTTTTACGCCAAACATAACGTTTTGCATTGTTGCCAAAAAGTTCGATTTTGGTTTCATCTGACCAGAGCACCTTCTTCCACATGTTTGGTGTGTCTCCCAGGTGGCTTGTGGCAAACTGTAAACGACACTTTTATGGATATCTTTAAGAAATGGCTTTCTTCTTGCCACTCTTCCATAAAGGCCAGATTTGTGCAGTATACGACTGATTGTTGTCCTATGGACAGAGTCTCCCACCTCAGCTGTAGATCTCTGCAGTTCATCCAGAGTGATCATGGGCCTCTTGGCTGCATCTCTGATCAGTCTTCTCCTTGTATGAGCTGAAAGTTTAGAGGGACGGCCAGGTCTTGGTAGATTTGCAGTGGTCTGATACTCCTTCCATTTCAATATTATCGCTTGCACAGTGCTCCTTGGGATGTTTAAAGCTTGGGAAATCTTTTGTATCCAAACCGCTTTAAACTTCTCCACAACAGTATCTCGGACCTGCCTGGTGTGTTCCTTGTTCTTCATGATGCTCTCTGCTTTTAAACGGACCTCTGAGACTATCACAGTGCAGGTGCATTTATACGGAGACTTGATTACACACAGGTGGATTCTATTTATCATCATTAGTCATTTAGGTCAACATTGGATCATTCAGAGATCCTCACTGAACTTCTGAGAGAGTTTGCTGCACTGAAAGTAAAGGGCTGAATAATTTTGCACGCCCAATTTTTCAGTTTTTATTTGTTAAAAAAGTTTGAAATATCCAATAAATTTCATTCCACTTCATGATTGTGTCCCACTTGTTGTTGATTCTTCACAAAAAATTACAGTTTCATATCTTTATGTTTGAAGCCTGAAATGTGGCAAAAGGTCTAAAGTTCAAGGGGCGAATACTTTCAAGAAGTCACTGTATATATATATATATATATATATATATATATATATATATATATATATATATATATATATATAGTATATGTGTGTATATATATATGATAGATAGATAAATGAAGTTGTTTTGTATCACCTCACTTAATATCTCGCCATGCACCATAGGTTCTTTGAGAAATGACCTTTCTTAATATTCTCTCACTAACCATATGCTTATTGTCACGTTTTGTGCAGCTGTCAAATGCTGCGTGCTTCCAAACGTGCCACGAAATGCTCCTGTCAGGGCAACTGGGGAAGTCAGAACTTTTTTTTTTTTTTAAAGTAACAAAAACACTTATTCACTGCCAAACATGAACTACTTTAGATGTGTAATGACTGTAGTATAGGATACTGACCTTAAGGTTAGGGTTTCGGTGTGGGGAGAGGATTATTCATTGTTTTATTAACAATAATATGATAGCCAATCAAAGTGCAGTGTCCTGAAAGGAGAATTCCGTGTTACCTTTGTAAGGTCAAATGACTGCGTGGGCGGTCTTAACGGGATACAGTTCAGTTACAAGACACCAAATTTCTTTTACATAGTCTTATTAACAAAACAAAACAAAACAAAAAAATACCACCAAGTGCAATGCCTAATTGATAACTCTCATGACAATCATGCCTTTTTTTAGATAATGACACAAACTGTTTCGTTCCAGTTAATGATACAAAACGTATTTGTCTTGTAGTAAACTATATGCATTTGTTTAAATGTAAAGAACGACTAAATGTACAGTATTAAAACACTGCTCTTTAACAAACATGAAACTCGGTTTATAGCATGACCCGCTTTATATCACAAATTATGCCTGCATTGCAATCGTGATATAAAGTGGGTTCATCTGCATGTTGTAGCTTTTTCAAGTTCTTGGAACAAAGATGACACTGAGGCCGTTTGAAGGCTCAATCCTTTTATTATTTGCAGAGGTAATCAATAAAATAAAATCATACAGTCAGGGAAGGGAACTGGGAGTCGAAAATGATTAATCAGATTTGTTTTTCTTTACCCTGCCCTTTTCTCTCTCTCTATCTCCCCTAAAGACACCCTTCTGTCACACTCTTGCCTCCCCCGGCACGCACACACACACACACACACACACACACACACACACACACACACACACACACACACACACACACACACACACACACACACACACACACACACACACATATGCACACACCACGATGCACACGCACGGACACACACACACACCCACCCTCTACACCAGGGCTTCTCAAACCCCCTGTGTCTGCTGGTTTTCATTCCAACCGAGCTCTCAATTACTTAACTAGACCCTTAACTGAACCAATAATTTGCCTAATTAGACCTTTTTACTTGTTTTCAGCTCTTAAACAGTTGCAGTTCAAGTTACTTATCAAATGTTATAGATAACTTGAAATATGCAACTGTTCAAGAGCTGAAAACAAGTAAAAATGTCTAATTAACCAAATTATCAGTTCAATTACCCACTACCCCTAAACCTAATGTCTACCCCTAACCCTAACTATGTTACATTTAAAGTAATTTTTACTATTATTTCAACACCGATTTTTAGCACCCTCTAGCGGCTACTGTTAGTAGGCTAGTAGGTACCTACTGGCCCATTCCTATGGGATGATTTTTGCTTGATAACATCCCATTTAAATCGACCGATCTCAATCAGATCGGGTGACCACACACAGGCATGTCAGCTGCCTTGCAGTGAATGGGTTAATCTAAATAGCAATACAGAAACACAAAAGTGTTAAGAAAAACCTCTAGTTGGCAAAGCATTTCTTTGTCCAAAAAAAAACAATGCAAATTGATTGTCTCGCTACAATCAATCCTGTTTCTATACCAATATTCTCACTTTCTTTCCATAGACTTTAATACATGCCACAATCCCGCTCGTCCTTGAAGCTCATCTCTCTCCTAGGTTGCAATTCCAAAAATCAATCTCTAGTCTCTCCAACAAAGCACATATATAGTGAAAAGACAACCAAGGAAATTAGCTGCTGATTACATGATTTAAGATATCAACCAGATAGTTTAAGTAGAAAGAATTAACAACATGCAGTGTCTAAAAAGGTACCATGTGCGTCAATTAGAAGCAATGACATAACCACATCAGATAAAAGGTAAGCTACCGATAGTTAAAACAGGCAAAAGCCCTTCTTCAGCGGTTTCAAAAGAAAAGTAAACACAGTGCAGTAAACTTGTTATTATTCAAGATTTGTAATTATACAAAAAATCTGTGAATAGTGTCGTGATTATTACAATAGAATGTTCATTCCCAGAGGTTCCAAAGTTCTCAGTTTGAAGATAAACTCGCGTTCCTTTTGTTTCCAAGTAACATTTGTTTCGTAGCACTAATTGATCACACAGACTGTGATGTCTTCAGCAGTGTGATCATCACTGTTGAAGTATCAGGCTACTGGAAATGCAGTGGTGTTAATGTAAATGCTTCTTTAGTGTTCTACAAACTGGTCTGCTAAACGCCTTTTAGTTTCCCCAATATACAATCTGCTGCACTTCTTGCAGTAAATGGGGCGCGAGCTGGGTATGTAAGGATAGGGCAGAGGAAGCAGACAAAGCAGTTAGTAGGACAGAGTGCCGCTGAAGGAACGGACTTAGGGCAGAGGAGCGGCCGATGGTCCGGGCTGGAAATTAGGATAAAAAGGTGGTTGCTGACTGAGGGTGGCATAGCCATTGCATCCCAGGGGCAAAGCGCAGCTACCAAAAATCATATACGAGGGTTAATACTCAAAGAGCCGACCCTTAGGAGAGGAAATCAGTCCTGGGGGCTAGGACATGATTGGAAGTACGAGGGAATCGCCCCTCGGGAGAGTAGGGTACCCAACATCTGAGGCTTCTGTAAAGGGGCACTCGATAAACCCTGTGATTGTCCGAGACTCTTCACTGCCTGGGACCTGAAGTAAAGAGAAAGCATGCAGGTTAGTATGGGACTCGAGCACAGGAAGCGTAAAGCGGCCACGTCCCGAAGAGAGGGAGGAATGGATAGAACAGAGCCTCACTAGGTGAGGTAAGGTAAGCTCATGAGCTGCGATAGGATAGAGTGTGGCCAGGGGTCTGCTCTGACTCACGGCGATGTGAACCCCACCTATTAGAAGGAAGGTAGGCGGATGCCTGGACCTGAGGTCGGGGAAGTGAGATTCACTTGCCTCCCAAAGGATGGACCCCTGGCTTTCTGCGAAACACCTGCACTGTTAGACAATGAGCACATGCCGACGCATAACATATACAAAAGACTAGAAGGACAAACAGGACAAACAGAGGTGGTTAGGAATTATTAGTAGGTGTGACTATGTGTATACCTGACGCTCAGTGGAGAGGGAAAAACCCCTTGAGGCTGATTAGGGAAAAACCTCTGAGCATCTCAGAAGGCCGATAAGCACGTGGCTTCATGACCAGGTCCTCGAGGGGGTGGGGGAGAGTTGAAATTGAGGACTGTCAGTTAATATAGGTAGGCAAAGGTTGAGGCAGGAGGGGACTCCTGAGAATCCCCCGGAGTGACAACGAACTGCAGGAATGGAGAGAAAGGTTGAAGTTTGATGTCTTGTTGGCGGAGCTTTGAAAGTTTAGCGGAGGGCCAGTCTTTCTAACGAAGATGTGGACGAAGATGAGTAATGGAGCTGCGCTTTGAACGGCACTGTTGCTGGGCTGGAGACTGGATGAAGCAGGAATGACTAACGCTGGAGCTCCTGCAGCCAAATAGAGAAGCTGAATGATGAGAAGAATCACCGGAGCAGGTAGGAAAATAATTGATAATATCTTGGCAGCTTTGTGCAGAGAAGTGACCTGCAGTGAAAGGAGCAAGGCAACAGTTTAGATATTAGCGAAGACGTTCAGCTGGAGCACGAATGTTGGCGTCTGAGCGTTTGCTACAATGAAAAGACTAGACAGTATTTTCAAGACTCCCCCCTTGAGGTCATATAGAAGAGAATATGTGGTACACAGTGATATTCATCCTTCTGGTGAACCTTTGAAAGGCATATATCCATGTAATAGACCATGATGTAATACCTGTAAATATATTCATTCTAAAACTAAATCTTTCATTCATTCATAAACATTTTACATTTACCTCTAAAGGTATAGTCTACTGCATTATCTGCAAGAAATGCAACAGATTGTATATTGTGGAAACTAAAAGGCGTTTAGCAGACCGGTTTGTAGAACACTTAAGAAGCATTCGCATTAACACCACTGCATTTCCAGTAGCCCATCACTTCAACAGTGATGATCACACTGCTGAAGACATCACAGTCTGTGGGCATGTTAAGTAAGTGAGCCGCTCAGAGCGGCTCAGTAAAATAATCTATTTAACGGCTTGCTCAGTTCCACTGCCGCTCTGAGTACTCCTGAGCACTTTTCATCAGTGATCAGAGTGAGTGAACGGAATGGCCCAGTGCAAGAAACAAGCGGAGGTGACAGACAGAGTTGACAAATTTACCTTATATGTCATTGACAATGAATTAATTTGTCTTAATGAAGGTATATATTAATACATAATAGATTGTAAAAATTGCTGTTTTTAAATTTTTATAATTTAATTATTTCATTTTTAAAAATGTAGCGATCTTTGTATAGTTAATCAATGTATTATTATTTATAGTAGTGTTAATATTATTATTATTAATTTTCAGATCAATTCTATGCAATGTTAAACACCACCATATAGTCCCAACAGTCCCAACAGAACACCAAGCTCAGCGAGGTACTGGCATCGGGGAACAGTAACTTCACACAGGGCAAGATACTTTTTATTTATCTCCTTATACTGTATGTTAAAATGTATAAGTGAAGATTTGGATGATTTAAAATGTAGCATCTTCATATTAAAATGTATTGGTTGGATTAAAATACCAGTACAAGATTCCTTTTAAAATTAAACATTATTAAAAAAATATTTTTTTAAATCAAAATTAAACATTCTACTAGACTAACGTTTCTGACGTTTTACCTGTTTCTTTTTATTTATTTTGTTTACCTCGCAAGCAGACTAGTAATGTAACCAATTACTTTGATTAGACGTGGTGGTATTTATTTCCCATGCAGCAGCAGTAGCCTATTCTCTTTGGTGATGCAGTCACAGTAGCAGTGTTTTGTTTTTTTTTCTTCTACACATTATAAGAAAAGAATAATAAATACTAAATAAAATAAAAAGAGACCGTCTGTTCTAATTTCCTCACAAATTTCACTGCTTTACACTGCTATTTCAGCCGTTCAGTTCCAGTACTGAAGAGGCATTTGAAATGATCGACGATGACTGATAGACGATCAACAAGAAAAGCCTGTGGGAAATGAACATTCTGGGAAATTAACATTCTATTTTAATAATCATGACACCATCCAAAGAATTTTTGGATACTTACAAATCTTGAATAATAACAAGTTCACTGCACTGTGTTTACTTTTCTTTTTAAACAGCTGAAGAAGGGCTTTTTCTTTCATATGACTTCAATTTTGTACAGTGTAGGTATATATATATATGTATATATATATATATATATATATATATATATATATATATATATATATATATATATATAGGTTGATAAGAAGAAAAAATATTTAAAAATAAAAATAAAAATAATGTACACAAAAAGTTTAAATGATTAAAAAATCATTTATTTCAGGACATTTCGGGCAAAAGCCCTTCTTCTGCTGTGTAGAAAGAAAAGTAACACAGTGCAGTAAACTTGTTGATTTTAAAAAATTCTGAGGATGATGTTAAGATGATGTCAGAATAGAATGTTCATTCCAAGAGTCTCCAAAGTTCCAAGTTTGAAGATAAGCTCATGTTCTCTTTGCTTCCGAGTATAATTTGTACCAAAACACTGACTGATTCCGCAGATGGTGATGTCTTCAGCATTGTGATTATTGCTTTTGAAGTGTCAGGCTACTGGAAATGTCAAGGTGTTGATTAGAATGCTTTGTAAATGTTTCACAAAACGATCTGCTAAACGCCTTTTAGTTTTCCCAATGTATAATTGGTTGCATTTTGTGCAAATGATGCAGTACACTACTCCTTTAGAAGTACATGTAAAGGGCTGGTGGATGTGGAGTGATGATTTAGGGCCTCTGAGCTCACTTTGCAAGTTAATATATTTGCATGTCGTACATCGTGGTCTGTTGCATGGGACTGTGCCTTTTAAAGATGCTGCAGAAGAGCAAATTTAACTGTGGACCACGTATTCTTTTAGATTCTTGTCTCTTCTATAGGACATTAGTGGAGGATTTTTAAAAATAGGTGCTGTAGATGGATATATTATTGTATCTTGTAGGGTAGTTTTCATAGCCACTCGGAATTGATGATATACCGTGTTATCTAACACTTACCAACACATATTTGTCTAATTCTCAAAAAGACTTGACATCTGCTTAAAATTGTCAAGTGAAATAACCTCTGTGTATTCAACATATGTCCCTTTACAGTTCCCAAGCTAATTAGGGTTAATCTCTAATATACTAAAATATAAACAGTGACGACTTCATAAAGCACACTTTTATTTATGTTCTATTAACTTAATGAAAATAATGCTTTTTCATGTGAAAAAAGTTAAATAAATAAGAAAGATAAAGCAAATAAAAAGATGGCAAATAAACGTAAAATAAAACTTAAATAAATTCATTAAATTAAAAAATATTTAAAATAATAATGAAGAAGATTAAAAATGTTCTTTTTTGACCTCAGCACTGAGGTGAAGGCCATCTGGTCTGAAAAACTTAGCAACAGGTTGCTTGTTCCTCAGAAACAAGCGATTGCTTCTGAGGAAGAGCACGTTTTCCATTTGACAACTCCAGACCTCGATGCATCATCACAGGGCCAGGGTAAAATAGAGCACAACGCAATAAAAACTTTATGGGGAGAAGCTCTCTTAACTGTGACAAATAACTCCCACATAGCTCTAAGGATATCATAAGGCGATTCTCCCCGAGCCAGGTTATTTGTCCCAATGTGGATAACCAGCAATATATCCTTGTTTAGGGCCTGCAGGTAGTACACATACATAGTGTGTGCTGAGCTGCAGTGTGGTACTTGGATGTAGCATAGATGCGTGTCAATAGTGCATGTCACTAAACTGCAACCCATATATCTCGAAAACCCCACCTGAATAATTCAAACACGTATGTTTTACTGCCACATACCACTAAACAATCATGCACACGATACACACTCCGTCCTCAGAAGATGAACCTGATCATACTCTGTTCGCCCACCCTGCTAATATATATATATATATATATACAGTACTGTGCAAAAGTTTTAGGCATGTGTGAAAAAATGCTGTAAAGTAAGAATGCTTTCAAAAATAGACATGTTAATAGATTATATTTATCAATTAACTAAATGCAAAGTGAGTGAACAGAAGAAACATCTAAATCAAATCCATATTTGGTGTGACCACCCTTTGCCTTCAAAACAGCATCAAGCATCAATTCTTCTAGGTACACTTGCACACAGTTTTTGAAGGAACTCGGCAGGTAGGTTGGCCCAAACATCTTGGAGAACTAACCACAGTTCTTCTGTGGATTTAGGCAGCCTCAGTTGCTTCTCTCTTCATGTAATCCCAGACAGACTCGATGATGTTGAGATCAGGGCTCTGTGGGGCCATACCATCACTTCCAGGACTCCTTGTTCTTCTTTACGCTGAAGATAGTTCTTAATGACTTTCGCTGTATGTTTGGGGTCGTTGTCATGCTGCAGAATAAATTTGGGGCCAATCAGATGCCTCCCTGATGGTATTGCCTGATGGATAAGTATCTGCCTGTACTTCTCAGCATTGAGGAGACCATTAATTCTGACCAAATCCCCAACTCCATTTGCAGAAATGCAGCCCCAAACTTGCAAGGAACCTCCACCATGCTTCATTGTTGTCTGCAGACACTCATTCGTGTACGCTTTCCAGCCCTTCGGCGAACAAACTGCCTTCTGCTACAGCCAAATATTTCAAATTTTGACTCATCAGTCCAGAGCACCTGCTGCCATTTTTCTGCACCCCAGTTCCTGTGTTTTTGTGCATCGTTGAGTCGCTTGGCCTTGTTTCCACGTCGGAGGTATGGCTTTTTGGCCGCAAGTCTTCCATGAAGGCCACTTCTGACCAGACTTCTCTGGACAGTAGATGGGTGTACCAGGGTCCCACTGTTTTCTGCCAGTTCTGAGCTGATGGCACTGCTGGACATCTTCCGATTGCGAAGGGAAGTAAGCATGATGTGTCTTTCATCTGCTGCAGTAAGTTTCCTTGGCCGACCACTGCGTCTACGGTCCTCAGCGTTGCCCATTTCTTTGTGCTTCTTCAAAAGAGCTTGGACAGCACATCTGGAAACCCCTGTCTGCCTTGAAATTTCTGCCTGGGAGAGACCTTGCTGATGCAGTATAACTACCTTGTGTCTTGTTGCTGTGCTCAGTCTTGCCATGGTGTATGACTTTTGACAGTAAATTGTCTTCAGCAACCTCATCTTGTTAGCTGAGTTTGGCTGTTCCTCACCCAGTTTTATTCCTCCTACACAGCTGTTTCTGTTTCAGTTAATGATTGTGTTTCAACCTACATATTGAATTGATGATCATTAGCACCTGTCTGGTATAATTGTTTAATCATACACCTGACTATATGCCTACAAAATCCCTGACTTTGTGCAAGTGTACCTAGAAGAATTGATGCTGTTTTGAAGGCAAAGGGTTGTCACACCAAATATGGATTTGATTTAGATTTTTCTTCTGTTCACTCACTTTGCATTTAGTTAACTGATAAATATAATCTATTAACATGTCTATTTTGAAAGCATTCTTACTTTACAGCATTTTTTCACACCTGCCTAAAACTTTTGCACAGTACTGTATATATATATATATATATATATATATATATATATATATATATATATATATATATATATATATCACATATCATATATATATCATATATATACAGTCACAGATAAAAGTATGTAGGCAGTTAAAAAAAAATGAAAAAAACCACAAAGGAAGTGATTTCTATCATTTCTCATTATTCTATTGAAAGATATAAATTAAAGTAGAGATTCAGCTTCATAATAAAACAACAAATTATTACATAACATGCATAAAATGAAAAATAACATGCAAAAAACTAATTTCATGACTTTGACAAAAGTTTTGGGTACCATTACATTAGTATGTTGTGTGCCCACCCTTTGCTTCCTTTACAGCTTTCTGAAATCGATTTTGGTTTCCTTTTTGTAAAAGTAGCCTTAAAGTCAAACCACAAAATCTCGATGGGATTCAAGTCCAGGGACTGAGATGGCCAATCCATAATCTTTCTTTTTTTTCAGAAATTCCTTTGTAGATTTCGGAGAATGCTTAGGGTCATTATCCTGCTGGAATACAAACTTCCGTCCAATAATCCTTCTAGCACTGGGTAACAAATGAGAGTGCAAAATGTCTTGATATTTTGCAGCATTCATTGATCCTTCTACAATACAAAGGTTGCCAGTGCCTGAAGAAGAAAAACAAGCCCATACCATCACACAACCTCCACCATGTTTAACACTGCGCATGATTAACTTTTCTTTAGATTCTTCTCCTTTCTTCCTCCAAACATATTGTTGCTTTCTCGGCGAAAAAGGTTATATTTTAGATTCGTATGACCATAAAATTTGGTTGAAGAAATCATCAACTTCTTTAAGTATTCAATGGAAAACTCCAATCGCTTTCTTTTGTGTATTGTTTTTAACAGAGGTTTGCATCTTGTTTTTCTCCCATGGACATTCATCTTGTTAAGGTATCGCTGAATTGTTCGCTCATGAATTTCTTGACCATCTTCTCTCAATTCTTGTATCATATCTTCTGTAGTAATCTGAGGATTTTGCCTGGCTGCTCGAATGATTCTTCTTCCAGATTTTGCAGAAATCTTTCTTGGTTTTCCAAACCTGGAGCTAGTTGCAGTAGTTCCTGTTCTCCTGTTTTTGTCAATAATAGCCCCACACAGTGCTTTTCGGTAAACCGTGTCTTTCTGCTACTTTTCTGGTAGTTTCTCCTTTTTCATTTAGTTGTATCACTGCCATTTTTATATTGTTGCTTTTTTGAATCACAAATTTCCAATTTATTTTTCAGCACTTGATGATTATGTATTTATTTATTCTATAATTATCATCAGGTGTTGGTTTTCAATCATGATAATTGTCAATAATTAGCAACGAATGGGTTTCATACGAAATATGTTGATTGCCCAAATACTTTTGTCAAAGTATGAATGATTATTTTTCATTTTATGCATGTTATGTAATAATTTGTTGTTTTATTCTAAAGCTGAATCTCTACTTTAATTTATATATTTCAATAGAATAATGAGAAATTATAGAAGCCACTTTCTTTGTGGTTTTTCTCAATTTTTTAACTGACCAAATAATTTTGTCTGCGACTGTAAATATACTTCAATGGAAAGATTCCCTGCACTCTGATTGGCTGAGCTAGATGGATACAATCCCTAGTATATGCCTTTAGAATGTTTGTAACCACATCACAAAAGCAAATCAAACAATGTCATTCCACCAGTATTTATTTGTAACAAAATGTGATTTAAAGTCAATTTCAAACTTTTTAATAACATGTTAATTGAAGAATGGGTAAGTCAAAACTTCCCAGAAAATAATATGAGCACCTCAGATATGTCTACCAATGCTTAAAGGTAGTGGAGGAGTACTGTTGGACAAATTGAAAAACATACTATTGCTAGCAGGGTGGTGTGACAGTCTGGCTCGCAGTGGTGAGGTGTGATGACGTCACGGACCAGGAAGTAACTGAAACCAACGCAACGCAGCGTATTTATTAATAAACAAAACAAAAAGGCGCGTTGGCCAAACAAATAAACAGCAACAAGTATATTAAATATAGCAATTGTTTTTGCTCGCTCTCCCGTGTTCTCCCGTACTTTCCTCTGTACACTCCACCCCCTGCAGAACGGACAGCTGCAGGTTCTTATACTCTGGCCGAGGGGTTAACTAGTTGTTAATTATTTTATTACCCCTCGGCCACAGTCTGCACGCGTTTGGTAAGGATGCATGACTGTCAGCTAGTTAAATAATCAGTAGCTGATCAGTCATGCATCCTCACGGGGTTTTAAATATAAATAATAAAAAACAATAACAAAGAGGCGGCTTTTATCCGCGCCGAAAACAAAAATACAAATAATAATAATAGGGGCGGGACACTCCGCCACAGTTGGTTAAACATATTTTTTATATTTAAACAGAAAATAAATCAAGTGAATTTTATTAATCAGTTTTAACCTAACTTAAATATATCTTAAACAAAACTTTTAAGAAATGTTTTAAACCCATTTTAAAAAAGCCTTTTAATGTGCACACTCAACTAACTTGTATGTTTCAATAATTTAAAAAAAAATAAAATGATTATAGGGATCAACAGCACATACAATTCAGGGGCTAATTTTTAAATGTAGTTTTTCTTTGCTTATTGACTATTTAAAATCTGATATTGCACACACTGCAAAACACATTCTGGGCATGGTTTAGAATTTTAAAAATGTCAATAAAAGTCCATTTTACAATGTAAAACTTTTAGAACAAAAAATGTATATCTGTCATCTGACTGATAAGACTATTCTTTCAAATAATTTAAAAATTCTGAACGCTTATTTTGTTAACACCATTATTCATCCCCATTAACGTGACCACGCAAACCCATAATAACTATTAATATAAAACAATTCTAATATAATTCTATTCGATCTGCCTAATTATGAGTTGTTGAAAAGAAAAACAAGCTAGAATATGCATTTATAATGTTTTGCTCCTCACAGACTTTTCCTTCACAATATAGCTGTATGCTTTTGAATTCTAAATCTCCTCCTACAAAAGTTTTCAAGCATTCTCTCTAATGGAAGATCAAGGATTCATTCAGTGTAGGATTTGTTGGGGTCTATTTATCCATCACTTACTCGTAGCTATTTTGGCATTCTGTTAAATCCCAATTAATTCAAGTACTGTGCATGACTTTGAAGAAGAAGGAAGGGTAAACTTCATAGCCCATTCTATATTTGTTTCCCTAGTATAAGCAGCTGGCATCACAGACCCTGATTGAAATATCTTATCTAGTTTAACACCTAACCAACTGTAGTTATTCTGTGCATCATTGTGACTTGTCAAGACTGGATGAACTGACTTCCTCATTGGCTATGTTTGCATCGACTTCTGGCACCCAGAATGGAACGTTCTTTTTTGTTTCTAGATTTTGGAAATGTGCTTCCAAGCGTGGAACTTATGCGATAAACATTACTTCACACAAGACTTGCAACGGGATTACAGAAGAAGGAAGAAGGAAGTGTATTTCAGTCCCAGTAAGATGATGACTCTTCAATTTGTCCCTTGAATTTGACATATTGTGATCCATCAAACTATGTTAAGCATACCAAACTGGCACTATCCATATGGAAAGAACACATATTGTCAATATATTATACATACTGTATATGCAATGTATACCATTTTATATCTTACATATATGCATCACCTATCAATATATTGATGTACATATGTTCTTAATGTGTTTTAAATACAAGCAAAACAGGAACATGCATGATCAACATTAATGATGTCATGCAACTTGATTTGTATGCCATAAAAAGATAGATGAATGTGTGTGTGTATACAGAGAGATAGAGTAAATAAGGAATACTTTAAACATGTTCACAAAAATGTTGTACACATTTATATGACACGATTAAAGCTACCTTAGCACCCATATCATCTCATTGTAACATTTTACCAAGGAACAACCCTTGAATAAATATTAGATTGTCTCAGTAACTACAATACACAGGGACATATTTTCAAAGTGTTGACTCCAGTCTTTATTAACTCCTATCTATATATCGTGTGTTGCCTTTTCTGTAAAGGACAAGTCCTAGGAATGATATTTATATGAAAGTGTTGTAGTCTCACATTTTCTATTCTGGTTACAGTGTGTAAGTATATACATGTGTTATATAAATTGTGTGTCTATTCTAATATTAATTTTCACATTTTTCTTAACTGGACAATGGATAATATATAAACATATGTAGTCATTTGTATAAAACATTCACCAAATGAAGGGGTATATTTTCATTATAAAAAAAATATTTAGATTATAAAAAACACATATATTTAAAGTATAAAAAACACATTTAAATGATAAAATAACCATATATTTAAAGTATAAAGACACATATTTGGAGTATAAAAAACATATATGGAGGACAATATATGTGACATATACTAACACATAAAATCCTTATATTGAAAATCTATAAAATCGGGCCAATTTCATAACCAATCCGTATATAATTTATATATGAACATATATGTGTATACATAAAAAACAAATGAAGAGAAATAACAGGATATAAGTGTAACATATATTATTATTTAGCACACGATTTTATCCAAGGTGACTTACAGAGACTAGGGTGTGTGAACTATGCATTAGCTGCAGAGTCACTTACAGTTACGTCTCACACGAAAGACTGAGCACAAGGAGGTTAAGTGATTTGCTCAGGGTCACACAGTGAGTCAGTGGCTGAGATGGGATTTGAACTGGGGATCTCCTGGTTATAAACCTGTTTCTTTAACCACTGGACCACACAGCCTCCTATATTGCTTTTTATATATGTGAAATATAAGTTGTTTCCTTATGGGTGGCCTACCCACTAGCCTAGTACAATGATGGTATGATCGCATAACATTTTTTTAAAAATAACTTTCTAGTCTGCATGCCAAAAGCCTGTAAACATAGCCATGTATATGGTATACCATTGTTTATAAGGCTATCACAGGTAAATGCCCACATTATCCCACTTAAATCACAGGCTGTTCTGACCTTTATGGGTCCTAACATTAACACAAAATTTGTAAAAAGGGGACATTCAGTTGTCTTGCACTTTTGTCTTGAAATTATTCTTTTTCAAATGTTGCCGTAAGAACTGTAACAGAATTTAAACAAAACATGGAAAGAAATATGCACTCAGTTAAACACATTTAAACTGATATTTTTTCTGATAATAAACATTTAAGAATGTTTTTCTCAATTAATATTAAAATGCCAAACCAAGAAAATGATTTATTTGGATGCAGATATTTTTTTTCTTAATTTAGAAACACCACCTTTTTAGAATAACTATGTTTTTTGTTTTAAAAATAATGTAAGTGCAACTAAATCTAACATACTGTAACAATCCGGGGGTCTGCTTTACTAATACGGGACATAATTGTGTGTTTGCAGAGTTCTAGAATGTTCTTTGACCCAGAGTCAAGTTAGTTGCTACTACAGGTGTTCAGTGACGCCAGAAGTTAAAGAATTTCCACCAATCATGAGCTCAGTTTGCAGAACAGAGGGGCCCCTGTTGCAAGGAAAAAAAGGGATCAACACTTTGCAGAATGAGGGATGGGAGGTGGGGCAGATCATGCATAATTGGGATTGGTGGGTGATGTGCTGGGGGTGGGGATTGGACGAGGGCATATGAGGGAGTGAGGGCATTGGCGGGAAGGAGATCAGGGATTGGAGTGTTTAGTTGGCATGACACACGTCTGACGGTGTGCTTTACTTTCGTTTTACCGTCTGTGTAATCTTCTACTCTCTTTAAAGCAGCACACTTTACTTGCTGAGTATAGAATCCCTGCCTGCAATAGATCGCTGAATTTGTGAACCTGCAATATCTGTGTGAGCCTGCTTCATTTCCCACTCGTTGCTACAATACTTTGACTATAGCCACCTTGGCATACTGCTGTCATTAGTTTGCATAGACTAAGCCTCAAGGCATTCTACCCTTTATACTGCTCTGTACTCTGAAGCGTAAATACAACTTCTTGGGATGGGCACGACAGTGACACTCGAAGCCCAAACAGACTTATTAAACCCCATTATTAGCAACACTGACATTTTGAGGAAGTCTGGATTCACTACGGTTTTGTAGCAATAAAGATTTGGAATGTTTCCCTGACGTAATATTTACTGTGTAAGATATGTGGTGATGACATCATAACAACATAAGTGACAAAATAAGAAACTCTGCAAAGACTGCAAAGTTAACTACTGTGTAATTGTTCAGGAAATGTTTAAATGAGACACTTGATAAATGTAGGATACTAACCTTAAAGCCCTATGTAGTGCACAGACATCACATGAGGCCCATTGAAACCTTTTCCTTGTGCACGACTTTGGCAGCCTTTAGGTTTATGGATTTGTAACATGAACCCATTTCTGTGTAAATTATTGCTTCACTTGAAGAAACTGAGCAGCCTGGTGGAAATTTTTAGTTGGAGGACTTGACTCACCGATACTCTCAGCTGTTGCCTCATTGGAATACAGACAGCTGATTGGCACAAAAAGTGACATAAACATCAATAAATAAAGAAAGTTATGGCCAATGCTTTACATGTACATCAAGTTTTTATAATTATATATATATATATATATATATATATATATATATATATACAGTATATATATATTATTTTTCACTTACAACAACCATTGTAATGCATGTAATATGATGTAATCAGGAATACTGTAATAATGGGTGATTTCAACTTTCCCAGTATACAGTAAACTGGGAAATTCCTGTGGGATGTGGTAAAGTAGAAACTGAACTGATGGATGCTGTAAATAATTGCTTCCTGGCTTGTAAATTAGAAGCAGTACAACCACTGGGGTCATGATCACAGCTTGATTAATTTGAAATTAGCTGGGATTCCAGGCACAAGGCTATGCAAACAAAAGTGTATCATTTTAAGAAGATTACCTTTGATAGGAACTGAGAGAAATAGGCAGGGGAAATGTAAGGTATGACAGTTGAAGTTCAAAGGAATAGATATAACATTAGAATGCAGAGCAAAACTGAAAGCTGAAAAAAAAACAAGTTTAATAAGTAGTTGCCAAGATGGTTAAACAGATCAATAAAAAAAGAAAAGCTCCATACAGCGAAGCATGCAACGTGGACCCAATAAACTGCCCTTAGGCCCATTAAGAGCAGGAGCTCCTCTGCACATATCTGCGAAAGTGCGACCTCCCTAGTGCCATAGCATGGCATGGGTAGAGCACTTCGCAGGTGCCATCAGGTGGGCACCTCCCATCTTCAGTGTTTCGTCGAGTAGCCATGACACCCCAGGAAGGCTCAACAGTGTTGCTGGCGTCCCAGCACCTCCCATCCATCCCCCACCCACCCCAGCCCAGTTTACTTACCTCAGCCAGGCATTCCTTTTTATTGATGTTAACTTCCTTTATCACCTCTCCTTTGAGGTCCCCAATCAAACTTCTTCTTAACCAAAGCTAGTTGCTACTTATCTCTGCCTCCCTGGATAGAGCCTTCACTATAATCCGCAATTCTTTTCCACTGAATCCAGTACCTCTGAGCAGCCAGGTCATGGAGCATGACGAATCCCTGACAAACCACCTCTACTGGATAAACCCAGACTCTCCATCCCCCAATGTTCCACCTCAGCAGCTAACTCAGCATACCAGAGTTTCTTCCTCTCGTATCCAGAATCCTCCCATGCCACTGTTAGCTCCACCAGGAGAAAGGCGTGCTGAGACTGACCACAGGACAATGTCAGGTCGAAGGGTAGTTGTAGCAATCTCGGGGGGGTATAAGGCGCTGGACAACATCAGGGTGCATTCTTCATCTCTAGCAGTCTCCAATTGTCCCAGGCGAATCTTATTTCTAATAACCTTTCTTGTGGTTGCTCTCCTTGACAAAAGAATGTCATTCTCTGGTAGCCAGCTATTGCTGATATGGGTGGTGAGTTGTTGTTCTTCCAGTGCTAATGCCAAGAGTTGCAGTATCTGACCATGACACCCCGTGAAGCGAGCCTGGGTCAGAGCCACCTTACATCCTGTAAGAATGTGCTTCAGAGTAGCCGGTGATGAACACAAAGAATATGCTCCCTGCTTAGCCTGGGACACTGCCTCGACACACCTCATCCTCTCCTCTTGCTTTTGCACTTCAGTAACTCCCAACTTCCTCCTTTCAGCTGGAGTTGCTTTGTGCCACTCGGGAGAGCCAAACTGAGACCAGCCTCCTGTTCCTTATTGTACTTGCCCCATGATATCACTTATACCCTGCAGCCTTTGCATCTTCCACCACGTCCTTTGCTCCCCATTTTCTCACAGTACTCACTAGAAGTGGTACCTCCCTCACACACTCATCATGCAATTCCATCAGTATTGTTTCCAGATGGACCTTAGCGCACTTAAATTCCTCAGTTAGAGCTAGCCTGCTAAGGCTTTGTGGAACTCCAAGCCATTTCCTAATGTATGAACTAATTAAGGCTTCCAGTCTCTCTACTGTTGACAGGGAAACCTCATACTCATTAAGTGGCCACAACAACCTTGAAAGTTTACTGTGATAATAGCATCATAGTATAAGACCTTACATTTAAGAAAACAACCAATTACTGTTACAGATATGACAAAATAACACTACATATGTTTCTCTGTTATGATGTCAACCTGGGCATATGGCACAATTCTTTTCCTGGCTAGACTCTTTATTTTTGTGATTTATAATAAGTGTAAGTTGTATGTAGGTTGCCTCTTATCATAAGAGATTTCAGTTTGCAGAGCAGCACAGTCAAACATAATGATCATTTAGACTACAGTAAAGCATGGTAAAGCAGAATAAGACGAATTGCTTCATCGAATAAACATTGAAAAAGGATGGTAAACCAAAAAATGACCATGTTAATATTCTATAGTTAATTTCTATAAGGGATAACCCAAGACAATATTGTGTTTAAAAAGAAATATGCAACAACACAAGAAGCATCAACAGCAGCAAGAGTGATATAAAAGCCAGGAGTGTTTTTTTGACAAAGTCCCGCATAAAAGATTAATTCTCAAACTGAATGCAGTAGGGATTCAAGGAAATGCATGCACATGAATTAGGGAATGGTTAACATCTAGAAAACAGAACATACTGATTAGAGGAGAAACCTCAAAATGGAGCGAGGTAACCAGTGGTGTACCACAGGGATCAGTATTAGGTCCTCTGCTATTCCTAATCTACATTAATGATTTAGATTCTGGTATAGTAAGCAAACTTGTTAAATTTGCAGATGACACAAAAATAGGAGGAGTGGCAAACACTGTTGCAGCAACAAAGGTCATTCAAAATGATCTAGACAGCATTCAGAACTGGGCAGATAATGGCAAATGAGTATTTTGAATTGTCCTTATAAATCAGGATGTTTAGGGTGCTTGAGGAGTCACTTGTTGCAATCTTAGCTGATTCTCCTTATTATGTTACATCTTAAGTTCATATGAATCTCGTTACAACTTGGCATACTGATGTCAGCAGTTTCACACCAGCCAAGCCTGCAAATAAATAGTCTTTCCTAGTGCTAACACACCCATGTGATAGTATTTATTGCGAAGGGGGGAAGCTGTGAGGGAGTATCTGATTTACTCATGTGATCTTTAAAGTGTTTGTACTGTAGTACGGTGAAGGTGCACAGTGTTCAAGTTATTTTTTATTTGTTTTGGAAAAATGGCAGTGACTATTTATACTTAGATATGTGACACTTAAAAATAGAACCAGGTTGTGGTGGGCAAGGAGACACATACAGTCAGGGGAGTGCAGGTTCGTGCCAGGTTGTGCAAAGTTTCCAATTTTTCTGTGGATTCCACATGAAGCGTTTCACTGGCTCTGATGCTACCGTGGGTTACTTAGACTGTTTATACTCACAGCACAACGGTGAAGCCTACTGGTAGACACCTGCAGGGCTGGCTTTTGTTCTCCAGTGGCCGATTGCTCACTGATATCCTCTGTGGAGCACCTGGGAGTAAAGAGGCAATTGGTTTGGTCATGGAATCGGAGGATGCCCACAGGCCTTCAGTTCTCCCAAGCTGCAATGGGGATTGATCGGGTGATGGAGCATAATTGGACCCTTTAAATGAGAAAATAGGGGTAAAATAGGCACTAAAACATTTGTCTACTTGAAATTTTACTTTTGAATTATTTCCTTACGATTCCTAATATAGTTGACAACATGTCAAATGCCAATTGTAATCTGTTACTCTAAAAAACTTTGGTCAACTATGTGTCTGTGTGACAGTTAGATGGTGTTAGATCTCCTTTCCGACCTGTGAGGGCGCTGTGTAAACGGAACAGAGTACCCTGGACGGGATGGCCCAACAGTTAATTCCCAGGGTTAGGGAAAAGGGGACGTAGTGATGTGATCTGTTCCTTATTTATGGTTACGCTGAAACCGGAAGGACCTGTGTATTGCTATAGAGAAACGTGAGTGTTTTGTTTGTTTTGTCTAAAACACTGTTCATTGTTCATTGTTCACTAGACTAGACGGTTAACACGATCTGGAGCTGTCACCCACGGCTGGCAATAAACCCGGACAACACTGCACTACTTGTTCACCGTTGTTGCACGTAATAAATTGTACTTACACCACTCACTTTGGACTTGTGACCGTGTTTGTGTCTAATTGTGTTTAGTACTGTGTTTATTATTTATGGGACTGCAACCCTTTATCATTACTGTGCAATACACATTGCTGTGTCTTGCAAGCTCTTTATTATTTACTGCTTGGTCACCAAATAAACAAACCATTTCACCTGTACTTTGTTGTCTGTTTGTTTCATTGGATTACTGCACCTGCACTTCACCTGCTCTACACCTATGAACTAATTACCAATTTGCCACAGTCTGCCACATTACTTTAGTGCACTATGGTATATACAAATTGATACAATAGACATTATTTTCTGACCCACCAACCCTCAGTCAATTGATTAACAGAGGTGAATAACCTGCCCCCCCCTCCCCCCTCCCCTCCCCCAGACACACAGGTTATACACACATTGCTGGCACATTAGTCAGTTCAGATATATGCACATACATTATTGTACTTTGGTTTTAAAACACGTGAATCCAAAATCTCTGTAAAATATGTATATGCACAGCTGCTATGTAGACGACATGAAGCAATCCAGTTGAAATGACAAAGCACTTGGAATCAATACCCCTTTGTCCGATGTGCCCATATGATAAGAAGATATAACATTGCTAAATATTACATTTGTTTCCCTTGCAAGTTACTGTTGACACTACACGTTACTGAAGATAACTGGAGCCACATCGTTGTGCACACAAAATTGTGCACTTCTGATTCGATTCCAGCTATGTGCATTTATACAGTATATAGGATCTCTGCAGGATTTTAGCATAATAACAGTCCATCTAGAATGCACATGTAAATGAGTTTCCAGCCTAGCCAACTCCCCTTACTGTACAGTGCAGATGTTCAGAAGTCATGGATTTTACTGGCAGCACTCTCATGTTTTATTTTATTGATCACTCCTTGCAGATACTTCAGTGCTGCACCAGGTTCAGTCAACACTGAAAACATGTCAATTGTAGGGAAGTCCAGCTCTGAAATGAGTGCAAAGCTCCAAGTTTTTTTTATCACTAATAGCTATGAAAAATATGTTAACTATAAAGTGCACATATGGGAAAAGTGCGAGATCTAAGAAGTGATGATAATTCTTGTTAGTAAAAATGCACTGAAATTATTGTGTTAGCTATATGTACTTTAAGAAAATTCTCATAAAATATGCTTGCCATGTCCTTTGAATGAGATGTTAAACCAAGATATTGACTACTGTGTGGATGTAAAAGAGTCCCTATTCATGGCTAAATACCAGTAGGGTAGGGTCAATACAATTCTGTCTAATTCTCCAAGAAAAAAAAAAAGAAAAAAAAAACGCTTCAAAAAAAGTTAACATTTGTTCAATAACTATCTTTAGATTTGCTTACTTAAGCTTTCACTGCACCTTACTACACTTTCATAAGCATTTATTACAGTCTACCATATATAACTTTACCATGGTACAATTTAACAGTCTGAATGTGCTTATGCTTAAAATAGTTTTCCCTTGCTTTATATGCCTTTGTTTCATCTAGAATTGATTATTGTAATTCACTTTTTTTCTGGTGTGCTAAAACACGTGGTATTCTGCTTGCAGCTTGTTCAGAATACCACTGCTAGAATTCTGACTAAAACCAGGAAAAGTGAACATATTACCCATTTTGGCCTCTTTACACTGGCTCCTTGTGCAGTATAGAATTGACTTTAAGATTTTGCTGTTAACTTACAAGGTTCTGCATGGATTAGCAGCTAGTTATTAGCAGGAATTACTGACCCTTAACCACACTCTGAGATCACAGGATGCGGGGCTGATGATTATTCCTAGGGCCAACAAAAACCCAGTAGGTAGGGCTTTTTCTTGTAACGCTCGTAAATTATGGAATGCTCTGCCTTTGTTTGGGGCCGTTACAGTTTTCAAGTCAAGACTAATAATGCACTTTTATAAAATGGCTTTCTTATCTTAGTGGGTTTTAATGTAACTTTAATGTAATGTAACTGCTTTTGTATTATTTTGTGTATACTGTTATTTAAATGGTCTGACTGTGGCAGTTGTATGTGTGACATGCTATACAAATGTATTGTTATTTTTTCTTCTTTTTCTGCTATGTACTGTACAGTGCTTTGCAATACTTTTGTATAAAAAGCGCTATATAAATGCAATAAATAAATAAATAAATAAATAAATAAAGTAACCAAGCTTACCATCTTTTCACTAAGCTTTCACCAAGGTGCTACAGCAAATGTTAAACAGGCTTTTTGCAAAAGATATAATTTTATGAAAAAATCTAATTTCTATGAAAGGTTTTAAACAATAACAGTTAAAAAATATATTTTTGTCACTTCAAAATGTTTTCCTTCAGGTTTTAAGGCATAAACCATCCAAAGTGTTTGCTGTATTTGCTGATAAAAAAAAATAAAAAAAAACTATTTCTAGTAACCCGTAAATTAAGCAGCTATTATAAGATTGTTCTGCACCTTTCATCTTCTGTGTCTTTAGATTACCGTCTTGCACCTGCACTTTGTACCATCCAGAGATAAAGTTATCTCTCTTTTGGAAAACAAAGCACCCCGCCCTGCATTAATAAACCACTCACTGAGACTGAGAGAAGCAAATAACATCTTCAAGCTCTCTGTAAAACTGACAACTGTTGTAAACGGTGTGTGTACATGTATTACATTTAAAGATAGATTTGTGTGGTGCACAACTGGCGTCTAATATTCACAAAAAAGTTTAGCCTATTTATTTGTAAGAGGGAAAAAAAGTAAGCTATTAACACCTCTGTACGGTATGTAGGTTTGTTTCACTTGAGTTTGACATCTATCTTTGAGTTTTTAAATTTAGAGAACTTCTTATAAAATTGTGATAAAACCTTGTTAGGTTGAGGAGCCCGAATATATGTATGATCACTTGCATTTTATTTTTACATGTTCAATTTGTGGATGCACACAGTATGTCACAGGGAGCTACATTTGCATTACACTGCTTTTATGGTGTTGCCATGCTAACATTTACATAGGTGGTGCTCTGAAGAGTAATATAAATTGTTTTAACCTCCTTTAATACTCTGCTAGTTAATGCCGATTAGAAAAATAGCAAGGTTTAAAGGGGGTTTTGTTTTAAAATACTGTACATGACCATTCCTGGTAGATTGGTGATATACTGTAAAGGGGGTATCTTTTTCTGCTCCAGAGCAAAAGCTTACTAAATCTTTACCAAATTGTTTGAAACTGAATCTATTTTGGAGTTCACCTATGCATACTTAGTAAATCAGTCAATATCAGTATTTGTGTATTTAGCCCTGGGATTCCCAACATTGTTTAAACATCTAAGTTTATAATATACCACAGTGGACTGAAGACACCCATCGGTCTTGCCTATCAAAATCACCCCTCTAGTGCACTGGGGTTTGATATCTGTCCTCTAAATCACTGCAGGAAGAGCAATGAAAAAATAAGTAAATTTAAAAAAAGAAAACATAACAAGTGTTCTGGCTTTTCTGTTCCGTGTTGCTATGCCACATGTAGACACATTCAATAATTTGTAATACTGGGGAAGCAACACTGATAACGCAGGCAAGGAACACAGGAATTAATCAAAAATTATGTTTATTAATGGATCTTTTAACACTATAAAAAGTACTCAAGTTTAAATATATAAAAACATTAAAATGGCCAAGCACATGAATATAAGAAAATAACAATAATAAAATAATAATAATAAATAAACAATAAATAACAATAATAATCGCAATGACTATAGCAATAGAAACAATAATTATATCAATAGCAGCAAAAACAGCAATAATATTAAAGATCATAACTATATCAATAGCAATAAGTATAGAAATAGAAATAACAGCTATATCAATAGCAGCAAAGAATAACAAAAATAATAATGTTAAAACAGTAAAAAGTCCAGAATCCATCTTCTCTGCATCCCAATGCAGTATAGACTCAAACAGGCTACAGCAACTCTCGTAGACAGGAAGGGGCGTCAGCTGGTGACAGAAGTTCTCTAAGAAAGTAAAAACAATTGAAATCTTCAGCTAAGCAATCCAAGTTTTCAAGGACAGAGTAATTCAACAACCACAACACAAAAAAATAACTAGAGATTGAACACTTAACTTAGTGAGGGGGAGGTACGTCCACCTCTTTCCCTTCTGAGTACTCAATTAGCCTTGGCGCCAGTGCGCTCTCTATTGCTTCCCGGCTGGTGTATCTCTTTGGGTGGTGGCGACTGCAGCTGCTGGTCGACTCTCTCAGTTGCAGCTCTGCGTCTCTCGCTCTCTCTCTCTGTTGTGGCTCAAGGCAAACTTCCACGCTGCTCTTTCTTTGTTTTTCTTTCTCTCATGTCTCTATTCCAGTGTCTTGTTTCCTCACTTCTCTCCCCACTTCTCCTCTCACGTCTCCCCACTTCTCCTCTCACGTCTCCCCACTTCTCCTCTCACGTCTCCCCACTTCTCCTCTCACGTCTCCTCTCACTTCTCCTCTCACGTCTCCCCACTTCTCCTCTCACTTCTCCTCTCACTTCTCCTCTCACGTCTCCCCACTTCTCCTCTCACTTCTCCTCTCATGTCTCCCCACTTCTCCTCTCACTTCTCCTCTCATGTCTCCCCACTTCTCCTCTCACTTCTCCTCTCATGTCTCCCCACTTCTCCTCTCACTTCTCCTCTCATGTCTCCCCACTTCTCCTCTCACTTCTCCTCTCATGTCTCCCCACTTCTCCTCTCACTTCTCCTCTCACTTCTCCTCTCACGTCTCCCCACTTCTCCTCTCACTTCTCCTCTCACTTCTCCTCTCATATCTCCCCACTTCTCCTCTCACTTCTCCTCTCACGTCTCCCCACTTCTCCTCTCACTTCTCCTCTCACTTCTCCTCTCATATCTCCCCACTTCTCCTCTCACTTCTCCTCTCACATCTCCCCACTTCCCCTCTCATGTCTCCCCACTTCTCCTCTCACTTCTCCTCTCACGTCTCTCCACTTCTCATCTCACTTCTCCTCTCACTTCTCCTCTCACTTCTCTCACGTCTCCCCACTTCTCATCTCACTTCTCCCCTCACTTCTCCTCTCACTTCTCCTCACACTTCTCCTCTCATGTCTCACCACTTCTCCTCCCACTTCTCCTCTCACGTCTCCCCACTTCTTCTCTCACTTCTCCCCTTACTTCTCCTCTCACTTCTCCTCTCATGTCTCCCCACTTCTCCTCTCACTTCTCCTCTCACTTCTCCTCTCACTTCTCCTCTCACGTCTCCCCACTTCTCCTCTCATGTCTCATGTCTCATGTCTCACATCTCACATCTCATGTCTCCCCATCCCCTTCTCAACAGATGTTTTCAAGTGCCTTATAAACCCTTTAGTCAATTAGGAAAAACTTAAAGACCCACGTGTGGAATGTGTTTCACAGACAGTTCGTTGGTAATTGTCAATTTGGTGCAGTCCAGGCAAATGCCGTGATTCACAGTCATTAGTGCAAATAAACAAAAATCTAATACAAAAGCAAAACATTGCACAATCAATCATAAATAGTGCGCAGTGAAATTACAAAAACGGATCTTAAAGAAAAATAACTAATACACATATGTATGAAGATCTTTTTTGTAGATCCTTTTATTTTATCTTGGCTGTATTTGTACATGTGAATTGTATTTGGTTAGATATCACTTATTATAACCAATACAATCTTAGTTTGTGGGAAAAAGTCTTGGGATTTCAACGCAGTGCTTTAGACATGCTAGGCCATGCTTACTTTATCCATTTGATCCTAAACTGGATTGAATACTACCATCCAATTTTTCTTTTTGGAATAAAAAAAAAACTCAATAAAGTCAATAAAATTATAAAATCTGGAAAACAAAAATGCATTTAATGCATTTTACTATAGTTATGATCAAAGTTAAAGTACATTTCTTTGGTGTCAGTGCATTGATAATATCTGCTGTAGTTTACCATCATGAGAAACAGTGGCCTGTCCTGCCTGTCCTACTCTCAAATCCAAGCGATTATGATCTGTATTATAATCTGATGGACCACCTAAAGGTAAAAAAACACAGAGGTCGCAGTCAGCTTCTGGCTCCCAGCAGACTCCTATACCAGTTATCATGAAACTGGTGGACAGGCTGAAGCTGTGTCTTGTAAACTTTTTACAATAAAGTGCCCTTTTTCCTTTCTATTTATGTTCCCATCCACAGCATGTAACGACCCACTAAAGTTACTTCAAGCCTCCCAATTTAAACCCACCTGGGTTAGAGTGTCTATCTGCAAAGACTCTACAGCAAAATGATCATCTATGAGACAACTTCTGGGGGATTCTTGTGCAGTCATCCATTACATTGAATCATTTGACTATCTATTTTTAAAAGATTTCTCTCGAGGAATGAGCTATTAAGCTGCTACATGTTTCAAACACGGTTAATCAGTAAATATCTGTTACACCTGGCACACAGCCAACGCTGCTATGGAGATGTTCACCTATTTATAGTCACACCTTCCTATGCAGCCACACAGGATACCACTCAATGGCTGTGCATGCTTGCCCCAAGTGTTTATTTAAAGCAAATGTTGTTGTTTGGATGACAGTTTTCAGAACCTGGAAGGAATTTCATTGCTCAGCAATCAGCTCACAAATGAGTGGTCAACCTGTAAATTGCCTGTAATCAAAATAACTAGCAATTGTGACACAAACATATTTATTTGCTATAACTTTTATAACCAGTATAACCTTTTATTGAGGTGTACAGCGTTTTGAAGTGGTAATGAAAAGTGCTAAATCCATATTGAATTGTATTGTATAGGACAGGAGTAACCCATATGGAAAGAATACATATTTTCAATATATTATAAATATATACAATGTATACCATTTTATATGTTACATATATGCATCACATAGCCATATATTGATGTACATATGTTCTTAATGTGTTTTAAATATAAGCAAAACAGGAACATGCATGATCAAAATTAATGATATCATGAAACTTGATTTGTATGCCATAAAAAGATAGATGAATGTGTGTGTATATAGACAGATAGAATAAATAAAGAATATGTTAAAAAATGTTCACAAAAATGTTGTACACATTTATATGCAAAAATGTGAGTTAATGCACTGATTCCAAATATGAAAATAACGAGAATAAGAATTACAAGATTTTTTTTCTTTATTAAAAAAAAATAAAATAAAAAATGTATCAATTTATATTTTTATCATACACTATAAACATTTTTGTAAATAGCATAAAATCACTTTCTGCTTAAAGCTGCTTTTTACCTGCAAAGCGTATATCAAACACGCAGGTCATATAAGATACAAGATAGCTTAGTTACACAAGACACAAATAAAGCTACCTTAGCATCCATATCATCTCATTGTAATATTTTACCAAGGAACAACCCTTGAATAAATATTAGATTGTCTCAGTTACTACAATACACAGGGACATATTTTCAAAGTGTTTACTCCAGTCTTTATTAACTCCTATCAATATATCTTGTGCTGTCTTTTCTGTAAAGCACAAGTCCTAGGAATGATATTTATATGAAAGTGTTGTAGTGTCGCATTTTCTATTCTGGTTACAGTGTGTAAGTATATACATGTGTTATATAAATTGTGTGTCTATTCTAATATTAATTTTCACATTTTTCTTAACTGGACAATGGATAATATATGACCATATGTAGTCATTTGTATAAAACATTCACCAAAATGAAGGGGTATATTTTCATTATATATATATATATATATATATATATATATATATATATATATATATATATATATATATATATATATATTAAGAAAAACATATTTAGAGTATAAAAAGACATATTTAGATTATAAAATAACCATATATTTAAAGTATAAAAAACACACATTTAGATTATACAAAATGTATATAAAGTATAAAAACACAAGTAGATTATAAAAAATATATATTTAAAGTATAAAGACACATTGGGAATATAAAAAACATATATGGAGAGCAATATATGTTACATATACTAACACATAAAATCCTTATATTGAAAATGCTATAAAATCGGGCCAATTTCATAACCAATCAGTATATCATTTATATATGAACATATATGTGCACACATAAAAGCCAAAATGAAGAGAAATAACAGCCTATAAGTGTAACATATATTGCTTTTTCTATATGTGAAATATAAGTTCTTTCCGTGTGGGAAGTGATTCACATATGAGATAGTGAGCACTGTTCACAAAGCTTTAACTCACAGACTGTTTTTAATAATAAATAAAGTTCCATGGTAATGCTCTCGACTGTTGTAAATAAACCAATAACAGTTTAGAACAGAGCAACAACCATTTTTGCCTTAGCATACCGACAGAAAGTTTGCAAGTAAAACCTGCAAATTGCACCCGGAATTATGATGTTCAAGCAATTGCATTCGGTGAAGTTCACCAAATCAGATAAGGTTATATTTATTTCAGCTGCAATGTGTTAAGGATTACACCGCGATAACCCTAATGATCTGTCTAGCCCCATTTTGTAAAATATTCCTACAGTATCTGCAATAAGGTAGGAATACCATCAGTTGTTTCTAGTTAGTTAATTAATGTGTTTTTTTTTCCCCATGCACATAAATTGAGACAAAGTTGTAGGCAAGAATATCATTTTAGATACTGGTAATGATACTGATATGCAAAATATGCATAATGCACAAAACAAAATAGTGATTAATCATATAAGTGAAAACGGATAGCGAGTGAGCCTGTATTAGAGACATTAGGTTTGAATCATACCTCAATAAGGCAAGATAGATGAGTAGAATTCTGGTGCTGGTGTTGAAGCAGCTATTTCCCTTAAGGCTTTCCATTTAGTGTAGTTTGTTTCAGGTGACTATATGTTTCAATCACTGTTAATGAGTAACTTCTGTTTGTTATCAGCTCCTTTAAGATCAACAAGCAGGGTGGAAAAATCAAGATAAAGATACAAACTGTCAATGTGGTACCCTCTGTCAACATTAAGAACCCTCACAAGATCAATCCTTCCTCTCCTGCTGTGACATTTTACATTGTTCTATTAAAATTGTGGTTGAAGCATTTATCCACAATCACACAATAAATGATTGCTATAAATATACATTTTAACACAGCCTCCTCCAACCTGTTTTACTGCAACACATTACAGATTAAAACTGTCCAGCAAGGTCAAAATGGGACCCTGCAGGACCAAGGGTGTTGATGACTTGGCAAATTAAGAGATACAAATTACGAGACTGCTTAAGTTAATGTCAGTTTTAAAGAAGTAACACAAAGCAAAACAAACAAAAATGCCAGTGGGATAGTCATAATACAATTTTACTTAAAATGGTACCACATTCTCAACATTTTCATACAAATATTACCGAGTAATTATATACTGTATTACAAAAATGTGCTATCATATCAGTACCAGCATGCTACAATATCATCATATCAGTGTTTTTCTACAATCTATTTCCTATTTTTTAGGCACTTCGCTTATGCGTTGTGTCTTATAACGCCTTAAGTGTGCGGTTATATCATGTCAACCCAACCCCTGGAGTGCCTTAGTGCTTCACTAATCAATAGTTCCACATTAAACATGTGACAATGGTCCTAGGGAGGCATGTTTTATGCTTTTTATGCTTTAAAAAAATCATCTTAACAGATGCAGTTTTATGGTTTATGTGTACGTTGTACCACTTAATTGCAATAGTTGTCTGGAAGCACCTAAAATAATTTCCATAAGATATACAGAAATATGCTACACAAGCTGCTCAGTACAGAGCTTTATCAAAATATTTACATCAAAAACAAGTTGGTATGTTTAAAAAAAAAAAAAAAACTGGTAACAAATTATCTTTGAAAACTTAAATTAATTAACAGTGTTGCTTATTTCTAGTTTTGCAACATTACCAATTTTTCGCAAAACACCTGCTGCAGCGCAATCACATTCTTTGTAAATTGGGGGGCAGCAGTGTGGAGTAGTGGTTAGGGCTCTGGACTCTTGACCGGAGGGTCGTGGGTTCAATCCCAGGTGGGGGACACTGCTGCTGTACCCTTGAGCAAGGTACTTTACCTAGATTGCTCCAGTAAAAACCCAACTGTATAAATGGGGAATTGTGTGTAAAAATAATGTGATATCTTGTAACAATTGTAAGTCGCCCTGGATAAGGGCGTCTGCTAAGAAATTAATAATAATAATAATAAATTATAATTGTCATAAATTAGACTAACTGAGTTAGGCTTTGAGACGTATAATACAGTTCAGGAACAGTAAACTTTGAAGATAACCTAATCTCCATTCTATAATTTTATTGTGTAATAAATCATTTTCAGCTGTTTATTCCATTCCTGTGTAAAGGGAGAGCACACATTTCACCGTTTTGTACTGCAGTAGTTGAGTATTCAATGTTAATCAAATGAAATAAATTCACTAGCTAAAAGTTACTTGTTTACTCTTCATTTAAAGGCTTGGGTGGGGGAAAATCAACAAAATCGTATTTTTTTTTTTTTTTAAAGAATATGTTTATATATTTGACTCATTGACTTTTCTTTTTACAGTACATGTCACAGGCTAAGCTGTTAGCACAGAAACAATAACACAAATGTTCAGCCTATTTGAGAGGTTGTTTTTTAAAGAATGAGGCCCCTTCTGGACTCATTAGGTCCATTCACCCATAAGATTTGATATTATAAGTCAAGCACCCATCTGCTTCAGAGACATTACGGCCACAAGCTTGTCTGCTCCCTCAATCCAAAAACAATAGCCAGTTACAGTTTGATCAAAAGATAATCAGTGGTCTGCATATTGTGTCTTTGAGGCCCTGACTGTCGTGTGTTGGGGGGTTAGATCAACAGCACATAGGCTGGGATTTTTGATATGTTGATTGCCATAATTGTTTGCCACTGAGATTAACTTGCTTAGTGTACACAGTTGTAAATGCATTTCTTTGGCAAAGTATGGGGGTTAAATTGACAGCAAGTCTGAAAATCAAACTTGCCAAATACTATTGGGTGGTTTCAATATATTCAAAGCCTTTTCAGTGGCAGCCACAAAGAATGCCTTCTGAAATCATTCTGTCTACAAAATGTTTTGTTTTTCCAACAGATCTTGGCCTAGATTTATAAGCCATTATTGTGTAATTATCATTGTTTATGACGGACTCACTGTGTAGAAGACTTCTCAGTCAATGACATGTGATGCCTTATATTTTAGCCATTTGACAATGACTTGGAAGTAGTTTAGGAGTAGCCTTTATACTACTTAAATTGGTTTAGTAAATACTAGTCTTATTTTGGTGAAATGACTGGAAGTGGTTAGACACAGAAATGAAAGTCCTAAATGTTCTGGACTCTAGTGGATGATCATTTTCTAACAGTAATGTTAACCTGTTTTACTTCAGTCATTCCCAATAAATATAAACCCAGACCTAATATAAAAACAAGGGACTGCAGGTAAGCAACAAACGATAATGTATAATTCATGAACATATTTTGATTGTTCTAGAAACACAGACCATTAATATAAACTCCCAACTAGCGCAACATAAACATAATTAAATACAATTAAAAAGTGCAATGTAGATTAAACGTTGATATAAAGCATAAAAAGAATAAACAAATAATTAATCAAGCAGCTAGATTTTAAAAATTAAAAATAAATCGAGGTGACTAAGAAAGAAAAAAAGGAACGCTAGGGAAAACGGTATTAAAAAAAAAAAACACAGGTAGCAACACACTACCTTTCTCTTTAATTGGATACCTCTGTAAGATGAGTAGCCAATCACATCCATGAATTTTTGTTATCACGGCTCTGAAGAAGTCAGCAGCGCGCAGACTGGGATTGTAATTCCAGAAAACCATTGTGCGCACTGATTGGCTGACGCGCTGCAGTCGTCTGTGAGCGAGGAGGCTATAAAGTTTCTGAGACGCTCATACATTTGCGTTCATTTGGTGTTTGTGTATTGATGCGTTTGAGGGGACAGTTGCAGTACTTGAAGAGGTGGCTGTGTGAATTTCAAAGGGAAAGCCTGTTCGTCAAATTATTATTATTTTTTTTTTATATATTTCAAAAAAGGTAAGCGGAGTGATACTTTTGTATTAGTAAAATGTTTATCTTGAAAACCTTACATGGTAGTTTGAAAGCCAGGCGATAAACATACAGTTTGGTAAAGGAACGCCTATTTATGTGTTATTTTTGAAAGTCATTGTAATTGAATGGTATAGCTTTATTTATCATTAAGCTTAAATGCAGCTGTGCAAATTGTTTCTGTTAAATAATATTATATTAATACACGTTTTTCTTTCTTCTAAATTCAGCACTTTAACGTAACTAACTTGCACGAAGATCTAAAACAATGGTTGCCACGAGCACAATGAAGAGCAAAAATTCAGAATGCATTTCAGAGCTAATAGACCGGAGACTTGACCACGCACAAATAGATGAAGGTAGGTGTTTGTATGCAATTTAAATGTATAGCCGAATGTCTCCAGTCCAGCATAAACAGACGTGCCACGGCATGTATTTAACTACAAAGACTTGCTGCAGGAGTAGCGCACAGATAACAAGGGAGGGAGGGGGTTCTAATTACGATGAAGTCATCGTTTTTAACTTTATGCTTTAAATTCAGATGGACTCGTCTGCTGCATGGACTGCGCAGACCGTAACACAATCAATGGGCAATTCTTGAAATATCATTTGATAAGGATTTTTTTGTTACCTTTTGCTGCATACTGGTATTGCAGTCCTTCAGAATACTGAATTACCCCACAGCATCAAAAACAATCCTTATGTTCGGCAAACGAGATTATTCCTAAATCTCAGTAACCCTAATTTTAAATGTATAAAATCTGAACTATAACGATTTCTAGATAGCAATCTAGTTTAATACTAATAACATTCATTGAAAGAAGTCACTTTGACTAGCTGAGCTAGTTCAGCATTACAGTTCTTGAAATATGATTTTGTAAATCATCCATCTGTCATTCATTCATTCATTCATTCTTTCATTCTGTTTGGAATTTATGGCTTTCTCAGTTAGTGTCGCTTTAAATAAACGGTCCAGCTGTCTCCAATATGATATGCAGGACTAACTCATTTGAAACTTGATAGCTTGCCTGCTGTAGTTGGAGATGACAAACTCTGTTGTCGAACTCCTTGTGGTTAAGTAACACAAGCTAAAGGTTTTTTTTGTTTGTTTTTTGTAATTTAGCACACTAGAAAAGCTTGCGCTGGCCCAAGATAATGTATGTCCTTGAGTTTTCCTAAAGCAGTACTTTTGTTTCTATTTTAAAGTTAATGATTTTAATTCCATGTCTTTATACACAGTATACGTTGCCCCTTATTAATTTCCCCACTGCAAAGGGTTCAGAAATAAAATAATTTAGCCACCCTTTCTCTGCTTGGTCATGTTTTGTGTTGCACACAGTTACATGTGTTTGCAAATGTATGTATTTATTATTTATTTCTTGCAGACATAAATAGTAATAATTAGATATGCTAGCAAATCTAATTGTAACTATTCATGCTTTTTTAGAACTGGACTACTGGTATCATGGCCTGATTGAGCCCAATCTGAATGGAGAGGTGTTTGAGGAAAGAACCTGCCAGAATTTGGCCAAGATGTTTGAGAACTGCCTATCCCGAGCCAAGAAGACCAAACTGCACTGCTCAGAGGTTCTGGTCCCTGAGAAGCTCACCAGCAGGATAGCTCGTGACGTCCTGAGGCTCTCTTCTGGTGAGCCCTGTGGCCTACGGGGCTGCATCCTGTTTATCAACCTGGAGGTCGAAAACGTCTGCAAAAAACTGGACCGGATAATCTACGACTCCAGTGTGGTGCCCACATTTGAGCTGACCCTGGTGTTCAAACAGGACAGCAGTGCCTGGCCCAGCCTTCGAGACTTCTTCCTCATCGGCGCTTGTTTCACTCCCGGTTCCGCATGCTCTGAAGCTCAGCCCGGGTTTAGACTGGTTAAAAGAAACTGTATTCCCGTCGGCTGGTACCGTTGTAGAGGAGTACTGAAACTTCACGCACTTCTGTTTTGGCAAAACCTGAATGTAAAACCACGTGTTTGAGACGGGTGGTCTTTAAACTATTGTTTTGTGTTGCATATTTTGAGGGGTGGGGGGGTGGGGGGGTGGGGTGCTTTGCAAAGATGTAGTCACTTTAAAAAGGTGAGCCTTCCAATGGATTTCACCTTTTCAGGCTTTTTTTTTTTTTTCCTTTTAGTACGGCAGCTTTATCATTTGTTTCCACTACAAATGTACATGGGTGGTATAGCAAGTGATCAAAATGTGTCATGTTCTAGCGAAGAAATCTTGTGTTGTCCTTATTTCATTTTAAGCACACTGCAACCAATCCTTCACAGTGGGTCCACTCGAATGACTATTGTCTTCAGCCCATGACTTTGGATTTTAGGTGGCTGACTGTGTATTCAAATGGAAGCAGACCATTTTTTTTTTTTTTTGAGAAATTTGTGATGACTGTTCCATCTAACATTTAGATGCAATAATTGGTAATTTGGTACGTGACAAGTACTTAATTTAATGTATTAACACCTGTGGATCCAGTTCTTTGTGTTAAATAAGAGTCGCTTACTCTGATTTAACCTTGACTAATTGCCCTTGGCTGCTTGCAGTGTTTTAACAGTAATGCTTTGCAACAGTGACAGTAAAGGTGTGTGGGTTTATTTTCTTTCATTCATTCACCCCCACCAAGCCATGTTGCTAGCGACGCTCCTAATTTAGTGTTTTTACTATTGGACAAGATAGCTTGCACAGTAGTCAAGTGGACTTGCAGAACACATTTTAAATAATTTTAAACTGGTAGCACATGGGTCACTAAAACAAATCCTTGAGTCACCAGCCACTTAACCCTCCTGATGCTTGAGGTTGTAGATCTGTTTTTGTGTTTTTTTTTTTTTTTTTTTTTGTTTTTTCCCCCCCCAGTTCTAAAACACGGTGCCTTTTTTAGACAAGTTCAGTAAAGATTAGATTAATTTAGGGATATTAGGGTTTTTTTTTCATTTTACTATTTGCACTTGTATATTTTTTTTGCATTGGCGATCATTGCACAATTGGAGAACATTGTTCATTATGGTTTGTTGTCATTGTAGTGCTCAATAGACTTTAGACTTTTGTACACTTTCCATTTTTACAAATGTCAAGATGCCTTTCTAAGGTGTTTACTGCTGCAGTGCTGTTACTCGGCAGCTGGAGCCTTCTGTGCTTAAATTCCTGTTAAAGGAAGACAATATTTTGTCTTTTTGACAATAAAAAATATTTTTAAATTTGTGGTTTTTCTTTTCTTCAGACTCGATGCTAGAGTTAACAGACTTTGAATCTTCATTTCAGTTCTACAGAAATGTGATCTAAAAATTCACTTTGCATACTGGTTATTTATTTTTTATTTAAATCCAGCCCAGATTTTCATAAGTAAAGTATTTAGTCATATACCTGATATCATACATACAAGATATTTAAGAAAATAGATTTCTGTATTTTTTAGACAAAATGCATCCGCTCCAAGGAAACCTATTTTTCATGTGTGCGTACTTTAGTTAATATATTCACACAAGGCAGGATTCAGGTCTGGCTGCAGGGGTAATTGCAAAAACCATTTTTCACCTTGCTTGTTTTTGTGCAGGCTCCTTGGATATAAATAATTCATGTAGCGGAGCAGATGCTGAAATTGACTCGAGCCTTCATAGATGCAGAGTTGTTGTTCAGAATTTCACTCTTGTAGCACAATGCAGTTCTTTCATGTGACTAACAAACAAGTGGAACTGAATGGCACAAGTGTTCCATTAATACGAAACAGCGTTTTTGTTTAATGTAAATGGGGAGAGTGGGTTCGGTACTATTTATACAAGTAGTTTTTTTTTCCTTTTCTTTTTGTTGTATTTATTGCAAACTGTATATTTGGCTTTCCAGATTGCAAAAGATTCTTGTTGAAATAAATTCAGTCCTAAATGTTGCTTTTTAATATTTAAAAAAAAAAAAAAAAAAAAAAAAAAATTCAACTTCCTTAATCCAGAATCTATTTTGTGGATATTCTATTTAAAATATATATATATTGGAAGAAATAACTCAAGGAAATCTGGCTTTACAATAAACATCTGGATAGCAAAACAGTGCAGCTGTTTGTTACTGTCCAACATTATCATACCTACTTTCAAGTGTGATTCATACATAATCTAGATTTTAATCAACCGTTCCTGCATCTGGATTGCAATATTATTTTTTCCAACAAAGTTTACAAAAACTGTTTCCCTGTCTACTAACAACACTAATTTCTCCTTGGTCCTTTGAGTGAAACAGGTATTACACATGTTTCTGTGTGTATGGAAATCACCACATTCACTGATAACCACACAAAGAAGACTTGTGCAGTCAAATAAACCATCAACTGTACGCCATCTGGAGTCATTTATTCTACTTACTTGTCAGAATTGAAATCACACTATGTAGGACAAACGTGTAATTGTGTGCACCAAACAATTATATTTAATTATGTTTTTTAGTAAGAATGCTCCACTTGCAGTAGATTTCCATGCATCCATAAAAATGATGTGTTAAGGTTTTCGTGTTGTGTCTTGCACTGTTTCTTAATTTAATCTGGCTTTATTTAGCTCATATGCACAGAGGAAAAGAATAAATGCTTATTCAAAAACTTGAGTTAAGAATCCTGATCAGTTGTAAAGATCACATCTCAGCTAATCACTATATATATATATATATATATATATATATATATATATATATATATATATATATATATATATATAACTTTACAGAGGAATTCATGCAACAAATGTTTTTTTTATTTTTTATTATTACTTAAAAACTTTAAAAATTAAAATGTGACCCACTCCAAAGGTATTTGGATTTAGCAGTTTATGCTGCATTGTGGTACATTTCTTTGTAGGTTTCAACTTCACTGGGTTTGCACAGGTTATTAGGAACCAGGCAGCAACAGCAGCTTTTCATCAATAATTTAGCATTTTAAGTAACTGCATATTGTATAATAATATTAGTACCAAAATATATTAAACTAAAGACACAGAGGGCCATTGATAATATTGCTAGTTCCAATAAGAGGTAAGAAAATGGATTTTAAAGCTTTGCTTATCACTCCTTTAACAGTATAGAACAGCTTCAGACATTTCATTTAATTCCTTAAAATAGTCTTAAAAACGGTCTTTAAATAATGTACATGTTAACCCATAAAAAATACACACACACACACACACACAAAAAAAAACAGTATAGTTTTTGGATAGTACTGTTGTTTATAGATGGAAAGCTTTGTGAACAGGATCCATTATTCCCAAATGCATTAGATTAAATGGAAATACAACATTTTATTATTTTTCAAGTTTTTCTGAAACTAATAAAGCTAATTTCTGAAAAAAATAAAAGCATTTTTATTTATAGAGGTAAAATCTGAAACTGTTCACACAGCGTTGTCCGGCTGTAAGACTCGGATATACATTCTGCTTTTCTGGCCCAAGTCAGTTAACTTTATCACTAAACAATGATCTCTGGGACTGGACTGAAGAAGAAATTTGGAACACACGATCAAGCAGCTGTGATTAGTTGTCACCAGTCTTAATTCTTTAAAGCTCTGTCACATAAATTAGCCTGTTTTTTTTTTCAAAGTTTTCCAGTAGATTTTGTATTTGTTAGTCATATTCAATACACTTTAGTGTTGTTGTAAAGCAACAGTTTAATAAATAACAAACTTTGAAACAAACATAAATTAAAGCTTTTTGAATGTGAATGGCCCAGTTAAAATAAAAATCAGAGGCACTTTAAGACAGAAAGAGAAAGAAGTCTTATTATATCTTTCTTACAATCCATGAAAAGTTAGTCCTGTTGTTGCAAAGTCCACATTTGTTCTGACACCTTTTTCAGGCTTTCAAGAGCTTTGGTAGAATTGAATGATGTTCTCTTTATTTGCAGAAGAGAACAAAAGGAGGATCTGGCAAATGCAGCGGCATGTCTGACCACTGAATGAGGAGTAGCCCATTTCAGAGAGCTGTTATAGAGCTGTTTAAAATGGCTTGGCTGGGATTGCTGTGAAGTTTGCACAGAAGGGTCAGTTCTAAAAACAACCAGTCCCTGTACTGCCCTAATTTTAGTAATTTAACTTAGAACGTGGTTTAGAGCCAAAACAGCCAAGGTGTTAGTGTAGTATGAACACATCTCTGGTAACAGATTTGTAGGGCTTTGTACCTCAGCTAAACCTTTTCTAAACATTGACTTAAACCTAATTTTGTCTCCCCTTTCACTCGCAGAAGAGAGAACTAGTAAACAATCCCATCAATCACTGGGGCAGCACTGCCTGCTGAGAGACATGTTCCTAATCTACCAAAAGAGTCACAAGCTGATTAAAAAAAATAAAAATGTTAACATTAACTCCCCAAAACACAGACACAACCTGCTCTTATCCATTGCTTCTACTGATAAAGAATTCAAGATAGTCAGACCTAAAAAATAGCATTCCCAAAACTAATTCAGGCCTGTCTAAAAACTGTTAAGTGATTATTTGTCCTGATGCATATGGCTGTCGGTGTACAGCTGGCTTGATCAGACCTGTTTAATACGTTGTAAATAAAAGAACATTTATCAGCAAAAAAACCAAAAAACTGCCTATGTGCTCTTCAATGGGTTGCCAGGAGGCTGTGTGGTCCAGTGGTTAAAGAATAGGGCTTGTAACCAGGAGGTCCCCGGTTCAAAATCCCACCTCAGCCACTGACTCATTGTGTGACCCTGAGCAAGTCACTTAACCTCCTTGTGCTCAGTCTTTCGTGTGAGACGTAGTTGTAAGTGACTCTGCAGCTGATGCATAGTTCACACACTCTAGTCTCTGTAAGTCACCTTGGATAAAGGTGTCTGCTAAATAAGCAAATAATAAATAATGCCAAGGCTTTAAAGAACAACATTTCACAGATCATTAATGCACGTGTCACAGGCAAAGAAGCACAAACTAATGTCCTGTGTTTATGTGGCACTTTCCTGTGACACATTAATAAAACTCTCTCAATAAATAGAGGAGCCTGGTAACAGGAGCTAAACAGAGACTTAGGCACTGTAAAAAAATATATATATATATATATATATATATATATATATATATATATATATATATATATATATATATATATATATATTCTTCAGTTATTTAACACCCTGGCCCAAGTGCAGAGAATTTGAGCCTTGGCAGGGGACTTGTACTAAAATATGGCATGTTCCCAAATCTTGATTGCTGCCTGTTTATATTGTGCAGAAAGGCTACAAACTGTCTAAGTATCAAATATTTGATATTCATGCTTCATTTGATTTGTGCAATGCTTACAGTACTTACATAGTTCCCACTATTACGTTTTACAAAGTACAAAACAATAACATGTTCTTCCATCACTGGGATATTTTGGTCCAACATTCATGTTCCGAGCAAAGCCAAACCCGTTCCCTTCTATGTAAAACTGATTCTCTAAATGGTTGTGTTACAGATTCCCTTGTTTTTAAAGCAGTGTCACATGCTTAAAGATGGCGGCTCAGATAACCTATCTAGTGATCTATCTGGAGCATTGTATGTACAGTTTGAGCCTGGAAAGTGATGTCATGCGTCCACAAAACAATACTTTATTATTGTGTCTGCACACTTTATTGGTTTTCTACCGAGCAGCGAGAAGCTGGCTTGTGCTAAATGTCAGGAGGGCAAAACTGCTGGATCTCTTCCAAGCAGAGCTGAAGCAACAGGAGTGCATTCATTTAACAAGAACCAGTTATAGGAGTAAAATAATGTTGTTAAACTTAATACATCTTATACACTTAATACAGTTTCTTGTTAACTACACATTCCTCAGCCATACAGGAGATCCACTCTGCATTTACTTGAGGCATATAAACCCCAGAAATTAAAAATGATGACAAGGAATGTATTGACTATTTAAACGATTCGATCTTAATCAAGAAGGAGTTTAAGTCTGAGGCTGTTCTGCATTGTTTGCCTGTTTATACAAGCAGGCTGCACAGCTGAAGTGGATTTATCAGACCTTGCATTCACTGCCATCTGGTTTACTGTGCACAGGGACAGATAGCTCCTAATGTTTCATGGTCATTCAATAATTGCCACCCACCTAACAATTAGGTGACAGTTACAGTATACTTATTGTTTATGCTGTTAGCATGAAGAAAATACTTTGCAGAAACAGCAGTACCATGTAACAAGCAATGTCAACACAATGAATATGGAACAATTTGCACCAGTTGGTACACTATAGTATTATTGCTGACCATGATTATTTGTGGTTTCCCACACTATAATAATGACTGGCCTTGATTTACTGCCATATTCTAAACACCATGGTATTGCATGCAATTTGAGTTAAACATATTTTGGCTGTGCCCTTATAAAAGCATAGCAAAGCATAATAAAGCATTAGTGAAAGCATGGTAAAGCAATGTTAAGAATAGCGAGGTATGGTAAAGCAGATTAATAAACATGGCAAACCAGAGTAAACTATGTTAAAACTATGGAAAACATGGTAAAGCTTGGTAAACGTTTATAAGGGCGGGGCCATATACTAAGCATGGTCTAGTAAAAGTTAACCATGTCAACTGGTTTATTCATTAATACAACACTATGGCAAAATCATTGAAGGTCATTTAGGTAGCCTGATTTTGTGAAATTTAGGATCTTTTTTTCTGTTTTTTGTTTTTTTTTGCTGGGGCTTATCTCTCACAAACCTCTGAAGCATCCACAGACAACAAAACAGAACAATGAAAAAATCAAAAGTGTAAAGTCATGTGGTAGTATAATAGAAACCTGAATTAGATAACTATTGCAGAATCTTCTGAATACCATTAAAATAATCATGCCATTTCCAAACCTGAATTTCAAAAGTCTTCTCAGATGCTATCCCATGGTTTCTTAAGTCACGTTTAAATCCCATCTGTTTAGGGTTGTTTTAATTGACTTTATCCTCTGAATAGCATTAATTACTCTCAAAGCTCTGTAAAACTTTATAATCTTTTGCTTGTTTGTACTGTTGTCTTTTGATGTATATATATATATATATATATATATATATATATATATATATATATATATATATATATATATATATATATATATACAGTATATATATATATAAATCACTCCAAATTACAGCTCTCCTCAGATTTTGTCACACAGGACAAGGGTCTAGAGTAATTTTGCTGACAAGTAACAGCCAAGAATGAATACAGTGCTCACCCGTTATAATGGATCGTGGCTCCCATTTGCTCCATAATGCCATTACAGTAGCCCTTTTATACTCGTTATAAGGCGGTTATAAGCACGGTCTTCTAACTATGGCTCCCCACTATAGCGGTATAAAGGGTGAGCACTGTATTTACAATGGAATTATTATCGGGTATATTTGCAAAAATTAACTAGCTTGTCTTTTGCCGCATTCATATTTTTTCCATATGTATTGAACCCTATGTAGGCTATTTGTGCAATTGTGTTAATTATAAGGTCATGTGTGCCATATTTTATATATATCCTCATCCTAAACAACATATACTGAAGTTGCTTAGAGATAGTGCTCACTTAAAAAAAATACCCTGTGGTAGTTCCATTAATAGTTTAAAAATGCCATACATCCAGAGTCGCAGGAACTAACTAGTAAATCACTTGTATTAACAATACAACAAACCTTTTAGGAATTCATATGAGTAGTCACATAACCCACTCTCCACTAGTACTGCTTTGCATAGTCTTCATTTCATCACCAGCATATTTTACATTCTTCCAGTACTACGGATGTCGACAAAGACATGTAGCCTTGCCAATGTCAGTTGAGTGTGTGTCTGCTAGTAAGTTTACTACGGTAGTTATGTGATGCTTTTACTTATGTCAGCATTCACTTTGGGTCACAGGCTAAAATACCAGAGCCAATGAGGAAGCTACTGCCACTAACCCATACTGGTATTTATGACACACACAAGTATTGCTTCCTTGTGAACCAGGCATGAAACAGCTGTTCCTGTTCCCCTCTGTGGTAGAACATGAAATTACTCCATCAGGTTTGATTGGGAATTGTCTCGGAAAGACCTCTGCCCAACAGCATTGGTTCCATTAGAACAGTTCATTCACCTGCTCAGTCATGGGATCCAAGCCCAGCAGAACTGAAAACTGAAGTCACTTATGTCCCCACCCACCAAGAAAAACAACTTTTCACTTAGGAGTGCAAACCAATCCTTTCAAATCCACGTTTTTACTTCGTATTAGCTGTATTAAGAGTGTTACAGACCTCACTTTTTTTGTGCTTGTAATCATTTGACTCTTCACATTTAAAACTGTTACATCTTGGTATCTTTGATGCAGGTCACATGGTTTGCACAACAATGCAGGAAGTGATTGTGTACCAGGATGCAGAAGAAACCTAAATCTATGTTGTTATCTTTGAAATGTCTGCATTGTAATAATACATTTAATAATGCAATGCATTGCATATATTTAAAAAAAAACTGCTCCATCGTTATTATTTCTCTATCTGATTTAGACATAAAAAGGTATACTGTAGTACCTGTACAATTTCCTGTTAGCATGGCCTAACTGTGAATGATCCGCGAATTATCAGATTGTCACAAGCACTGTACTTGTCAAAAAGGTTGGGATATTTTAATTATAGTTCCTACCAGGATAATAAACAGTGGAACTGCCTGTGCTAAGACACCACATACACTGTATTATCCTAACATTTTTAATAACCTCTGTTTTGACTGGTGTGTATATCTTATTATATCTCACCATTTTGCTGATATCTCATGTATTGCTATCAGGCATAGAGAAGACCAGAAGGAGGAAAGTGGCAGCCTGTCAGACGAGAACAATGGGTGGCATGTCCAGTTATCTGGAGACCTTGAAGACTGCAAATCACTCAATATAATGCAAAGTCAGCGTTCTAATAATGGGCATGATAATACAATAACACAAGCCTTGAAACAGACACAACCTACTTTCAAACACTATACTTAGGATTCATTGGAAAAAGAAAGGGCATGCATTTACTTGTGCCAGCTGAATGGAGGGTCAGTGTTTTCCCCCCTCAGTATTGTAGCCTTTCAACACTGGAGGCTGGTATGGAATCTATCTTAAACAACACTAGTAGGGGGTCTAAAAAAATCTTTATATAACATAACTAAAATTCAATACAATTTGGTTCAGTGAGCAACCTATGCTTCAAAGGGACAATACAAAATAACAGGGGTAGTTTTTCAAAACTAGAATCAGTTTTAACACACATTATTCATTATTGTCATAGCTCATAACAATGTTGCTAGTGTTTCAGACACCATCTATAAAATCATAAAATCATTTGTGCAATCATTTTTTTTTAAAGAATGAAAATAATTGTTTCCAGAGGAATTTACCCTGTGCATGTAAATGACTGTGTTTGAAAAAATAATTATATGATGTACTGTACATGTCTTCTTTGTTTATTAAACACATTTAAATATATGACTCTAATTTGACCAGCTAGCCTTCTGCCATATACTGTATATGTTATCTATTGATAATACATTAAGGATACAAATGTAAAGAGTAAATAGCTTCAACTTGCATTTTTTTTAACCTCTTTCCTCTTCATGTTTCTAGCTACTTAAATACTGTGCTTAATTCAATTTTCAGGAAAGATGTCAGGTTATCATTTCCTAATTATTTTTACTAGGACTACATGTTTTAACAGGAGAAATGAGGAAAAAACATTTATCTCTTTTTTTACCCTTACAAGTGGTGAAAAATCTAAACATTGAGAAGAGCAGAAACATTTGGATTCCTAATCATGAAATTAGTCAACTGTCCCTTTAAGAACACTGCACAGCTCCTGACCAGATGGAATGTTTTTGCAGTCAGCAGACTCAAAGCAGTCAGGATTATGGAAGCTCCAGGCGGGATAAGACAGACAGTATCAAACACTGCACTCTTGGCATTATTCAGTGCTTGCATTGTGGGATAGTGAAAATGTTTGAGGTGTAACTTATTTTGCCTTAAAACAGTATTTTCAAGGATTTCCTCACAGCTGATGGTTAACTTTCAGGGAAAGTGAGTGGTGATAAATCTAACTCCTGGTTTCATTTGTAAAATAGTCCCAGTCCAAATAATGGCATGTACTTTCTTAAGTGTGCACAGAAGATCAATGATTGAACAGATATATTAAAACTAATTAACAAGGAAAATACTTAAATTGCTATATTGGGGTGTGTCTGTTAGGGGGGTTTCTGGCTGCATATGGAGGTTAATGACCATTTGCAATAATAACCACCTTTTAATTTTTTTCTAGTACTGTGACAGTACATGAAAGCTTTTACCAAGTGCTTAATCTTTTTAGCAACTTTTCAAAAACAATAGAAAATCTATGAACATTGATTTTGTTACAGAGATATGACATCACAGGCCCTCTGCAGCAGATTTAACAACAATGCCGTTGCCATTTTGGAGCAAGGTCAAATGGATTGAAACGGAGGAAGACAACAAAACAGTTAAGAAAAGAGATGAAGAAGTTGTAGTGAGTAGTAGCTAGCATTTATTACTGAGAATATTTTGGGGGTAGAAATGAGTCACAGTTGTTGGGACTTGTAAATTGGATGCTGAGGAATAAACATATACTGTAAGACAACAGAAGCAAATTATCTTACCAAACACTTTTCACAAATACGAAATGAAAGTGAAATCCATTGGATTTAAACAATAATGCTTAGTTTTAAATTAACAGATAATACACAGACATGTATATCGACAACATATGTCATGAGCCATTCACAAATTTAACGGGTTGGGGGCAAAAATGTTTCTATTTTTTTAATTTTTTAATTTTTTTAAGAAATTCAACTGTGGACATTTAAAAAAAAATACAAATCCGATCTTCGGTTGGGTCAAATGGAATCAGTCATCATCTAACATTGAATCTATACAATACTTTAACTGAACTGCAAATTATAGTGTGCAACAGTTTTTTCTTTTGTCTTTGACTCATAAATTCACCCACTTTAGTAAAATGTGGGTTAGCAGTTCCAGTCTCAGTAGAGCAAAATAGAAAAAAGGCTCAATTTATTAAGCAATACAATTCTAAACTGTAGTACCTTATCTTTTGAGGAAAAGCATGTTATTAATGCAAACAGTCGGCTTAAAAAATGAAAAGCAAAATACATGTTTTTAATAGTGACACTTTCTGGAGTAATCTGACAATAGATAAAGCTGGATAAAGTTGCTGTGATATGGCATGATATTGATATTATTGTCTTTATTTTAAGGGAAACGCAGGTCACCATTATTTTTCCCAGAGCTCTTCAATTGCTAAAAAAAGACTATATTTTTTTTAGAGCAATGCAATATAAAGTACTTTTTTGGCCAAAATGTATTGTATAATGTTGCTAAATTGCTATGTTTTATGGATTATCACTGAAAAGCTACCATGCAAAAAAATGCAGGATTTTGCTATATAAATATAACAAAAGCATGGTTGTGGTTGTATTTAGTCAGAGAATTAACAAAATATTGTGCCTCAGCTGTGCACTATGACCCCTTTCTTAAATATGCACAGCAGATCTTTTATTTATTGCATCAATAAATAGGATGGTGTCTAGGTTTAATACACCAGATATAGACCCAAGAAATCCTATTCATTTTGGATAGCTGGATGTAGGGCAATTCTAAAGTACCTTTGAAGTTTTATTCTGAAATTTTTAGTATGAGAGGAGGCAGACAATTGATAAGCAAGATTGACAATGGCATTGATGTGTGTGCTACTAATTAGTGCAGTAATCAAGGCTTAGTTCAGTAAATCAAGTTTGAATTTCATGAAACCATTTTAAACTGTTTTAGAGTTTGTATTAGTTTATTCACATTTTAGAAAGCACTGTTTAAACAAAGATACAGTTTAAAAACACTTTTTTAATAGTCCTTAGAAAAACAGTCCTTAAAGTTTTTTATTTGTGTTTTCAGTATTCACCTAGAAGAGAAGCCCATGTGAAATGAGGTATTTTATTTCCAGTGGTGCGATACTTTTCTCCAGCTCCAGAGCTGGCAGGAGTGAAGATCAATGAAATCAGGTGATCTGCCGAATATTACACAGTGGACAAGCTAGTCATTATCTTAGTGGTTGCATGAACACATGCGATTTAACAGATTTTGATCCGGCACTTTTATATAACTACCAAGCAGGAACACAGAGCCTAAATATACTACCTAAGCTCCTATGTTCTGTAGAATTCTGAAAGATCCCTTCACCAGAAACAATGCGATTCAAGAGCTATGTTTGTCTCTCTGTTAGCTCTCAGAAGGCAGCATGCCTCAGTCTCGTTGCTGTAATACAGAGTACTGCTCCATCCTCTGGGCAGCCTGGAGAATTGCAGTTGCATTACTGTATGTTTTTACCCTTTCCCTTTTTAAGCTGCAACTAACAAAAGCAAGTTTCTCTTTACATTAAAGCAGTCACATATAGTACAATAATTTGTAACTTTGTAATGTTCTTCTAAATGCCACTACTGAACATGCAGTCCACAATGTATTAAATTACCGTAGTTTATTAGCCTGAAATTTAAATAGCTTTTGTAGGATTTTTTTTTTTTTTAATTATTAGGAGGAATTATGACAATAAATAGATGATATAATACAAACAAATCCCCAAAACACATTTGTTATCAAACACTTCAAGTGAGCACTTATTAATATCTACATATCTTAGTTTCTTTTGAATTACCCATGTTCTGTTGAGGCTTAACATCACTAAAGTATATCTACTGTATGAAGTAGTACTGGGTATGTAATGCAGCTGCTCATCCTATACATTGTTTTTCTCAGTCAAGGACTTGGCGAGGATCTCTTAGTGATTTTAGTCCTATCATATTGGCTGTGGAGTATTGACTGACCCTGGCATCCCATTGATCTGGAAATGTTTCAAATCAAGCTCTAATATTTCACAGCATTTATTTTAAGCATACAATGAATGTTGGACTACATGAATATCAATACTGCTAATTTTAATATTTTCCAAAATACCCAAATAGGCTGGGTTCTTTGCATTGTACTCACTGGTGTTGCCCTTGCATTGAAACTTTGTCTAAAAATGTACTGACAATTTACAGCTGCCAAAGCTCTAAGCTGAAGTCCACGACTGTTCTATGTAAACTAAAACTTTTATGTATTATTGGTCTCTGGCGTAATCACAACAGACACAATATTTATTTAAAATGTTATTACATTTAGTTTAAGTACATAAGGTATTGTTTTGTATAACACTGAAAGTAACAGAGATACAGAAGAAATTAAATGTCAGCAGTTTGGAAAAGTATCAAGGCCAGAGGCAAAGAATTGAAGTCTAAACAGAAATATTAGAGCTTTATGAGCAGTAAAAGAGAGACTAATAATGGAAGACGAATTGTAATGGATGGTCTTTCAATTATGTCTGCATACCTAGGCTTAAATCCTTCTTCTCAAATTAATTGAGTTTGGGGGGCAAGGTGGCAAAGTTTGATGCTACCCTTTCACTGCGAAAGGCCTGGATTTTTAATCCAGTTTAATTCATAAGTGAAATTAGTTCTTCGATTTTTTGGGTACTAGTCGGCTAAACATCTACTACTATACATTCAGCAACATTGCACTAGGCTCCAGAGCCCAGCGCGAGATTTTTTTTTTTATCCCGCTCTTGTCCTGCCCTGTAAAACCCACTCCCATCCCCTCATGGATTTTTATCCCGCTCCCACCCACAAAAAAAAACTTAAATCCTGCAATCCCACAACATGCTGATTCTGAGCACAAATGCAAGTATCTTCTCCATGCTACAAAAAAAAAAAATACACAATGGTCGGTTATTCATTCATTTATTTTCTACAGTTTAACAAACGGGATCCAAACAGAATTTTTACGTTTTATCAAGCAGTCATTAAAACAGTAAAACAAATCTTGCTTAAACCATGTAACAAATACTTAAACTCCCTTGCTACTGTAAAATATATCATTACTATATTATATAACATAAGGCGTGTACATTGTTTACTCAAAACCCTTTCCGTAGCTCTGAATGCAATCTTCTGTTGAAATTAATTTTGCTTTTTTTGTAAGCTGTCTGCATTTTTAATGTTAATCATACACTGCAAGCTAATAAATCAACAATATCTGTACAACCATTTTAAACTTCCCGCCTCTGACTCGCCTGTTACGTCATTGTACAGTATGAGGAATTTACCAGTCGTGAAGCCGGTGTTTGTTTGACCCCGTTGCCGTAGTAACAAAATGCACGGCATTGAAGCCGGACCGTGTACAGCTACTGTAGCGCTGCTTCTACTTGATAAAAGTATGATATGAATAGGGGAGGTGAAGAGTAATATAAAATACTGTACTTTAAGAAAGATAAAATGCATATTCTTCATGGTAGGCAGTCAAATACACTATTTCTGTGAAATTATAAATTTTCCGGGGCCCTATATAAGGTTAGTCCTTAACCAGGGCAACTTACAATTGTTACAAGATATCACACTATTTCACATTATACATTATTTCACATTATTTTTTACATACAATTACCCATTTATACAGTTGGGTTTTTACTGGAGCAATCTAGGTAAAGTACCTTGCTCAAGGGTACAGCAGCAGTGCCCCCACCTGGGATTGATCCCACAACCCTCTGGTCAAGAGTCCAGAGCCCTAACCACTACACACTGCTGCCCTTTGCATATCAAATACCTCCTTAAATCATTAATGTAGATTAGGAATAGCAGAGGACCTAATACTGATCCCTGTGGTACACCACTGGTTACCTTGCTCCATTTTGAGGTTTCTCCTCTAATCAGTACTTTCTGTTTTCTACATGTTAACCACTCCCTAATCCATGTGCATGCATTTCCTTGAATCCCTACTGCTTTCATCTTTTATGCGGGACTTTCAAAAGCTTTCTGGAAATCTAAATAAACCATGTCGTATGCTTTGCAATTATCCATTGTCAATGTTGCATCCTCAAAAAGTACAGTACAGCAGGTCACAGAAAAGCCAGTACAGATGCACTGATAGGCTGATTAAAACATTGTTGTCATCTGAACAGTCGACAAGAAAGTTAATCGCTTTGGAGTATTTTTTTAAAAATTATATTTCTCTAAGTGTTTGTTTTTGCCTAAGTGCAATATACCGAGGAAGGCGAAGGAATAAAAAAAATCCTATCTACAGAAGAAAGATATGTAATTTGCGTCGCTTGCGTTGTACAGTAGTTTAAGAGGTTTCTTTCCTCCCCTCACCAACTAGTGCCCCGATTTTTCACTCTTGCTATCTGGTCACCCTAGAGGAGAAGGTAGAGAAAAGTTTACGGGGATTGTTAGTGGAAGAATGAATGATAGAATGGAAGTAGGAGCATTTGGCAGAGGTGGGTGTAGAAGAGAAAGAAGAGAGGAGTGAGTGATAGAGATCCAAGGCAGCAGGGCTGAGCAGAGGAAAGAGGGAGAGGCAGGGAGATGAGGTTAGATAGAGGAAAGAAAGTAGAAATGGCTATGGTGCCGAGAAGGAGTTGAAAACAGACAGGTACAGAAGGAGTGAAAGCATTAATTAATAAAAAAGAAAAGAAAGAAATGTAGCAATCCTGGTTCGATGCTTGGATAGAAGATTTTGCAGCTAGTCCACGTTGGCCTGTCCTCATGTGGACTACCACAGTGTAGACTACCGGCCCTTTGGTGAGCTGGCGCGGAGTGCTGGCAGACTAGATTGGTGTCAGTGCTTATATAATGCCCTGGAGGTAGAGAGCTGTTTGCTGCAGACAACTGCTTGCAAATTAGCCTAAATCAAGTCAGCCGTGCCCTGTTGCAAGATGCCAAGTTGTTGATTTAACAACTCACTCACATTACACCATCATACTGGCAATAACTCACTTTACAATTAAGACAAACCAATAGCTATTTATTTACTTACAAGAGCGATCTGGTCTGTCGACTGCTAGCCTGCTCGCAACGTTACCTAATGTACATCCCAATAGTTGCCGAGATATATAATAACTGAGATGGTAATTGGCACTGAATATTATAAATCGTGGTTGCTGTCTGATTTGCTCTTCTCACTCTCTACTCTCTGCCCGTGCCCCCTCCCTCTCCTCTGTTCTAATTCTCCTCGACCTCTCCTTTGACATCATCGACCACTCTATTCTCCTGTCCTCCCTCGCTGACGTGGGACTCTCTGGAACTGCTATTGCCTGGTTGTCCTCCTACCTCGCTGATCGCACGTGTCCTGGCGTAGCTCACCCTCTGCCTCTTGCTGTGGTTTGACAGGTGTCCCCCAAGGCTCAGTCCTGAGATTCCTCCTGTTTTCTCTCTACACTCGCTCCCTGGGTCCCCTCATCTCCTTCCATGGCTTCACGTATCATCTCTATGCTGATGATGCCCAGATCTTCCTCTTCTTTCCCACCTCTGACCCTGACGTTTCCTCCCATATCTATACCTGTCCCCCGGCCATCTCCTCCGGGATGCACTCGCATCATCTCAAACTCAGCCTCTCCAAATGAGACCTCCTTTCTTCCCCACCCTCATCCTCCCCCACTGCTGATCTCTCTATCTCTATTCTTCTTGAATCCACAACCCTCTCCCTTCTCATCCACCAAGAACCTTGGTGTCACCCTCGACCCCTCCCTCTCTTACTCTCGGCACATCTCTACTCTGGCACGCTCCTGTCGTTTCTTCCTCAGCAACATATGCAGAATTCGCCCCTTCCTCACAACTACTCTACACAGCTACTAGTTCAGGCCCTGGTACTGTCCCGCCTTGAATACTGCAACTCCCTCCTGGACGGCCTCCCTGCCTCTACTAACCGTCCACTCCAGCTCATCCAAAACTCTGCTGCTTGTCTTGTCTTTTCCCTTCCTCATTTCTCCCACACTACACTGCTGCTCCGCTCTCTGCACTGGCTCCCTATTGCTGCTCACATCCAATTCAAAACTCTTGTACTCGCCTATCGCTGTCTTGACCTTTCTGCTCCCTCCTATCTCCAGACTATCATTTCTCCTTACACCCCTATCGCCCCTCCGCTCCTCCACCACCGGCAGATTAGCTGTACCTCCCTCTGCTCCCCTGCTTCCAGAGCCCCCTCCTTCTCCACCCTTGCCCCTCAGTGGTGGAACAACCTACCCATGGATATCACCTTCCGGCGCATCCTCAAGACACACCTGTTCAGGCAGCATCTGTAAACCTCACAAATCTTGACTATACTGGACTATATGGCACCCAATTGTACCAGTACTTGCATCAGCTTGTTCTTATCTGTAATGTGATATTCTGAAAAGCTAATATTTTGTCATGTGATATTTTGTACTGTGATTTTGTAACAATTGTAAGTTGCCCTGGATAAGGGAGTCTGCTAAGAAATAAATAAATAAATAAATAATAATAATAATAATAATAATAATAATAATAATAATAATAATAATAATACTGAATATAACATGTACCATATTCAACCAACGTAATACGGGGGTGTAGGGAAATAAGGGTTACACAAGCAACAAACAAAGTCAAAGCCTGTAGTGTACCCAACGGAAGTGCAGACAATGCAAGCATGCATCAGGAATCATAACTGTCTCCAGGTTCAGACAATAATGCCTTCTGCCAAAACATTTAGGCTACATTTGCTCAGCAAACAGACACATTATGCTACTCAACTGATTCAACTACTGGAGAAAATTCATTACAGCAAGCTAGAGGCATGCTTGCAGGGCAATGTCAGGAAATTGACATTGTCATTGTTTGTGCTGTTCCTTCTGCATGAATACATGTGATACTTTTCAAAATGTATCACAAAAACTCTGGTGAACTGAGATAACCATAAACTTTCCAGACTGTTACAATATTTTTTGAAAGAAGGCTCAGAATTGACTGACAGCTAGGTCATAGCAAATAATTAGAAAGAAAAATTAAATAATGGTATGTTCTATATATAAGCACCTTTATAATAATAACAATTAGAAGAAATGTATATATTTCTTTGATGAGGAGATGGATTATTGCCATAACACTATCAATAGTGTGTAAGCTACCATTCAATGTTAAAATGAAATGAACATAAATCTAATAAATGGAAGGACGTAGTTAACACATGGTAATTTGATTTTGCTTTAAAGTTAAACTATGAGCCCTCTATCAACGGCTGTCATATCTGCTGTGTTGCGCATTGCAGACTCATTGGCCTTTACAGTATCTTAGCAACAGCAGACAGTACCTTTCATTCTTGGGCTGTGTGGCAAGATGGCTTGGTGGTGACATCAAACCAGGAAGAAACTGCGGGGGTGAGAGCAGCACACAGGAATATCCCCAGAAAGTGTCCTGAGGGCATCAGATGATTCTTAATGTTTAGGGTTAGGGTTAGGTATTGGGTTAGGGTTAGGTTTGAGTGCCGGGGTTGCTTAAGGTTAGGGTTGGGGTTGGGTTAGGGACAGAGTGGCTTGATTTTGTAGAGGTGCCTAGCTCTGGAAGTGAAAGGTGGGAGTGCTTGGCAAATGCCCTAGAATCATCTGATGCCCTCAGGACACTTTCTAGCGGATATTCCTTTACGGTGCGGGGTGAGATGGAAATGCGCTCTTTTCAGTCCAGGGGTAAAGTGAAGCTCATGAAATGGAGTGCAGTGCTCGGGTGCAGGTGCAGTGGATAGTGCTGCTTCCCTGGTTTGGGTCAGGGTTGCCAGATTTCTGACAGAAAAATAGCGACCTCGTTCTTCAAATAAAGCCCAAAACAAGCGGAACCCGGTCACACTTGCCAATCTTTAAGAAGCATAAAGTGCAGGTGTGGGGGGGAGACAATTACTTTCCGTTCTGCTAATAGGCCTACTTTTCGTTGATATATGTGTTGAAATATGCGCTATATCTAGCCTCAGACGACTCATGTAATTTTGAAATATGTATTTAGAGACTAAAATTAAAGGTAGACGCATTTAAATGCATCTAAAAGTGTACATCCTTTGCCTTTTTCCATACACTACATGCATAATAGTAATATGAGTACAGTACAGTATTAGTAGTAAGCCGTAGTCTTTAGCAGTATATTGCACCACAGTAACTGAATTGCGAATAGCAGTATGATAAGTTTGATGCATAATCCAATATATTTAGCATAATAAATATAGTAATGAAACATTGTAACTCAGACACGTATATATTGTAGCACTGGATGAAATTGCAATCGGAAAAAGATGGCAGTTTTGACAACAGACCACGGTTCAGAATCTGAGCACCCTGCCGCACGGTGTAAACAATCGAGTCCTGCAAGTTAACAAGTTGTGGAGCAATACAGCAACAGACAAAGCCGGTCTGCCTGCACCCGCCGCTACAAAATATATTTGAAGGTATATGTAGGTTTGAAGGAGGTATAACTGCAATGTATAAAAATGAAAGATATGAAGAAAAAAACGAAAAGGTGTTTTTGGATGTACACAAAAGGTTTCAGTGACTGAAAAATATATTTCATGACGTTTCGGACATAAGCCGTTCTGCTGTGTAGAAAGAAATGTGTGTGTGTGTGTCTGTGTATGTGTGTATATATATATATATATATATATATATATAGGCCTATATGGGGTGCCATGTGTACAAAGAAAGTGTTAATATTTTAACATCTTTTTTCCAGATTTAACTTAAATCTTTTTTCCCAAGATTTTTAGATGTTGTGAAAATAAAAAAAATGTTTTTAAATGTGTACATTCAGATATAATTTATAAATCTAGTTACAAGATTTAACATTTAGCTAAATATTTAACTAAATCTTAAATCTCTTAACAAGATTTAACATTTAACTGAATATTTAACTGGCCTGCTAAATCTGGAGTTTGTATGCAAATGAGCTCTGCCCGCTTTGTGTTTTCACACGATTTGATTGACTCTTGTAATGCTAATCAGGGAAATATGCAAATTATACATATATATGATGTCCAAAATATACATTTAATTTGTAATACCGAAGGTTCACAGTAAACCACATCGATGAATACACCAATTAATAGTTTAAGTAATCACACGGACAAACTTCAACGAAGCAATAACGCATGCGTGTATCTCAAAGTAGTGCAAAATTCAGCAATGGGCAGAATTTGGCACGACAGCGGTGCGAGAAGCAGACCAGGGCAGGGGTCTGAGGCTGAAAGTGTGCAGACGTAGAACCTGCACGTGGCTTGCACATGATTCGTTGTGTGAGAGGAAGATCTGACACAAATATTGCATCACAATTACTACTTTGATTTGATTGGCTAATGCCTGCAGAATTTAAAAAATAACTTATTTGATCTAAACTTAAACACCCGCCTTTGGGGCGCACGGTTGACGTTTATTATTATTATTATTTTTATAAATGTACTTAAATTCACATAGGCGCAGATTTGGGTGGGCCTGTGTGAAAACTTGGTGGGCCGTGGCCCACCCAGACCCACCTGTGGCTACGCCACTGGCATGCATTGACCACAAACATTTGTCATGTTTTTTACTTTTGACATAAGCGACCAGGAACAAAATGTGGAACAAATCTGATTAATGTTAATGTTGTAGCACTCATTTTTCCCGGTCTCCAAAAAAAAAAAAATTGATCGGTAAAGATTTATCCATAAACACGAAACACAATTGAAATATTTAACTATTGCTATATATTACTATAACTTTGTAGCACATTGACAACGTGTTGTTAATATATTATATATGTTATACTGCATCTCAATTATTTTCAGACAGAGAAATCATTATTATTATTAATTATTCATTTAGCACACGCTTTTATCAAAAGCGACTTACAGAGACTAGGACGTGAACTATGTATCACAACTGCTCATTCTCTTCCTTTTACATATTATAGTAACACATATTTATTTATTTTACTGTTTTGGGGTCCTTGGCTCCTCCTGGTATAATTTGGACATCTAAGGTGTCCCCCACCTCCAAAACCAACCACTAGAGCTATACTTGTACCAAAGTTTCTTTGAACTGGTGTGCTTCGTTTGAAATTCTCATTTGTTGTTAAATGATAGCATTGTGTCTCGGCAACTTTATTCAGGGATAATATTTCAGCTGCAGAAATATGAATTTACATATCAGTGCTAAAAACTTGCAAACCGGCTGTAGCACAATCAGGCTGACTTGCTCTAAAAGCCCTACTGAGTTCTGTTTTGTGGCCGTTTACATTAATTTGCATATCAATGCAACGGGTTGTGTGTAAAATGCTGGTATTCGTAAAATGTCTTTTGTGAACCCAGGTTCAGATTCAACTTGCAATATTCCAGTGTGAGAACAATCAAACTGAATCCCTCATAGTTTAGTTTCTTTTAATCCCATCTTTTACAAATAAATGTCTGTTGGACTTGTTCCACACAGTCAGAGGGAAGCAAAAAATAAAATATATGGAAAAAAACATGCATTGTATTTGTGACATTATATAAAATATATTTAAGATATTACAAAATCTAATTAGCTACACTACTTAGTCCAAAATTAGACATACTCATGTGATACGTAAACAATATTGGGATAGGGAATAATACCAAAAGGCTGTTTACAAGAAAAGCTTAAAACATTTAGTTATTATTATTACTTGTGATTGAAAACATACATTTTACTGAAATGTTTGTCTCTAGTTTTATGTCGTACCAAACATAATTTTCTTGAAATGAGATTCATAAAGACAAATCAATAAATTATATTCATATGATATGACCAGGTTCCACTTTAAAACTGAAATAAAAGCTAAAGTTGATTTCAAATGGTCTCATCTTGAAAAAGCTCCTGTTTTTGTAAGTGGTGTCTGACACTTTGGACTTAACACAGTTCCAAAGTGATTGAGGGCCATTCAGGCTAACCCATCAGCTATTTACCCAGTAACTACCTTCTTGAGGCTTGCACATCTGAATGACATGCAATGAATGAAAAACAGTATAAATTCTGAATAGTGACTGCAAAATAGTAATTTTATTCACAACTATTCGAAAATTCTGATTATACTACAACATAATATTCCATGACTTATCAAACATTACCAGGTTACTTTCACAAAATATTGTAAAGATACAGTATCCTACACTTGTGTTGTTTTCACTACAATATATACATTAGTGATGTGTGTTTAATACACCCACACACACAAACACACACACACATATACATATATAGATATATCTATATCTATATCTATATATATATAGATAGATTATATATATATATATATATATATATATATATATATGTGTGTGTGTGTGTGTGTGTGTGTGTGTGTGTGTGTGTTGCTGTGGGTAATTATAAAGAGCAAATTAATTCCCATGCTAATACTAAGCAGGTTAAAATGTATCCAGATACTGTCAAACGGATTGAGAAATTGTTTATTTACGCCAGCTTTGTATATAATTGTATTCCTACTATTCTACGTGGCTAAAAGGGTTCATTTTAAGTACACAAGGAAGACATTTAGACAGAAGTTATTGGCCAGGAATGTTATGATGCAGAGGAAAAGCCCAAAGTGACCAAACTACATTTACCACAATACCCAGCTCACATTCGCGCGGAAATGTTCATAACTGCCCTTTTGAAAAATCTGTGTAATTTGATTGGACAGTGGATGTTAATATATGGAGACTTTTCGCCTTCATTCCATTGGTGGATGACTGACTCCAAAGTCCCGGATGTTTCTTCATTCGTTCCATATATAAGGGAGTGAAGGCGGGGATCAGAATAGTTTGAAATTAGACGGAGGTGTGTATTTTGTTTTTTTAAAGAAAAAAAAATATATTTAGTGTTGCATAGTAAAGTATATTAAGAAGGAAATGGTAAGTGTTGTTTCTTTCATATGTAAAGCTACGGATTTTGTAACGTCTTACTTTAAATTTCACAAAAATAGACATAGTCTTAATAATATCATGCTTTGGATTAAGCAATAACCATAAAGAGTCGGTGTTTGGGATGTAACGACACCCTTTCACCTAAAGTGTTTTTACTTGGATGGTGGGAAAGCCGTACGGTAAATGACAATTTTCTTAATTTGCTTTTGAAACGGCGATAAATAGTGTACAGAGTGCATTTAATTAAACAGATCTCCGTTTTCATACCATTCGCTTAACTGAATGTTTTTTTTTTGTCCAGGCTGGTGGAAAAGCTGGGAAGGACTCTGGAAAGACCAAGACAAAGTCGGTTTCCCGCTCTCAGAGAGCAGGTCTGCAGGTTAGTGAATGCAATCCTGTTGTGTATGGGTGTGTTTTAATTGTTTTTAAACGGGAACATTCATGCCTTTAGTAGTTAATTGTAGAAATGCAAGAATCTAATAAAATGCACCGTGGCCTTCTTTTTGCCAAGGGCAAGCTAGCAGTTTAAAATAATTGTTTAGAAACTAGATGCATTTTAATGGGCATTTGTAGGTCAATCTGAGTTTAATAGATCATTAATGCTGTTATCGTCCGTGATTTTCCTTTGCAGTTTCCAGTGGGTCGAATTCACAGACATCTGAAATCAAGGACTACAAGCCACGGTCGCGTCGGCGCTACAGCGGCCGTCTACAGTGCAGCCATCCTGGAGTATCTCACTGCCGAGGTGTGTGTTTTTTAATTGGCCCCAAAAGCTGGGCTCAGACTAAGGGCAGGGAGCTCCTATCCTCTGCTTTTCGCGCAGTTTCCACTAAACCTGGTGGTGACGCAATGACACTGCAAACCCTTGTGGCGTTTTATTATAAATAGTGCTTGAAGTTTTTGGGTTTAACCGATAATGACAAAAATACCCCTTAAGACCCATTATTTTAAAAACATGTAACCGATAAACCTGGATTTCGGCAATAAATGTCTAGACTACCTTTTCTACACCGTCTTTGGCGGGCCCTGTGCAAAGATTTTGTTATCGACAGTTGAGGAACTATCTTAACAGTACTCGAGCGACTGGGGTGGGCGGAAATAAACAATTCCAGTGTTAATTTGTTTAGGGCCAATTAATTCAAGACCAGTAATTAAGTTTAGGTTAATTTCTGTTACACGAGATGTTAATTTATTTACAATTAAGTGGTGTAACATGAAATTAGGTTACTGTTAAAAGGCTAATCGGTCAATTGGTTAAATTCCTGTTAAGCTTGCTTTGCTGTAGGATATTGTTTTGCCTTCTAACTTGTTTTGTATAAAGTTATTGAAATATCTTGTATTCAAAAAGCTTTGTTGCAAACCAGGAGGTGAGTTGGGGAAACTGAGCTGCAATAATAAAACTGATTGTAATATGTTTGCATCTAGCTGAATTATTGATGGTTATTTATTCATCACATCCAAACCCCAACATTAGTGTGATAAGCAGAAGGTGGTAATGTGGCATAACGAAATACAGTACTTTGCAATTCTCGGATTCAAAATAAACCTAGAGTTCTATCTTAATTGCCTGAATCCTAAATGTGGACATTGCTTGGTTAATGTTTGTATAAATATTGCTAAAATGTACATGCAATTTATTATACAAACTGAATTGATGGTTTTTTAAACAGATTTTGGCAAATGATAAACAGAAGTTCAAGCCCTAATAGTTTCATAGGCAGGCGTATCATGCAAGAGAGACGGTCCCCTTTTAATGTATTGGCTGAGACATATGATTAGTTGGTGTTGCAGGCATATTTGAGAAGGTTGGTGGGAGAGATGTCTGATCTTTCGCATTTGTTGCAGGTTTTGGAATTGGCAGGAAATGCTTCAAAAGATTTAAAAGTAAAGCGTATCACTCCTCGCCACTTGCAGCTTGCCATTCGAGGAGATGAGGAGTTGGATTCACTTATCAAGGCAACAATTGCTGGTGGTGGTAAGTGCCAATCTGTATTCTGTCTGCTGCTGTAAAACATATCTAATGTGGCTTTTAGAATAGTCTTTTAAAGTTCATCTTCAGGGTAACCCTTTAGTCAGTGAAGAGTTGCTGTTACAAACTGTAGGTTTAAAGTTGGATTCTAGTATATTGCCTCATTGTATTAGAGTACTTAGCGCAAGTATTGTGTACATATTGGAATCTGTAGAAAGTAAAGTTGCTCCCTTTTTTTTTTTTTTTTTTTTTTTTTTATATTTAAACAGGTGTCATTCCTCACATCCACAAATCGCTGATTGGCAAGAAGGGACAACAGAAGACTGTTTAAAGAATAACCTGGTTTTATTGGTCAAGCATCTCTGGACATTGAACTTGTGCCAAGTTTGTTCAAAAAGTTGTTCTGAAAGTGGGTGGGGAGACTATTCTGCTTTTGTAATAGAATTGGTTTTAAATTGAGCTGTACATCTACTCACTTCTGGGGTATATAAATAAGTGTGGCTTCAGAGAAGCTTGGTTCTTAAACTGTGGTAGATTCAGATGGTAAGTTTTTTGTTCTGTGTACATTTATCGAACACTCAATACCTGATTTAATGTTTAAATTTGCTTCAATCCATGTTTTTGTTCTGACTTGTATCTTGGACAAAAACTCAATAAATGTTTAAACATTGTGCATTCAATTACCTTTTTATTTAATTTCTTATACCAAAGTTGTATTGTCCTATAGCAGATTTATATGGTGAACCCCTTTTTAATATGAGAATTTGTGCCGTGGTCCTGCATTGTGGCTTTCTTCCATAAAGAACTTTATCCATAACCTATTCCAGATCATGTAAGTTTTTATAGGCTGTTTCCCCTGAATCTAGATGTGTGATCTTTGTTTTGCTATCTGTGTGGAGTGGGGGTTCAACCACAGTATATGTGGCTTGCATCAGATGCCTAAACCACTTAATTCAATTGAAAATCCATATTCCTGTAAGGAATCCTCCGATAACCATGTGGTGTTTTAGGATTGATTTTAGAGACCAATCAAACCTTTGAGATCTGTTTTGTTTAACCATGCAGTCTGATTTTTAAATTGACATTTTTAGTTAACAGTTGATTTATTGTACTAATGCATCAGTGACATTGTGATAGCTGTGACAGTGATTTATTTTAGTAATGGTATAAAATTAATTTTAATTGGTGATAGCTGTTGAATGACATGAATGTCAAATCCCTTACCCGAGTGCTTGAAAGCCATACCAGAATACTCTTAAACTAATATGCAGACTGGTGTGGTGGTTTTTGTGTGGGGATTGTGATGTTTTTAGTACAGTAGTACTTTTAGGCACCCAATCTAAATTGCCCAACAGTTAATATATGAAATAATCCTACTTATTACTCATTTACCCAAATAAATTCAAAGAGTTCAGTTTAATTTCTAAAAACAATAAAGTACAACTAAATACTGTCATAACATTACCACCAAGAAAGTTAAATATGTGAAGGTTCGGACAAGTAATTTGTACTGATCTGACATAACCCAGGGGTTTGACAAGACAAATCATTAAGTCTTGCAACATCTCAAATGAAAGGCATTACACAAAGCACATACAGTATGCTTCAACTTAAACAGTGTTTGGCCCCAGAAAAAGTCAAGTTTCCTCCTGTATGAAATTGTAATGCATTTTAGAAGTGCTTTTAAAAATACTGTATTGCTTTTTTAGGATGTCTATAGAAAGCTGCTGCAGCTTTTTCAGTCAATTTTTTTTAGTAAACACATACTGTATATAATTGCCATTAAAAAAAAAAATACTGTATATGCTTTTGTTGGAGACAACCATGGCACACCAATTTATTTTGTTTGATCATGTTGGGTGTGCTTGGTATAATGCCATTTTTTAATATAGATTTTTTCCGCTAGAGGGTGCTCAAGTGACATGCAGTTGATCCAGAATTGAATTAAGGAGGGAAATCTCACAGACACACAGCTGCAACAGCTTGATAGGGCCACCAAATGGCTTTCTAATAATACTTCTGTTTGTTTAAAATAAAAATTAACCACATATTCTAGACAAGTGTTTTGCACAAGTCTGGGTAATATCTTTTTACTCTTCTCACCAGATCAGTATTTGAAGACTGCTTTCTTTTTACCAACCTCGTCAACTCGATCTGCCAATGCTCAAATCAATTAACTGGAGATGTTGTTTCCATCCCAGTGTTAAAACATTTAATCAAAGTTCACAACTGTCACACTACATAGCTCAATACATATTGTCTGTGTATAGTTGCACTATTAGTTAAAAAGAAAGAAGCTGAATTAAAGAAATTGGAAAGTTGCTTGATTGGCAATCGCCTCCAAAGAATGAATTAATTAATTTCACTCCGAAGTATGTCCTCCATTTTACATTTCAATTTGCACTGGATAAAAACAGGAGTTGGTGGGTATGTATATCGACTGTGTAGTAGAAATGCTTGTAATTGAGTATCACATGTATAAAAGACGGTATTTTAATTGCATTTATTAACAATTTAATTAGCTAATGCTTTAAAACTACAGTTTTTTCAACGTACGTGCACCTTTAAGAACTTTATAGAGACCAAGTAAAACTAATGGGTCAAATAAGTTAAGATAATGTCAATCATTCACTACTTTTTTACAGGTTATAAAAACAAGGACAGCTAATTATAAACTGGATCATGCATAGATTTCTCTTTGGAGGGGACTGTTTAAAAAAATAAAAAAATAAAACTATTTTTTTAAATTTATTTTAACCATGTACCCCCCCCCCCGCATAATTTTCTGCCAGTTGCGCAGTAAGATTTGTTACTTCATTTGAAAGAAAAACCCTCTGAAATGTACACCCATCTATTAACTTATATCCTTGTTCGTTGATTAAGTGCTTGTTTTCGCAGCCTCCTAGGTTGGAGGACGGAGCAAAGCCAGAAAAGCCTAAAGCAAAGTCAAGCTTAACAGTCCTTTTTTATTAATTTAAACCAGTGCAATAACTCTGGAAAATGGTTTTCCTCATACAGGTGTTTGGGATGAGGTAATGACACAGGTGTGCAGTGTTGCTGAAGTGTGTCTCAGCCTGGCAGGACTTCAACACCAATAGAGCTGAACATGAAACAACAACCCTGTAATGTTGCTGTCTAACTCTTAGATTTGTTGCTGCTACTTACCTAAATTCAACATTTATTTACAGCTCAGACACAACTTAGGTATGTTTAAATATTTTTAATTTTTTTACATTTGCGGAATTTCAGCTTGCTTTCAGTGTCGGTTTATGTAACAGTGTGGAGGATGCGAATTGGTGACCACGCACACAACAAGCAAGCATCCTAACTACTATGCAAATGAGATTATAGAACGTTTTACCACATCTCACCGACGGGTCGTTATTACCCAATAAAAGCCCCACTAAAGCTCACGTTTGTTTGTTTTTCGATGTTATGCTAATTATCACCTTTAAACTTAAAACAAAACAAGAGTTTGGTTGTTCCCCCTTTCTAGAACATACCTAGGCATGGAATTTCCTCTTGTACATTTACCAAAATAATGTCTACTCATGTCTAATTTCAATTAAAAGCATTCTATAAAGTTAAGTTAAATTTGACTTTTTTTAAAATCATGTTCCTTAATTCTTTTTTTGGTTGCTTTTTATTTCTTTGGAAACTGGACCTCTGTTTTGGTTCTTTTTCCCTATACACCACCATGTTTTAGTTATTATTATTATTTGTTTATTTAGCAGACACCTTTATTCAAGGCAACTTACAGAGACCAGGGTGTGTGAACTATGCATCAGCTGCAGTGTCACTTACAACTACGTCTCACCCAAAAGACAGAGAACAAGGAGGTTAAGTGACTTGCTCAGTGTCACACAGTGAGTCAGTGGCTGAGGTGGGATTTGAACCGGGGACCTCCTGGTTACAAGCCCTATTCTTTAACCACTGGACCACACAGCTGTTGATAGAATTAGCTGACTAAAATTCTCATTGCAATTGTGTGTGTGTGTTTTTTCTTTTTGTGTGCAACCTGAGTGGCATTCAAATTTGTTTCTGAATGCTAATGTTCCAGATGAAGATTGGATTTTCTCCTATTTGCAGATTGTGGGTTGTGGATCGGACTGCTCACAAAATGAATGCTTGTATTCAGTTTGCTTGGAAGATTACATCTACATGAATGTTATAAATGTCTGGCATCTAAGGAAAGGCTGCTGTGTGTTGTCTTCAGAGGCTCATGACAATAATTTGATACACGAAACATACAGCCTATTACTACCTATGTGCTTCTTATGTAAACTGAAGGCTAATAAAGTGTCAGATTATCTTTAAATGTTTTTTTTTTTTTTTTTCTGACAAGACAAATCATTCTTAGTGTAACTGTATCCAATTTACAAAAAAGGTAATTAATTCTGTATTTAAATGCTAAATTCCTAATATCATATTGAGGAAAGGTTAAGAGAACAACCTAAAACATACATACTTGCAAAGTGCATGGAGGCTCAGAGACATCTACTCAACTACCTGGACAATTGGCTCATTTGCGCCGAGTCTCCAGCACAGGTACACAAACACACAGAGCTCATTACCAAGTTCATTACCAGCCTCATTCAGGAGAGCAGAGGTAGACCTCTTTGCCTGTCAGGAATTGGCACACTGTCCCCTGTGTTTCTCTATAAAAGACACGCGACCTCTGGGAGTAGATGCACTGGCACACCTGTGGCCAGCACTTCCACTATGCATTTCCATCGCTCGCCCTGCTCCCGCTATGTCTGGAGAAGATCAGGCAGAACCGGGCCAGGGTGCTCTTAATAGCCCCATACTGGCCCAGAAGAGTTTGGTTCGCCTCCCTGATGCAGCTCCGCAGCGACCAGCCTGATGCGCCGCAACCTGTTCAGACACGGTACTTTATGGCTCCTCAACCCATTGAACAGGGTGACTAACACCCTTCAAAATGCCAGGGCATCCTCTACCCATTCCCTATATGGGTACAAGTGGGGCATGTTTCAGGCGTGGTGCTTGTCTCATGGGTTTGAACCCACGACATGCTCCAAGGCAGTTATACTGCAACTTTTACAGAACGTTTTTGATGAGGGGAAATCCCCATCTACTTTAAATGTATATTTGGCAGCCATCTCGGTATGCCATGTAAAATAGATTGTCTCCCCAGGAGCTCATTTCCTGGCGGGGCAATTTTTGAAAGGCACCCAGCAGCTTAGGCCACCAGTGAAGGATGTGGTTCCTCATTGGAGGTTGAATGTAGTGCTTAATGTACTGATGAAACCTCCTTTTGAGCCCATGCACTCAGCTGAGCTCAACTTTTTGTCTTTCAAGGCGGCTTTCTTGCTTGCAATCACCTCCGCGAAGTGGGTGAGTGAAATGCAAGCATTTTCAGTACCGAAAGCCTGTCTAATTTTTTCAGAGGCCAGAATGAAGGTTACCCTTCGTACTAACCTTTTTTTGCCGAAAACCGTCTTGGCTTTTCATGTTAACCAGTGGAATTGGAGGCTTTCCATCCCCCTCCTTTCCAATCTGACAGGGAGCGCCAGCTCCATACGCTTTGCCCAGTGCGACCATTAGCGTATTATGTTGACAGGACTAAAAGCTGGAGGCAGTCAGAACAATTCTTTGTCTGCTATGAGGCTAGTTCCAGGGACAGGCTCTGTCTAAGCAGCGTCTGCCTAAATGGTTGACAGGCATAGTTAGACTGCTTATGAACTGGCCAATCTGTCCCCGCCAGAGAAGCTCACAGGTCATTCCACCAGGGGTCAGGTGACTTCATGGGCTTCGTTCCAGGGTGCATCTGTCCAGGACATATGCAATGCAGCAGTGTGGACTTCCCCCCATACTGTTACTAGGTTCTACCGACTGAATGTCGCAGATCTGCATAACCCTGGTTTCAGCACTAGAGTACTGAGGGTGGCTTCCCAGTCCACCCTCACAACAGAACATTAGGTGAGTTGGCATCTTATGTCTCTTCCAGCTGTTGCTGGATGCTGATTACTAGCACAAGGTGGTTTCGGCTCAGCTTTGTAGCTCAGTGAGGTACTACCATGTCCTTGTGACAGCTTGGCTATACTTCACCCATTTGTAATGGTTAATATTCCCTACGTTAGGTTAGGTTAGGTTATTATCATAACCCTGGTTCCCTAAAATATGAATATTAACCATTAACTTCGGGGTCGCTGCGTTCATGGTCGCAATCCTCGAAAGGAAAATGACGTCGTAGTCAGTGTGTGCAGCTCCTTTATGCTCTCGGGGGTGGAGCAGCAGCTGCCTCACACTGCTCTGACGAGAAGTCTTTGGTATAAAGTTTCAGGTTTGGGTGTCTTAAAGGGCAAACAACCATTTGTAATGATTAATATTCCTATTTCAGGGAACGAGGGTTATGATAATAACCTAATGCTTCCGATTCGTCTGGTATAAAAGACTGGGAACATCAGTGGTTCTGTTTGTTCTGATTATTTTGGTTAAAGGGAAGCTATTCCAAGAGCTTCCTGAGGATGGAGTTGTTGCTTTATTGGAGGTGACATGATGTGATTGGTAGGTAGTTTAATATAGTGCTGTGTTCAGTTTGGACATGCAGGAGCCAACAAATCGACATCCTGCAAATTATTCAAAAGTAGGTCTCCATGAACTGATTTCTGATAATACAAGAACATTCAGAAACTTAGTTAACTGCTCTTAGTGGAACTCACTCTTAAATGTAATTATTTACTGTATTCTTTACTTTGCTCTTATTTGAATTTGATCTTATTTTCTGTTGATTTTACTGTGCCTTGTAGCTGCTCTTATCTGTAATGTGATACTTTGTACTGTGATATTTTGTAACAATTGTAAGTCTCCCTGTATAAGGGCATCTGCTAAGAAATTAATAATAAAATAATAATGAAGATTATTTCAATGAAAAGCAATTAAAATATACTCCTGCTTTGTGGTCGCTGATGCATGAGAGCTGACTAGGAACCAGCTGTCAACAGGACAGTGCTGCTTTTGTCAGGTTGAATTCAATTACTCATATCCTTATGAACACAAGAATACACACACATGTCATTGCCAACGAGACAAACTATCGATGTGCTTGTCATCTATTTGTTTCCTCTATAATCACCCTCAATGCTTTCTGACCTTTGGGTGGATAGGTGTCAGGATGTTTAAATCTGTTACTTAGTTGTCATCTCAGCACACAAGTGAAGAGAGACAGCTGAGCAATGATGCTTGATGAGTCTAAAAGCCTGCTGCTTGAAAGGCATTACCTTGATTCATTAAAAAAAAAAGATTTGGGATCGCTTAGGTAAATGTCATCATGCTGCGAAAGGTGATAATGACCGTTTAAGAACAATAATAACGGGGTTGTTTTATCTCCATTCCATTTGAACAATTGATTTATGTCACATAATCATGCTTTGATTGCACTTTTTGTTCTGGTCAAAAAAGTTATGCATTTATGAAAATAATCCTCAAAAGGAAGATTACAATTGTCAGTCCAAGAATATTTACTGTCTTTTTTTTTAATGTCTTTTTTTTTATTTCCTTGAAATTAATAAATTATTAATGTGCTATTAAGGCATTTATGTCTGACGCAGTGGTCATTACCTGCTAGAAAATTGATCGCAGAAACAGTTAGGTGTCCCAGGCCAAAGTCAAGTGCATATTAGGCATATCTTAAATGTGTTTTTAGATTCTGAAGCAATCTGATTGGCTCAGAAATTTATAAGCACAGTATAATAGACTACCGGTATATTGTTAACAGTCAAACTAACTTAATAATAACATTTCCTTTTTCTATAACTGCATCTGCTTGCCGTGAACAATATGGTGCATAGGAGAGTTTAATGATGTATATTGAGTTCTGTGTGCAGCGTGAGACACACTATCAGTGTTAGTGCTAAGATCTGGATAACACATGTCTACACAATGTGGAATTATGAATAAGTTTTATTTTACTCTCAGGCCCACAGTTAAAGTTTTGTCAAAATCATAAAAAATAAAAAAAAACAGTGCACACTAAATGTGGCCCATTAAAACCCATTATCACATTCCAATTACCAAACTGCCAATTTTCTCTGAATTTGTCTTAGAATCTTAAGAAAAAAAAATACCTCAACTGTGTTTATGTATTGTTCAGTTTACACACCTAAAACTTAAACCTGACTGGTTCCAAAATAAGAAAAATTATATATTTGGACTCGCTTTAGAAGAATCGCACCTCACAGTCTGACCATGAGGCCTGAAACCCAATCCTTTGTCGCAAGTCAATCACACTGTTTATTTTGGCTCTTTCTTTGTTTAAGGAAAAGGAAAAGGAAAATCAGTGTCAAGTGCAAGTCTTTGTTTTTCTGCGGTTCTTCAAAGACCCTTAAAATTACAAACAAAATAAAATTATAAAAAACAGCCATGGGATTCTTGGACACTGTTGGCATGACTGGACCCAACCGAAGCAAAGGAAGAGTACCTTCATGAATCCTGTTTGTAACAGAGAGATATAGTGATGTGTGCAGTGTGGAAGTCCACCAGGAAGGCACCTCTATTAATAACTGTAGCCGCCACGTGACAAATAACTGCATGCCATAAGAAAAAAAAAAGTGAATCCACAGGAAACAAAAGCCATTGCATTGCTAATATTTGCCCATATACAGCACTTATTAATTGGATTTTATCATGTACATTTTCATATTTCATTTCTTACCTGACAATATACTATTTTGTGTATTATCTACCATGCCCTGTTTTTTTGTTTTGTTTTGGGTTTTTTTTGCTTATGAACTATTCCTGAAAAAAAAAAAAAAAAATCAACCATAAGGGCTACATTAAAAGCTCTATTCCTGAAGTAAGGTGGTTTGAAACCTGACCTCTGTGATTTTTGTAGAGGTTTACTAACTCACAGTTGCAGATGAGGCAGTTGCATGCCCTATTAATACTTTTTAAAACCACTTAACTTCAGAAATTCAGCTTTCAGTCTTTTCAGAAGCAGCCCCTGTGCTTGAACAGTGAGCCTGCTAAATAATGACCTAAGCAGAAACAACAAAAGAGATTGATACAAAACACACATAACCGTTATGAAATGAAATATCAAATGTAGCTGTTACAATGTATCCCTTTAAAACCTTGTTTTGAAGTTTAAACAAATATATTTAGTTGGTTTAAAGTAAAATGTTAGATTGTATTTGGATTAAGCTTTGCTTTATTGATTTCAGGGAAAAAATACATTCTTGTTAGGGAAATAGAAAGGTTCCCAATATAGACATGTCATTGATTGTCTTACAAACAGCAATCCCTAACAGAAAGCTATTGAAAATTGCAATACGGTAACTAGAAATGTAGCTAATGAACATTGATTTAATTATCTTTTTACTTTCTATGCAAAGTGAAACAGCATAACATCTTCAGGAGTAATGTACTACTAGGCTACTGATTGGGGGAATAAAAAAAACCTCTTGTTGGCAAAACAACTAAGGGACACCTTAAACCATTATACCAATAAAGAACAGTGTGTGTTTGGATGTGTGTGTGCTTCATTTACTTTCAATTTTTTCAAAGGGAACTTGTGCCGTACCTTCAGGCTCTTAAATACCAGGGGTGTTGATACTTTTTTTGTGACAAGTAATTAGCTGCATCTGTTGCCAAGAAAAAAGGTTGAGTAATTCAGGTTTATGAGGTTATAATGGAAAGTGCATGTTGTAGATTGGAATCAAAATAGTTTAACATATACATTACATTTATATATTGTACTACTGTAAATATGTAAAAAAAAAAAAAAAAAAAAAAAAGCCTGGTGAAGTTGCATTGCCTTATTCAGTCTACATGTGGTTTCAGGTGCTCTAATTGTATATAGCTTGTAAAATGACAAGAGGGCACCATTTATTTAATTTAAATCTTGTTTTGCGAGAGGCAATTAAAACAGGGTTAGTTTCATGCCTCTATCCCAATTTTAAGGTATTAACTGGAATTTACACCATTATGGAAAACAGATAGAGCACACTTTTAACAGCATTGTGAACTGTTCTTCAAAAGATATATATATATATATATATATATATATATATATATATATATATATATATATATATATATATATATATAGCCACAAAGACTTCACTATTTGGACTCCTCCGGGAAGTGAGAGCACTCAAAAGGCAATCTTCCAATAAATACATTTTATTTTATATAATCCATATTATTCAGAGACAGTATGTTATTGTCCTCAGACAGCAAAGCTGACAATCATGATTTCCTCAGAGCATATATCATAGTGTACTCAGTTGTACAGTATATCCATGTACATTTTTCAGGATAGTCTTTTGGAGCTGCTTGCAACTAGTTTTGTATTTATAGTCTAAAATGTATTTTTTTCCCTTTCATAACAATATGCTTGGCTTTTGTCTACTTGGTTGTTTCTTTATTACTTTCTTGGGGTACTGATATTTTAAGAATATTGTCCATATAAATCCACATAAAAGTATTTGAATATCTTCAGATGACAAAAACAAAATACTGTCTCAATTGTATTCTTTGTTTCTTAATGTACTACTATTTATAACCGAGATAAAACACTTTCCACTACTCCATATGAAATAAGGCCACTCATGCAATTTTGTAATGATAAAGCTGAAGGAACAGTAATGCTTGATTTTTAACATATTACAGTCTATTCAAGTGGCTTCATATTGGGGTCCTCCTCAAAGCTGTTGTGTAGAAAACTGTCTGACATATTTAAGCTGGTAAACCAAAATGGAAGTTTAAAAAAAAAAAAAAAAAGCTTAAAATGTCCAGGATTTTTAAAAAAAGTTAAAAATCAAAAATAAAAAAAATGAAAGTTAGAAGGCAGGTGTCAGGCATATCAATTATGCCATGCTGGTTAGGTGCTTTTTTTTTTCCAGTACTGGAAATGCACACATGGGTGACTAACTAGAAAAAAGAGAGAATAAAGGGGGATACATGGCAATGTCTGTAATCTTTATGAGAAGGGCTAGATTTGATTGAAAAAGCAAGCCACTACAGATTTGGGGAGCATGAGCGTCTGCTAGGTGGGGAGGAATGCTCACGCCTCAGTGGGTTGCTGAGAAACATCCAGAGGAACAAAGTAGGGCTGCAGCAGTCATAGAAGGAAATCAAAGAGCAGGTTTTGATTGTGATTTGCTCTAAAAGCCAGACCCATTTGCAGAAAAAGGCCTTCTATGTTACAACTGTAGATCCCCCCTCACTACATTCGCCTTTGAAGTCTGCTTGCTGTTCTTTACATAACTTTATCTGCTTTTTGAAAAGCTAATTTGTATGCAGTTCTTGTATGAAGCTGCCACCCAGAATTTCACAGAATTTTAAAAGAAATCACAAAGATGGGGAGGCCTGTTGGTTTTCTCTTTAAATGCACACTACTGTCATTATTACAATATTATAGAATAACAATATGTTATCCATGTGGAACTAAAATACAGAAAAACCTGCATTTGTCCTTCAACACTAACATGTATGGCATCTAGTTACAGTATTTGCAAAAAGGAACTCAGTGCTTTTTTGTGTCCTGGATAATGGCTTTTTAACCCTTTGGAGACTTCATTCAATATACATTTATTAGAATGTGACTTGCACCATATCCAAAATAACACCAAATATGCTTAAATTCATCAAATATTTCAACTGTCTCTTACTAAGATGGTGAGTGGGGTGATCTTCATGTTGCTCAATAATGCATCTAACAAAAAAAGTTAAATTAGGGAGAACGTTAGGTACGGATGTAACCCTGGTTACCTGAAAGAGAATACGACCACAAGCAATACTTTTGGGATATGCTTGCCACAGGTCAGGTATTCACTGAGCATTTTATATCAGAGCTAGTTGCAATAGGATAGTTGCTATAGGGCAAGAGATAGGGTCATGGCCCCAGGTCAGACACCAGTCTTGAAAATACCTCTACTTGTAAGCATACAGCGACCTTGTGGAGGAGGCCCTAGTGTTCCTCAGTGTACTTATGACCACGTCTGAGAGCCCTAAAGCGGACAGACTGCCCGGTTCTGGGTGCCTCTTTCCTGACTGAGGAGACCCCGGCGTAGTGGGATCTCCCAGGGCTGGCCTTGCAGTAGCTGGCAGAGGCTTGAATGGCAGTATGGAAAACTGGAAGACCACGGTGGTAAACCAGTCGCCCGGCCGGACTGGTTTACCACTGGGAATGTGATGATGTGTTACTATCTGGAACCTCTTCTCCTTCAAGAACCCTGTAGCAGGGCAAGGTCTGTGCTGGCTATCTGACGCATGCATGATCCCTGTAGGACCCGCATGTCAATCATGGCAATGACACGGAGAGGCTGGATGAGGGTGTGTTGTCTCTCCCTCTCCCTGAGTGGTCGGGAGGCAGGCCTTGGGGAGGTTGCTTAACCTATGAAAATAAAGCTTTGTTATTCCATCACTCTTGCCCTTGTAAGAGAAACACAGTGAAGCTGGATTCGAAGAGCCGGAGTAAACAAACCCAAGAAAGCAGGCCAGGGTTTGAAGCGAGAGACCGAAAAGGCAAGCACAGCTGAGGAAGACAGTCGCTATAAAATATTATTGATTTTTTCGTACCCGAGTGGGACATGTGTAGGTAGCTGGGGAAGGTTGGGCAACCCCGAAAGTGAGGGAATAGCAAAGCATAGCTGAAACCCGAGCCACATCGGATAGCGACGGTTGTGGGAAGCTGCAGGGCGCAGCAACTTTCATTTGTAGTTTTGTTCACAGCGTTTTATTTTCCCTTTTTCCTTTGTGCATTCTTATTTTTCCTTTGTGGAACTGCATATAACAAAGGAACGTTTTACCATCATTGGTAGCGTTCCTACATAGTGCAACAGTGCGATCTGCTGGACTAAATAAATCAGAGCACACAGTGGTGTGTTCAATTCCATTTCTGTCTTCTGTGTCAGTGAATTCCCCACACCCTCTCACAAACAAGTTGAGGTGTCTCAGGTCCAGGATGGGGCGAAGGCCGCCATCCTTCTTCGGTACCAGAAAATACTTCAAGTAGAACCCCTCCAAATACTCCAGGACTTGAGCCATTTGGTCCTTCAAATCGGAGATATCCTGTGCCTGCTTTGGTTGTCTCGCCCGCTTAGCACTCCGCGCAGGGGATCTGGAGCAGCTGCGAGCATGAGGCGCAGGAGCCTGAGCCTGAGCGCAGGGAATGCTCTGCAAGTGACTCTGGGATAATTGGAGGATGCAGACCGGGGTTCCCAGCGCCGCAGATGATTCAGTTGAGCTAGCTGGAGAAGCCACACTGGTAAATCTGATGAGTCTGCCCCGTAGAACCAGCGTACAACGGAGAGGAGCACAGGCTCAAAGGGCTGTGGTAGGTGGGCTGAACTGCTAAGAGACAGTTAAGAAAAAAGAGGGTATATATATTTTTTTTATATATATTTTTTAATATATATATATATTTTTTAATATATATATATTTTTATATATATATATATATATATATATATATATATATATATATATATATATATTTTTAAGGCCCAATGGACCGAGGTGGGCGGGCCAAGACAGCCGGTACTTAACAGCAGGGCAAGGTAGAACCAGGCCCCTGTGGAGGAAGCACGCTTTGTCTAGCTGTTATTTATTTATTTATTTATTTATTTAAATTGCAAGAGTAGTAGAAGAACAAAAAAACCACACACACAACAGCCAAGCTGTGGGGTAGAACAGTCACCATGCCAGGCGGTGGACTGTGAAAACGTTTTCTTTTTTTTAGACCAAGCACACCGGCGGACAGGCCGAGACAACCAGCGGAGTTGACCCAACAGTGGGACGCGGCAGAGCCGGGCCCCGGTGGAGGAAATAGCAGGAGAAAAACACACACAACAACAGATTATGCAGGACTAGAAAGCAGTCAGTAATGCAATGCGCAGTTGCACAATGATTATAGCTCAGTTCATAGAAGCTGTGTTACTGATTCCAGGGAAGTGGCAAGCTGACTTCCAGGAATATTCTCTCAAAATAAAGCAGGGGAACTCCAGTAAACACGAGTGAGAGCTCTTTCATACAGACTCAATCACAGCAGATGGTTTGGGTTAGTACCTTCCTTAATCCGGTGAGAAGCAAAAGAGGGCTCTGTGGAGTGACTATTTGTTCCCTCAGAAGGCGGGACCGAGGACGTCACTCCCCGGAGGGGCCTATCGGCTGCTCTGATATAAAATGCTCAGTGAATAACTGACCTGTAGCAGGCATACACCAAAAGTATTGTTGGGTGGTCATCTTCGAATTGAAAGGGAACTAATCTTCTGAGAAATTTCTCCCAAACTAAAAATAACTGACACTTTGGTGTCAGTACCTTCAAAAAAATGGAATGATTGGTTCTCCAGATAAATGTGACATATGTATTATAATAATTGTTGGCATTGTACCCAAAGAAATAACTGAGATGACAAAATGAATAATAATAATAATAATAATAATAATAATAATAATAATAATAATAATAATAATAAACAAGAAGGGACATCTGGGCCTCATGTACTCATAAAGTTTTCATCAATTGAGCAAAACTGCCCCCGTTCTTCAAAAGACACCAGAAACTTATGAACCGCCTGAAGGATGCCTTTGTAGGGCCAAAGTATCATAAAATGGGAGCTAAATTCATGAGGTTTTTAATGACTTCCTCTTGGTGCTGTTTGACTGACTTCCAGTCACTCTCCAGGACTTTCTGTAGCCCTGGACCCACGCCAGGAGGACAATCAACGTCTGCATGTCTCCTCTGCTGGAGATTATTTCTCAAGTTCCCTTTTTTATTGGAGGAACGGAGTTGTTTCTAAACTCAAACAGGATGTCCTGCTGTTGTCCCTGGCTGTGAACAGTTCCATATTTTCCCTGCACATGCTATGTGAAATAGGTTAAGTTAATCCAGGATGTCAACACGCATCTATTTTTTTTTGTATATATATATATATATATATATATATATATATATATATTTTTATTTAAACTACAAATTGTCTCCTTAAACCTTCTCCTGACTATATGATCTTTATGTGTTTTTGTTCATACTGTTTTATAACTCAGATGGTTAAAATTCACACAAAAAACCCCTAATTAGCTCATGCATTAGTGTGCTTAAAGTAACATTTGGTTGTCAAAGACTGGGGCTAATCAGGGTCAATGAAACCGCTTTTAAGAAATAATTCAGTAAAGCCATTTAAGTCAGCTCAGTAAAAAGACCACCTCAATTAAAGCCATTTTTTACTTCAATATTAAGGCCACTCCTGCATTCAGTATTAATGGCCACAATTTGCTGACCAAACCTGTTAAACCTCCCAAATAAGACAGCCATGTTGTAAACTACCGTTGACATTTTTTTTTAATGTAAAAGAAAAGCTCTCATGATTGACATGATTTGACTAATTCACACATTGATTTAGATGAAAAAATAAATATTCAAAAATTTGAAAGGCCTTTCCTCTAAGTTAAGAACAGTTTATTGTTGTTTTAATCCATTTTACACAGAACTTGAGTGATTTGTAATTGCAATAAGACATTGCTTAGCCTGGATTCTCTGGCACACCTGAAATCTCATGTCATGCAACTATTGTGTATTAAAAGCGAAGGAAAAGGTTATTACACTCATTAGTAGAAGGCTCATTTGGGACAAACTTTCAAGTGCATGCATCACTAAATAATCCTTTAGCCATGTAATGAGATCTCTGCTTTATGTTTTTAACCAATTTAAAAGTAACCAAGCAAAGGAACATTTCATTTTGTTCAGAGGGAGATATATAAGGGCTTTCTATGGGATTATTTTAACAAATGACCACACAACTCATTGGTGTTGAAGCTACAAATGAGTAATACAATTTTGCTTGATCAACAAATTATACTATATCTCCTATAAACATAAATACCATATGGGTTGTAAAAACGAATACCACTTTTTCAAATTTTTCTGATTTATAAAGTAATTGAACTTTATTTTCATGTTCATTATAAATTAATGACTGTCTGTTGTATTAAGACTGTTTCTGGTGGATATTCTAAGTGTGATCTCACCAGTGCATTAAGCAACCACAACTTTTTGCTTTATTACAAAGCATTCTCAATTTTTCAATGCCTCCCCATACTGCTTAGTCACTGACAGTCTTAAGTACAATACCACAGGTCTGTTCTAACGCAGTACCCACTATCAAGTACGTTCTGACCAGAGTACCGCACTACAGGGCTGATGTAAGAATACATGCAAAGTGATTTGCGGCTATAATCATAAAGTGGGACTTTAGCAGCCACTAAAAATTCAGCATATGAAAAGAATGGTTCCCTTTCAATTCGAAGATGACCGCAAAATGGAATATTTGTGAGATATGCCTGCTTGTCAGGTATTCGCTGAGCATTTTATCTAAAAGCTGCCGATAGGCCCCTCCGGGGAGTGATGTCCTCTGTCCCGCCTCAGCGAGGTAATAAATAGTCACTGAGTGGAGATCTCAGCCTCTTTTGCCTTTCAGACAGTAGGTAAGGTGGTGAGTATTACTCTAACCCCTTTTTCCAGTTCTGATTGACTCTTTCTCCTTCTTTGAGTTTTTGTGAGTGCCCTTGCAATTAATTGCTGGAAGTAGGTTTGCCGCTTCCCAGGAATCAGAAACTCAGCAACTGAAGGCTGAGCTAACGCTACGCAACTGTGTTTCGTTTTAAAAAAAATCTTCATTAGCCTACAATCACTTGGCGATTGTAGCCTGCTTTCTGACCTCTGCAGCTTGCTGCACATTCCTTTCTGTATTTTCCTCTGCTCTTTGCAGCTGTAAAAAAAAAAAAGGAGAGAAGGGAGACACAACACTCCAGCGAGTCCAGCCTTGCTCTGCAACCGCTGTTGACTCAGGTGTTTTGGGCAACCTCAGTATGCCCACTCGGTGTGTTTTCTTTTTCTCTTTTTCTGTCTCTCTCCCTTCACCAGGTTCTTGACTGCACTACCCCGCTGCAAGCTACATGCTGCATCGGTTGAGGACTCCACTGGAAGCTTTGCGTTGCACTGGTTGTGTGACTGCACTGCAACTGTCCGCAGGCTACGCTCCACACTGTTGCAAGCAATCCGTTGTTCCTGGTTGTGTAACTGCAAGCAGCCCAGACACAGACACGCAGACCAGTACCTGGGTGCTTTGTCCTCGGTACTTGGTGCTCGGTGCTTCAGTGCCTCTGTGTCTAGGCCTCGACGCCTTCAGTGCCTCAGGGCCTCGGTAGCCTTGGCACTTCGAAGCCTTGAGGCCTTTCGAGCCCTGTGCAGCGGCGCCCTTGGTGCCACATTGCCCCAGATGCCTTCAATGCCTGTGGCGTTTCACCAGCACACTCAATCCCCGAGGTGGGGGTTCGGTGCCTTTGTGTTATACAGCCTCAATGCCTGGGTGCTTCGGCTCCGTCGACGCTCCAGAGCTACACACCTCGACTGAAATGTGCACATCCTGCGGGCAGAATATTTCTCCGCAGGACAAACACACCCTGTGTGCAAGGTGCCTCGGCATTGAGCACACCTCTGCTGCCTTGGCAGACAGGTTGTCCTGCTCTTTTTGTGCCGGGTCCAAAGAGAGCACCCTACAAAAAAGGCTGGCACTTTTCTTGGATGAGAACCCTGCAACCAGCCTGAGAGAGTCGTCGTCGGCCTCGGGATCCCAGGCCTCCTTTCCCCACCCTCCGAAACCTACACAAGATATTCCTTGTGCGCAGGCTCCACTGCGCTCCGTAACCCTCCCCAAGCTGCTAGCTTCAGAGCTACGTGCGGTTTCGAGCACTACTACAAATATCGGGCTTCCAAGGGCAAGCCCGGGCAGAAGTCTGGCAGGCTTGGTGGTTCTTGCGGACGTGGGGCCCCAGCGCACCAGTGCCCCAGAAGGCAGTTCCAGTGAACCACTCCAGGCAGCCTCCACCCTAACCTCAGCAGGCCCAGCAGGGGCCCTGAAAGCTTGTGGCCTCAGACCCACCCATTCGCACAACGCCATCTGCACTACTGGCGCAGTTGCACCTCAGACTCCTGTGTGCTCACCACCGTACACACCGGCTACGCACTGCAATTCCACTCAGGACCTCCTCCCTTTCGAGGGATCACAGTCACATCCGTGAACGACCCTCTCCAGGTCTTGGCCCTCAAGCAAGAGGTTGAAACACTACTTCGAAAACAAGCTATCCATCTCGTAGAACACACCTCTCAAAGAGAGAGGTTCTACTCGAGGTATTTCTTGGTGCCAAAAAAGGATGCTGGCCTTCGCCCCATCCTAGATCTGAGGCACCTCAACAGGTTCTGGAGGGAGAGGAGGTTCCAGATGGTCACACATCGCCACATCCTCTAGTCTGTCCGGCCGGACGACTGGTTTACAACAGCGGACCTGAAGGACATGTATTTTTACATTCTTATCCTTCCACCATACAGGAAATATCTCCGTTTTGCCTTTCAGGGGAGCGTCTTTGAGTTTTCCGTGTTGCCATTCGGCCTCTCCTTAGCCCCGTGCACGTTTTGGAAGTGCATGGATGCCATCCTAGCTCCCTTGCAGCTATGAGGGATCAGTGTGATGAATTACCTGGACGTCTGTTTGATTTGTTCCCAGTCCCAGGCAGGAGCAGTGGCCCACACAGCGATTGTGACGGAGCATCTGTCGAGGCTGGGTCTCACCCTCAACGATGCAAAAAGCCAATTAACACCGGTGCAGAGTACGGTCATTTGGGTCTCTGGCTGGAGTCCCTTGCAATGCGAGCCTACCTGTCAGACGACAGGGTAGCTGCTATTCAAAACTGCTTGGCCCTGTTTCAACCAGGGTCCACAGTGCGATTAGTGTTGTGTCAGAAACTACTGGGTCTGATGGCCGCAGTGTCCTCAGCCATTCAACTGGGGTTACTTCACATGCACCCGCTTCAAGAGTGGCTCAATGCCAAGCGTGACAGACACCGTTGGCTGACAGTGTCTCGTCTGTGCTGGAATGCATTACGCTGGTGGAGGCAAGCCCCTCACCTGAGTGAAGGCATAAGGATGGGAGTTATTTACAACCGTCAAGTGGCGATGACAGATGCATCCAACTCAGGTTGGGGGGCGGTCTGGGCAGGAAGAGGAGTCCGCGGATCATAGTCGGACCGCTGGACATCCCTGCACATAATCGTGCTAGAGCTGAGAGCAGTCCACCTCGTGCTCAAACATTTGCCCCCTGTGCTCTGTAACAAACATGTCCTTGTCCTCACAGACAACATGTCAGTGGTTGCGTATCTGAACCACCAGGTAGCGCCGGTCCCGAGTTACACCGCATAGCCTTTCAGCTGCTGATCTGGGCACAGAGGCACCTCTTGTTCCTCTGAGCTTTACATCTCCCGGGAGCGTCCTCACCCGTCAGAATAGCGACTGCACCCTCAGGTGGTGCAGCACATTTGGGAATGCTTCGGGGAAGCCCAGGTTGATCTCTTTGCCACAGCAGAGATGACCCATTGCCCCCTGTGGTTCTCCCTCCAGGTTCTACCGACTTAGTGTCGTAGTTGCCTCTATGCCTTTAATAGGCACTAGGGTCCTTGAGGTTGCACGCTCACACCACCAACACTAGATGGCGGTAGCGAGATGTCCCTCAGATGCTGTCCACTCATTCTCCCTCACGACGACTCTGGTATACTTTCCCAAAAATATTCAATTGGGCGGTCATCTTCGAATTGAAAGGGAACGATAGGTTACGGATGTAACCCCGGATCCCTGAAAGAGAAGATGACTGCCAACCTTGTGAGGTCGCATCACTCACATTTGCGGGTTCAATGCAAAAGAGACTGACGTCTCCGCGTAATGACTACTTATTACCTCAGTGAGGCGGGACCGAGGACGTCACTCCGCAGAGGGGTCTATTGGTAGCTTTGATATAAAATGCTCAGCGAATACCTGACGTGCAGGCATATCCCAAAAATATTCAATTTGGCAGTCATGTTCTCTTTCAGGGAACCGGGGTTACATCGTTTTCACCTGCACTTTGTGTGGTGCTGTCTCTGTGCCTGCAAGTGTGCTCTTATATCCAAAAGGTCTGTGGTGCTGTGTTATGTTGTGCTGAGCTGTGCTCCGAGTAAAGTGCCTTGGGTTATGCTGGCTCTCTGGCTGCAGCTCCGCTTTCAGTCCTCTGTAACACAAACAAACACCCAGTGCTCCGGTGTGTTATATTTTTATTCAGCGTAAGGGGCCATGCCCACATAGCTCCACCCACTTTGTACTTTATACATTTTCCTGTCCCATCCCATCCCATGAAAAATGTTTCAATGTAATTTCTGTTCCCATCCTGTACTGTTCCGTACATATAATTTTTTTCATTCCCGTCCCATCCCGTCTTGTCAAAAAATGTCCTGTCCCCTCCCGTCCTGTGATATTTAAGACAACGAGAATAACAAAAACCACACAAACCTACTCCAACCGTTTTATTATGCATAACTTGTTGATAACAGAAGAAAAAAAAAACCTTGAGGGCCGCAGTCTTTTGAGTTTCATCCCAACTTCCCAATAAGTTTAATTAATCCAATTAGTGCTGAGGTTGACACATGTACAAGTAGTTTAGGTATTTTACAGTTTTATTGTAAATGTTAGTTGCAATCAACAATAGCAAGATGCAGTGGTGATGAATTGAATGGGTGGGCCAGTGACATCACTAAATGGGGTGTGTGTCAATTAAAACGAGTGTCGTTGATACAAGGGTTATAGTGTCTGTCTTGGTAAATATATGGATACCCAGAAGCCTGAGTATGTATTTGATTGGTTTAATTTTACAACATCTCATATTTATTGGTTTAATATTACAATATCTAAAGTTCTTGTAGCTTGTCTGACAAACTAAAGTTTGGCACTGTACTGCTCTTCCCGCAGCCTTCAGTCTTGCTCCCACCCGTTCACACAGCCTTTAGTTCCACTCCCATCTGTTCCTGTGAAATTTAAAACTCTTTATTCCCGGTCCCACCCGTTTCTGCCAGTTTAATATCCGTTTCCATCCATTCCTGTAAACATAAAGAGAAATGTATTCCCGTACCGTGGGAGTCCTGTCCTAATGTCACTCTCTACTGCCAAACTCCTCCTTGCAATCAGCCCGGCGCCACACTCTATCCAATCACTGCATGGCCCAGAGATGATCACAATGGATTTATTTAGCCCCATTGCAGCTACGCTTCCTCCCCAAGATGGCCAACTTCCTGTTGCCCTAGCATCGAGTTGGGCCATCTCAGGGAAAGTGCACCGCTCACCTTACCAAGCGTCCGTCCTGGTTGAGAGGTAGGGTTGCAGCTTAGATTCCTTCTCTCCCCCTCACAAGGCGCAAACATTATAATGAGATGTAAGTATTTTGCCTTGCACTTGGGCAATTGCTGACCCTCCAAAAACATTGCATCTATATATATCTATATATCTATATAGATATATATATATATATATAGATATAGATATATATATAGATATAGATATATATAGATATAGATATATATAGATATAGATATATATAGATATAGATATATATAGATATAGATATATATATAGCTGCCTTATATTCTGAGTGTGGGACAGGCATGTTAATATGATTAGAAGTGTATCACATTCTCTGCATACCCATCTGCTGGTATCAGAAACACAGCTGTTCCCTTTCTTGTCTGATAACTGTACAAATTGATTAGGTGTTAAGGAGTGTAGCTTAGTATATTTGTTACAATTACTCTCCAAAACAACATCAACAGCTTAAGTAACACCTCACTAGGGGTCAGAATCTGATCCCTTACAAATCTCCAAATGTGGCATCTACTGTATTTGCAATGGATAAGCACATCTCTCAACATGAAAGAAAATGTATTTTCTTGTTAGCTAAAATGAATATGCCAGGCTTTTTGAAAATTATAAATGTCCTGAACCAAATCTGTAGTAGTGAGAGATTACATTTCTGGGTATAATTTTGCATGAAATGTATTACCTGGTTCAGTTCATTGAGCTAACATGCTGCCTGTGGATGACATTACCGGCTTCTAAAATGGAGTAACAATTAAAAGACACACATAGAGGCTTCTTTTTTTACCATGGTAAAAGCAATGCACAGACACCTGTTTAATATCCTATTACAGTGTATTTTGTAGAATGTTCTATTGTTTCAATCACTATTTACCAGGTTTACTAAGTAATGCCCTTACCCATTCACAGCTGCTTCTGAAAATGTGAAGGGAGGTTTAGCAAATGAACACTACAGGTGTGCAACAGTAATTTCTGTCCCCACTGAAACTGTGGCAACTGTGAGTTAGTAAATAGAAAATATCTATGCAAAAAGCCCAGTTACAAAGGGGGCAGAAATTCAGTCTTTTAAGTTGCTATTTTACTTGGTGACGGTGAGAGGATTCTGTCCCTTTGCTCTCTAGAGGTGGCTTTCTCCAATAAGCTGCGCAGAAGTACAAATACCAGAAGAGCATGCTCTGGATGCTTATACAAGAAGTAGGTTGGTTCAGTAAATGCATATGGAAAGTAACCACGAACACCAGAAGCAAGATACTTTGGAGCTGATCTTTAAAGGAAGCAAGGAACAAGCAGCAATTAGTGTGCGGTACCTCTACTGTGCTGGCCTCACCTTCACACACACGACTTCAGTATTAGTTTTGATTTAGTGCTTAAGATTTTAAAGAATGCCTTATTCATGTAATATGTATAGATGCTGGATTTTTGCCTCCTTCACATTGGAATGCACTCCCAAGATTGTATATGGCTGCAAAAGAACCCTTTTATTGAATATGACATTTTCTGCTTCTGCTTAATTAGAGAATACACTTCTTTACTTCAGTTTTGGACTTTTTATTATGCAGAAAGCTATTCTGTTTGTTGTTGTTGTAAGTAAGAATCTGACAGATGCTCAAATTGGCACACTGGCTGTACTTCCAATAGTATCCAATTACCAGCAGCCGTAACTACTTTGGAAAGCAGAGCCTCCATTCCCAATTACTGCTGCTGTTATGCATTACAATCTTTTAGCTTTTTTGCCTTGTTATTAGATCGACAAACCAAGAATAGGTGAAATCCAATGCAATAAGCTACAATAAATGAGCTGTAATACAGTTATTCTAACTTTTGAGGCTGTCACTGTTATAACCTAGCTCAGGTCCTCAGCTACATCTCATATCATCTCATTTGTAGTTAGAAATTATTTGTTACCAAATTTGTATTAAAAGACAGTCTTTCCTGGATACGATTCTTTTTAGCATCAATGTTGTTGAAGCTGACACACTGGGATCCTTCAAGAAGCTGCTTGATGAGATTGTGGGATCAATAAGCTACTAACAACCAAACAAGCAAGATGGGCCGGATGGCCTCCTCTCGTTTGTGGACTTTTTTCTGTTCTTAAATGTACATAAGAAAACATTGGAATTGCCTTTTAAAACAAAAGTACAATTACTCAATGTAAAGTAAAGGTAACAAAAAATATATCTCAACACAAAAAACTGCTCAAAAGTATGAAGACATGTATGTATGTCTGATACGTGACAGTTTAGAAGGATTGATTTTGCTGATGCGTTATGCAGTGTTTAAATTTGACAAAATTTGTGACAGTGTTTTAAATGTTAAAACAAACTCTGGATCATTTAAAGTTCAACAAATTGTGTCAATACGTTGTGTAATAAGCATATCATGACATTACAAAATGATTTTTGATGCCAAAACATAAAATTAAAGTTATCATGCTTGTATACTTAACCATGATAAAACACGCAGACAACTAGTTTTCTTCAAGGATGTGCAACGTAAACTGAACTGTCCTTAACTAGCCAAAATAATTTCAATGTAAACATGTCAGAAAGGAAACCCTGTTGGATAAATACAAAACCAATAAAGCTGTCACAGCAGTGAGGCTGTGCAGAAACATAACCTATAGTTATAGGGGGGTAAGGCTAAACCCTTGCCTAGTTTGTAACAAACAGGAGAGGGGTAGATGTCGGGAGCCCAAAGAGTTTCAGATGTCATTGCCTTCATTCTGCCAAGTGCCCTCCCTAAATTACTAAAAAACACCATGGTTTCTGAAGGACTTTAGCACTTTTTTTTAGACCACCCACACAGGCATGCATGCACAAACCACATGTGCTAGGAATGTCTGTCTTCTAATTGAAATCCATATCAACATTAGACCCTGTTGCTTGCACAGACCACAGCACTTAGACAAAAATCATTTGTTTTATCCTCCTGGAACTCTTGGCAGGCTCTGCTTTTTTTATAGTGATTATAGAACATTTTTCTTACAATTATGCAGTTTATGTGACCGGTTTCTAAACAAACTGGTTTATTAGCACTAGTTTAATAAAATTAAATGCCATTTTGCGGTTATGTCATAAGTCACAAGTGTTTTTTATGGTGCTTCTTAGACTAATTTGTTCTGGGATTAGGGCACTGATGTATTTCTAAATCATGTCTGCCTGCCCCTTTTATATATTAATATTATTTTCATTTGTAATATCATTATTATATTATGTTCATATGCAGGCGGATGAAAATTATTAGTATTTTAGACCGGCGAAAAAGCTGGTCTTATAGTGTTTAGTTGGTGTGGACGGGGTTAAATCCCTAATCCCTATAACCTTGTGGGAATGTGGCTGGAGCCTTAATAAGGTAATTGTTTGACTAATGGGTAATTAAGGCTCCAGCCACAGAATAGAAAAGGACCCCAGGCTCATAAAGGAAGACCGCTTAGGAGAATGACGGTAGACTAAGAGCGAGAGCGAATGCTACCACGATTGTGAGATTAAAAAGGTACTCGTTTTTGTAACCTACAGTTAGTGTTTGTTTTGTTTTGGCCACTGTGCCCTTTTCTTTTGTTTTTGTCAAAGTGTTTTATTTAAAGACTTAACCCTTTGTAGTCCATTTATTAAGTGCGTGTCACACGTGCAATTAATTTTAGACGCGCTGTTTAAAAGTATTTTTTTTCCCCACAGTCAAACGGGTTTAAAAGGCCCTGCATATCAACAAAGCACTCACTAGGCATCTCCAACCCCGCCCTACCCTTTCGTTCGCTATAGCTTTCACATATGCTAATAAATAAATAATAATAATAATAGTTGTACATACCGATCAATCATCTCCTGATCACTTGTTTTATCACCAAATGCCTCAATAATGCGATCCAAGTCATTACTTATTACAATCTCAAAAAAGCTCTGCAAATGTCCGTGATATTCTCCGAGCGCTGATGCAGTAGCAGCCAGCTTGTTTCCTTATGGCCGCCGTTATCTGATGCCAGGGGCAAGTATGACTATTCATGAGATACGCCCTTTTTTTCCGGCTTGTCTCGGCTCCTGTCACTCCCACTCGGCCATTGAATGGTTTTCTCGGGTGCTTACGGAGAAAAAACGACTAGAAACCGTTTTTTACGTCTTTTTGATGATGTCGGACAGGGTCCGACATTGGACCAGATAGGAATAATTGCAATGTTGGACCAGGTCCGACATAGGACCGCAAAGGGTTAATAAGTATCCTGCTGCGTCAGTTTAAGCCCCATACCTCTGTTTGTTTGTGTGCTTCTTCCCGGACGCTGACGTCACCACCCACGCCACTCAAAGCCATCCTTGCCACACCCCCTTATTTCCTGCTCATATAGAATAGATTCTAAATACAAATTATTTAATTTTAACCACACACACACACACACAGTAATATGCAGGGGTTGTCCAATTATATTCTACATTTAACAGACAAATTTAAACACATTAACCCTATATTAACCCTATATTGAATGTTAGACAAAGTCCAAACTTAGGTAATTTGTGTATAAACTTGTTGATTGTACAGTATATTATCTAAAACAACCTAAGTCAACTAAAGTGTCAATTTGTTCTTCAATGCATGGACTAGCTCATTTGAGTAGCACCCAGGAGCTTTTTGCTAAAAAGGCCTAAGTAAATGTACACATTTGCTAGTTAATACATAAATGATAAAATTTCAGACTGTAGCTGTAACAATATTGAATTGCATTTAAAGCCAAATACAACTTTGACATTTCTGTATGTAAACTGTTTTGCAGATTATTTGCGATCAAAGTGCATATTGTCTGGGAATCCAGAGAATAATAAAACATAATTGAAGGTTGCACAGCTGGCCATACTACTCTTTTTAGCATTCTCTTGATAATAGATAATACAATTAATCTGTTTGTTATATGTATATTAAAGTCTCTTCTGCCAAGTAAAGAATTTAACCAAATTACATATACAGCAATTTGACTGTAGCATGTGTTAATGTGGCAAGGGATATGTTTATTATGCCTTGTTCAAAACCTGTGGAGTTTTAAAACCTCATTATTGTTGTAACCTAATGGGTTTTAGCAAATTCAAGGTATATTTGGCTCTAGAGTAACTTCTGTTAAATTCTCAATAAAACTGGATAGGAGTAAGTGTTGTGAGACACCCTTTTTCTTCAATATGAAAACAAAAGGACTGTTTGCTAGACAAAATGTAGCTGGAGACGGAGGATGAACGATATAACATGTATGGTCTGTGTGTTCCACATAATTTCACCTTTTTTGAAAATAAGTTTCAAGAAATACTGGTCGTGGCACGCTAGTGTTCGTTATTGTAGCTTTTGAGTTGCCATTTACTTAACACACCACTCCAAGAATCGGCCTATATGGCAGCCAATTCAATCAATCCAAATTGTAATTGACTTTGCAACAGTTACCACTTTTTTGCCTTTGTGCCTACACAATTAACAGATGTCTTTCCATTACAATCAATACCAGGTAGCTCAAAAGACCTGAAAAGGGAACAATGTAGCACGAATAACTGTCACACTGAAAACGGCTAAGCCTTTTCAGAATTACAAAAAGAGAGAACAGGTGGAGCACATACTTAAAGGATTGCAAAACATGGAAATTAGACACTTAACCACCAGTGGCAAATATAATCCTTATATTTTGAAATCTAAACAGAAGCATGACCATCTAACTTTCTCAAGACTGCAAATGACAGGGGTTCTCAACATTAGTGTAGTCCTAATTGAAAAACGCACTTATTTTGGAAAAAAAGTTTATTTTTCTTATTTATACAAAACAATTAGATGAAATTAACAAATGTATATTCAAGGAGTTTAACACAACAAGTTGGCTATTCCAATTTAAATCTGTGGTAAAAACCTTGGTTATCGCAGTACTTGGCAAAACTTTTTCCTTTTTCAAAATCTGCATCATCATTCTGCCCAGGCAAACACAAAAACCTGTGTTTAAACTACCCAAGGATTTGCCGTCTGAGCTACTGCAGTTTTTTGCAAAAATACATGTTCTGCTTTTAGTAGCATTATTCACACAGTAAACAAGTTCCTGACAACTTTTGAAACCAAATGATTTTCACTCGCACCTTAAGAGTTCTACCACAAAGTAAATTAGAACAGCCAGGTTTGCCTGAATCACATTTAAAACAGACGAACAATAGTACCACATCAAGTGTGCACAAATCAAAGACTGTGCAGTCAGTTATCACTCCTTATACATGGACAACCATGACGGAAATGAAAAATAAGGCTCTGACATCAATCTGTGATGTTACATTGTTCCTCTAACAATAATTGCACACTGTGTACTACAAAGTTATAATGCTTCAAGTATTGTACATGCTGATTTGGATTTGAACCACAGTAAATGTACACTTAAATTAAAAAAAAAAAACTAAAATAAATCTTTGGGGTGAAAGTAAATTGTACAGAAAAAAGCAGTCCTGGATCATTTACAGTAGCAAAAATTAAAATGTAATTTTCTTTTTTTGTATGTCATAAATGAGCAGAATATGTTATCAAAGAAAATGTAGTATCAATAATATTTACTGTGTATCTTTGTTGTGGGTACAAATTTATATGAATAATGACTAGTTCTGGGAAGACAGCAACCCAAAAAAGAAGCCTAAGCACAAAACACTAATTTGTGTGAAGCTTCATTGTATCTTCTGTCTTCAGATTTTTTTTTTTTTTTTTTGGGGGTTCAATAGCCCCAGCTCTTAACCCTATGCAGAGCAATAATTATGAAGCCACACACTAGTGCAGTGAAGAATAACAGAATGAATGATGAGAGCCAAATCATAAAATTAATCAACATCTCCAAAATTAAGAATTTTCTCCAACATTCCTTATACATGCAAGAGTATCTTTTAAACCCTCCCAATCTCAAGACCAATGACAAAAACCCTTGCCTTTCCCTTGCTGCTCTCATGTTTGGGAACTAACCTGGGAGTTCATCTTCTTTGTCATTTAATGGTTGCTAATTAATCGGCACAAGCTGATAAATTAAAGTTGCACCAATATTGTGCAAATACAGACCACTGGCTTTAGTGTTCCCATTAGGGCCTGGCAATGTTTGCTTAAAAAACATCTGATGATAATAATAATGAAATAAATAATAATAAACTATCCATAAACACCATCAGAACTCCAATTTAACCTTTTATTTACCCTCCCTTGAATTTAATAGATTTTTTTTGCTACTTTGAGGGCTTGCAAAAAATGTGGTAGTGTCATTCCCAACAATCACCAATATCTGAAACTTAATAAATAGACCAATAATGTAATAAGGCAGTGTTAAACATGCATTTGTCACAAAGAACAGTATCACACAATGACATATGATAACCATATACACCTTCATTAAGGGCAAGATTTTTATTTTATTTTATTTTTTTTATTTTTTTCAAGGCTTTCCAGGTGAACACTTCCAGAACAACTCCTTGGCAGAAAAAAAATTATTCTGGGTCTCTTGTTTCCGTTTTCTCACTCTTCTTCGCTTGGTTCCAGATCTACAACTGGCTTCAAAAAACAAAGCTGTAGGGAGCTGTATTCTTGGGCCATGCTTGCGGGTGGGTTGCATCACTGCAATATTTCAAGTAAAAGAAAAGTTTTGTTGTGTGTGTTTCTCATTTCCATGAAGCAGCCAGCCGCTGTATTCTCAGGAAGTTCCAGAAGTCTCAAGGTAACTCTGTAGTTTTCGTACTGTGGTTTTGTCCAGTGAGCAAAGGTCAAAGTCAAAGGTGGTGTTGGTAATGTGAAAGTGTCCTGTTTCTTCTATAAGGTTAACAATCTGAAAGAAGAGTGGGAAGAACCAAATTAAATAATTGGAAGAGAAATTCAAAATTGCAGTGTGCCATCACTTAAAGCAATGATCAACCGAAAGACAGACAAAATGGTCTACGAGGTGTGTGTGTGTGTGTGTTGGGGCAGGTCCTGCAGGTATTGTCATCCCCGATCGTTTTATTGCTCAGTAATATTTGTACATTTTCAGATGTACTCTTTAGTCGACAAAAGACCATTTGCTATATATTAGAAGATATCAAAAATCAGCACTGATCATTGGACTACCTGGCTCATATTTCCCCACAGGTCAACACATAACATACAGAGTGCAGAGGCTAATCAGTAGAAACATGATATAAAAACAAATGGACAGGGACCTCTCCATTAGGGAAATATTTGGCTGGTTGTGATGGAAAGACTTCCTACACAGCCACAGGCTTTGGCTTTTCAATTGGAGATGATAAAAATCACTGGAAACTTTTTATTTATTTATTTATTTATTTTTAATGGTTTAATAAACTAATGTGCCAATCAAATTGTAAATTGGGTAGCACGAGTGCCTTTGGATAGTCAGCTCAGATGCAGTTTTGAAATGAATATCCTTTGACAGGGTAGGTACCTGTCTGGTGGGTCGGAGCTACCGGTAAATAATTAGGAAATAAAATAGATATAAAAGACCAGACAGCTTCAGAGGCATTTTTCCCGCATTGTTAGCCATTTGATGTAAATATTAGTTGACTTGAAATACAATAGAACGCCAATGTTATGAACACACAAAATAAGCAGTGCTAAACTGTTAAAATTCACACCGTCAGATCTTAATGTAATTTACAATAGCTAGGAGCCCCGTTTCGACTTTTAAGTAGTAGGTTTAATTGACTCATCAGTTTGTACGGGGCATGTAACTTTTCAGTTCTGCTGTAGTTTCATATAGTTTCACCTCAGAATTTGAGATAAAAAGGGAATGCATTTACAATTAAGCTATGACGGTTTTTCAGTATTACTAAACAAGACCTAGGTAGTCCACACTGATAAAGCCATTTCAAGTGACAAGGCTGAATCTGACTCGCTTTCTTCTTGCACTACAAAAGCAGCTCTCCATGTGGAAAACATTTTAAATGTAAAATTTCTTGGATAAAAACTGGGAATGCCAGAGGGCTATTATGACATTCAAAATACACATCAGATGCTTTGATAAAAAATGAATAGTTAAATGCATACAATATTGGCTTTAAGAAAAACACAACATAACATTTTATTTTAAAAAGCAAGCACAAAGGCATTTTTGTCTTTAATTCCAGCCGCCTACATTGAAGGTTGGGAAAAAAAATATGTAAAACAACAAATTTAATACAAGGCCTTACCGTTGTTGAATACATGTTGTTAATGTATGTTCCAGAATTGTGTGCTAAGTATGTACTTAATGTACTTCTCTGCAAACTGCAATGCATACATCATTTTTACCAGGTCAATGTTTGCGTTTGAAGCTCTGGTGGTGTTTTCTGGTTTGCGTTTTCGACACTAATGTATATATTATACCAACCAAAGACAAATGCATCTGTGTTCATCCATAAAGCATATCCATGCTAAAAAATAATTTTAATACAAACCAAATTATTAGATTTGCAAACAATGTTGTTTTAGCACCAAATATTGTGACAGAAATACAATGATTCTTGGTTGTAAATCTCCCTCCCGACCTGGGAGGGCGCTAAGCAGCGAGAACAGAGTTCTGTGGATGGGCTGGTCTGACAGTTCTTTCCCAGGGTTCAAGGGAAGTTGGCGAGACTCGCATTGACCCGGAAGGGAAACGATGTGGCAGCCGCAGATTGGAGGCGGTTGCACTCGTTTACCAAAGGGTCATGTGTGACAGCATAAAAGGGGACGGAGAATCGTAATCTGTTCCTTCGCTTTTGGTTTGTGTAAATAAACCGAGAAGGACTGTGAGAGAGACAGTTCCTAAACATGTGAGTGTTTTGTTTGTCTTGTCTTGCACATTACCAGACAGCTAACACAGTTGCAGAGCTGTCACCAAGGGCCAGCACTAAGCCGGCACGTCACCAACAGTCACTAAATAACCTGTATCACCCACGACGAGCACTACTGCACGCACCCAGGACTGGTGACCAAGTATGTATTATTGTGGGTCAGATATTGTGTTTATTAGTTGGGACTGCAATCCCGTTATTGTTTACCCTGTGCTGTACACGTTGTTGTGTATTGCCGGGGGATTATTGTTTTGGTCACCAGACCTGGAATAAAAATAAACACAACTTTTCCAAACTGGATTACAAGGCTCTGTCTGTTTAATTACCGCACTGCATCACTCCTGCACCTGTTCTCACTCAGCCACTTTGCCACAAATATACAATAAAAATAGAATAGTTTTAGCTCCACTGGTAGCTTCAAGTCCTTTATGATTGTAGTGTCAACTAGGAAAAACAACCCCAGGTTTCATAAGGAAAACAAAGTAAAAATGTGTTAAGAGAATCACAGAAAACAGATGCGTACTAACTGCAGACACAACCTCAAAGTGTATTGTTTGTATGGATATGGATATGGCCAGAGGTTAATACAAAGTAGCAGTAAAACTACATTTTTACTGGACAACACCAGTGTGACGGAGTATCCCCACCCATACGTATATGTAGATTATTTTCTGTATAGTTGGTGTTGTTATTGTTTTGGTGCATTAGTGTAGATGTGTGGCAGCACGGCATGATGAAAGCTACAAAAACTAGTAGGAATGTGGCTGGAGTCATTAATTGAATAAATGTTTAAATGATTAATTAAGGCTCCAGCCACAAGTGTATAAAATAGGCGTTCACGGGTGCTAATGTAGATTGTTATGAGAATTTATGTTGGTGTTTGTGGTGAAGGTATGTGTTTTGGAAGTGCTGTGTCTGTCTGCATACATACATGCATACATACATACATGCAGGTGTAATCAAAAGTTTACATACCCCAATGGAAATGTTTAATTTCTAGAAATTTCTTGAAAACAAAGAATTTTAAGAAAAATGTTTTGTAGCAAAAGTTTTGGTTTTGTGGATGAAGAAAAAAAGCCAGAAAATTATTTTTTTTATTGTCATAAAAGCTGGAGAAGGATACAAGAAGGAGGCTGTGTGGTCCAGTGGTTAAAGAAAAGGGCTTGTAACCAGGAGGTCCCCGGTTCAAATCCCACCTCAGCCACTGACTCATTGTGTGACCCTGAGCAAGTCACTTAACCTCCTTGTGCTCCGTCTTTCGGGTGAGACGTAATTGTAAGTGACTCTGCAGCTGATGCATAGTTCACACACCCTAGTCTCTGTAAGTCGCCTTGGATAAAGCCGTCTGCTAAATAAACAAATAATAACAAATAATAACAAGAAGATTTCCAAGCATTTGAGTATCCCAATTTCAACTATTGTTTCTATTATCAAGAAGTACAAGACTCATGGTACTGTCATAAAGCTCCCTCAGGTCTGGAAGAAAGAATTCTATCACCAAGAACAAGTAGAAGAATTGTGAGGAAGGTTATAAACAATCCGAGATTGACTGCCAACAGTCTTTTTCCTCATATATATGTGTTTAGGGGACTTTTTGAAGCCATGTGTTGTGAAAGCGACGGCTCCATCTAAAACCAGCGGAGTTTATATATATTTAGGGCTGTCACTCGATTACAATTTTTGATCTGTTAATTTTTGGGCATTACTTGATTAGAAATCGGTAGATTCATCACCAACACAGTTTTAAAACCATTAAAAGTCTGCTTTGATTGTAGCAAATGCAGACATATTTTTCCAAGCTGGCAGCAGACATTGAGGTTCGTTCTGGACGTTGAAGAAAATGTAAGAAGTGTGTGTGTAACAACAACAAACCAGATAAAAACTGGAAATGGAGTTGAAAATGCCCAGCCAACTATTTAGTTGATTAATCGGTCCGATTAATCTGTTAAATCAGAGCAGCCCTAATATATATATTTCTGTATAATATATATAGAAACAGCTTGCCAGTGATGTCATCCTGTTCACACCCAGTAACAGAACTTAATTGAGGAATCAAAGAATACAGCTGTGTACCAAATATTAAGACACAAAACAGTGTACTGTCACACAGCATAAACCTAATGTCAAATGACTAATATGGCAGATATCATAATGTCATTTGGTATGCAGTACTATATATAACCGTGATATATGAAGTCACAACCTCCAGTCAACACTTTTTTCCTGTCCTACCTTTCACACAACTGGGGTCATTACACTATTTTTACAGTAAGCACACATTGGCCTAATATTTCCAAACTCTTTTGAGTGTTTGTAATACTAGCAAATAACCTGAAAGGAGTCAGTAAAAAATAAACATTCATCTATACCAGTGGCCCTCAAAGTGGTGCCCGCGGCAGCTGTTCTTAAATTATGGGTCGTGCTTGAACACATTTCTGGCGGGTCGTATCGTGGGAAAATAAATAACGCTTTAAACACATTTTCCAACAAACGCGTCACAGCAGCCTGCAGTGCTGCTCGGTTATGCTGTACTTGTAGGTACTTGACATTTTTTTTTTTTTTTCCTGAAGGGCCTCTGCGATACGATCATCCAATTGAATATCTGCATTTTCTCTGCGGTAGCCCAATCATAAGTTAGCTGGGTGGGACATAAACTGTGTCTGTTTCAGTTGCAGGTACTGACAGTAAGTTTAACCAACAGGAGATTCAAATATCTGCCAAGTTTTAGGCAGCTGTCCAATCATAAGCAAGCAGAGGCTGTTCAGGGTATTCTGCATGAAAACTGAGGGCGAGTGAGTAGTCAGTGGGAAAGTGAAAGATCTGACAGTTGTCCAATCATTCGTGAGCAGAGGCGGGGAGTTAATATGTCGGGTAAGCACTGAATTTCGTCGACTTGTATTTGGAAAACTAATACATTTCAGTATTTAGAATTTAATTCTCTATATATATGTTTTTAATTTCACCAGCACAAGGGAAACACCGTAGTAGATTTAGTTACGAATCCACTTTCTCTGAATAATTGTACTGGAGATGAGTGATCTTTAAAACAGAGTTTTATTTTAGTTTATTCATGGTTATCTAAACATGGTATTTATGTCATCGTTTATCAGACATTTCCGTGTGATAAACATGGCCAAAAAAATTAAATAGGTGCCTGATGAGCCAAGTTGATTTTCTAATTTTGTAAATAGTAAATTTATAACAGTATATAGTGCATACATATACTTTTTTAAAAACTGAAATCAAAGTACAGTTATGGGACAATATGGGACAATTTGTATCGCCACCGATACCAAACATCTCATCTGTGTGTTTTGACATCCAGGAAAGATCTCAGTAAATGACAAAGACCCATATACAACTCCTTAGACATGCGTACATTTTTAATCAAATCATTTGAAGGCCACTCAAGTCGTTCCCACCAGCCTTCTGGACGGAAGATCGCCCTAATGTTTTGATCTACCGTCATGGTACTGCAGATCGTCGTCTCCGCTGGTTTTGCAGAAGAGCACAGCTGTGCTTGACGAGCTCTCGTTCGATTACGTACTGTACTTTCTTCCAAAAGCATAAACAAAAACACAGCCTCCATGCTGCCGCCACACAAACCTAACGGATTTCATGCAATAGTGGTTCGAGTTCAGTGGTTTGTTTAAACAGGGAGTCACTCACTTCAGTAATGAAAGGCGTGTGTGTGTACAACAAACAACTGCAGAAAGTGCAGCTTATTAATACGGTTGTCGCGCTAACTGCAGTGTGTACGTATGAGGCCTTTGAAGAACACATTCTGGTTGACGAGAATGCGCTTCCTCGATTTCCTGAACTCTCCTCCAGTGTTCATAACAGCAACATGTAAGAATCTAATATATGCTATTAAAAAACCAGAGCAATACATCAATAGCTGCCATATTTCAAGATACCAAGATGTGATTCTGTAAACATCCGGTTCACAAACCATAACTAAACAAAATGAGTGCACTTGCAAACTGAGTTGTGAACACAAATGAACTTGATCCTGAAAAAAATGGAAAAAAGGACCAAAAATAAAAAACGTAACTTTAGCTTGCATCCAACAAACTTATTCCTTTTGCTCACAGACAAGTGTGAAGCAAACTGATACATAGTTTAAATGAAACTAACCAGACACAGTTTGAAATGGACCCAGTGGGAATGCAGCCTAAATAGCAAGGAAAAAAAATAGTATTAATTAATAAATCTGCAATACTATATGCATACACGTTGTTTCCTACGCAGTTTAATATTAACAGGTATGCCCATGACAAACTGTGCTTGCATGAAACAAATTATGAAATTAGCAAAATAAATATTGTACCTTTCATCTGGTAGACTTGAATAGATTACATTGGGAGATGATAATGACTTGAAAACGCACTTCTTTCTTCCCGTGGCTCTGCATGTTGTTAATTATTATTTTAAACACTGACAAACAACTGTATTCAAATTCAGTGAATACTTGCATTAGCATTTCAAAATCTGCACGTATCTTTTGATTTCAGTCCTCACAAGCACTCGTGCCGGCACCCATGGCAATATTCCCATTGCCCTCAAAACATTCAGAGACAACGTCTTCGACTGCCTAATTTAGATTAACCCCCAAATCAAAATCCAACCGTTGACTCTTGAGCTTTATAATGCCTCATTGAGCTCCACAATAGGGTTGTTCAGAAGTATCCCACTTCAGTTTAACAGGTTTGAAAAGACTGCAATCTGTAGACTGAGGTGGAAGCAAGTACAGTCAAAATGCAGCATATCAGTGTTTAAACATGTAACATGGTTAATGAGCAGAAAACTGAAGCTGTGTTGATTTTGGGGAGAATAATAATACAAAAAATATACACTTCTCACATTACTGTAACAGTGAAACATAATTCTTACTTGCTGTAGTATATGTCTCTCTCTCAGAGTCATTAATCTTCTATGAAGTTCCACCAACTCATCGAGATAAGCCTGAAAAAACAAAACATACAACAACTAGTAAGTTACTGTGAGTAAAACATTGTCCTGGTGTTTATTTTTCATGTTTGCAAGTAAGTTTACTCAATATAATTTCTGGAAATAGTTCATTCAGGTGGTTTACCTACACAACCAGCTACAGTACATTACAGTGCAAAAGCACAGTCTGTAACATGAAAGTGCCCTGTACAGTAGGGCATCTATAAACAGCTAACAAAACACATTTCAAAAATAAATTTTGTATACAAGAAAACGACACACCACAAATATACATGCCTATACATAATATCACATGGGGTGCTTTATGATACAAGTCATGAGAGGTCAGAGAGTCTGACACATCACATGTGGGCTTTCTAATTTTTTCCCTTGAATGTGGTGAAAATCATTTTGCACCTTAAAAGCACCCAGTATTAAATAATCTTAAAATAATGTCATTTCTATCGGATACAAGTCCTCTGATAAAGAAAACCCATGTTTCTCACACAACATTTAAACTGAATCTTTGTGAACAGGATTAAAAAGGAGGGTACTTTGATTCGACAACAAGAATGCAGAAAGCACAAAAAAATGTTAAAAAGCAATACCTCCCCATATGGGGGGGACTTAGTCTAAAATGGTAACATACACAGCCTTGGGTTATGCCCAGTCAGTCATTACCATTACCAAGTCAGGTCATGTCAAGTCAAGGATTAGAGACACTTCAGTTGAGATTCCTTGGACACAAAAATTGTATTTCTTTAAAAGCCTGTGTGTACTTTAAAAGGTTACAATGGTACGGTTAGTGAGAATTATTTTGTTAGGTACTTGTGTCATTTTTAACTTTTGACTGAAAAAATAGAACTCACAGTAAAATAAACTTTACAAAAAGTTGGCACCAGCTTTAAAGAGTAAGTAGCAGGGTTCCAAAAAAAAGAGTGTTATATAAAAAAAAAAAAAAGAGAGAGTGTCATACATCCGCACTTGCTGCTACAGCTCTTTTCAAAATGGCCACTCTAGTGCACTGGGGTTTGAGATCTGTCACAAAATAAACATAACAAGTGCTCTGGATTTTCTGTTCTGTACCACATCATGGATCGTTATTTGCTGTGTTACCTGTTTGACAATGTGGGCAATGATCCTTACACTATCAGTGCAGTAGAGCGACCATTTTGAAAAGAGATTTGAAAAAGTTTAAAGTTAAGTGTAAAAAGTTGTCAGGATGTTAATGAAAAGAAATTACAGGCACGTTATTTAAACAGTTGTAGCAACACGTGGGGATGTAGAACACTATATTTTTTGGAACCCCGTTACTTACTCTTTAAATTACCAAAATGTAGTGTCTGCAGATAAATAAATGGGGTGAACTGCTGTCTCATGTATTCGGGTCACATACAGAAGATATACATTTTCACTAGGTAGTAAAATAAATAAATAAAAAAGTGCTGCCCTATTGCAAGTATGTCACAGTTATGGTATCCATACAGTCAAGATAGAGATCCTTTTAGTCCAATAGATAGATAGGATATTTTATTTTAAAATAAAACCTTTATTATCAGAAAATATCATAAATTAAACAATGCAATGATAATACAAAACATTTACATATTTAAACAGTGTTGTACATTAAATATTTTTTGAAAGTCACGATTAAAATTCCTTTTTCCACTGAGCACACCACCTCACCAACAGCCCAGAATGTCTGGAACAGACTTTTTATGCCATTGAGAAACGTCTCATTTTACGATATTCAACATGCAACAAAACCATGGTTACAAACATTCTAATTGAAATAACGTTTGGTCACAGCGGAGCTATACCTTGTAAAGATAAAGATCCTACACAAAATTTAAAAATGTTCTCAAATAAACCATAGAAAACGCAGCCTACACAGACTTTTATAGCATAAATTTACGAGTAAAAATATGTACAGAACAAAAAACATTAGATTGTTGAACAGAACTAACTTGCACTTATTAAAAAACATTAGATTGTTGAACAGAACTAACTTGCACTTATTAGTCAGTCTGAGCTCCCCCCCCTCTCCTGCTTCAGCACAGCTGGAATCAGAGTCACTGGAAGGCAAGGCAGACGGGCCCGGTTCATCCTGCCGCGGAGACTTCAGCTGTCAGTCAGGGTATTGTGCACAATACTCATTAAATGTTTTCCTCTTGCGCACCATTTTCAAAATCAAACTAGTAACTGTCACCGTATCCCTAAAGCAAAAGCTTACCTACACCTTAACCCACTAATTTCAAAGTAAGCGCTTTGAATGACAGGCGCTGTAACTGGCAAATGAAAGTGTACAGTCGGTGCAGGTCTTGATGACTGACAGTCATTTAAACAAATGAGAGCATTCTAGTGCTGTTTCAGTCAACGATGGCAGTGACAGTGACAGTGAAACTACAGTACTAACAGACCACTGAGATGACTTGCAGCGATCCCTAGCCATTCAGAGTGGAACAGAGACAGGACAGACAGTAAGTATAGAAACTACACAAACTAGAGATGATTTCTAAATGATTATTGTTGGTAAGAAAACAAAAAAAAATAGCGGGTGGTTTTACTGATGTTTATCCTATATAAATTTATTTCAGTGAATTTGACGTTTAATGAGCTTTACCTATTAATATCTAAAAGTAGCATGCCTATTTATAATACATAAAATCAACTTGCACTCTGCAAGCCACCAGCACTTTAAATGCAGATACAACATCAGCAGTCAACACATCACTCAAGTTGTTTTTTTCTGATTTTTAAAATTGCTAGTAACTTGACCAAGGAGAAAATTTTCCAATGTAACTTCATATTTATTCTCCTTTATATCTTCTAGTAAAATCAGAGACTGCAGCCTTGGACAGAAAAGAAAAAACAATGAAAAACAATTTCTCTCTGCTGACAAGACACACACTTATCATCTGCTTCTGACTGAATAATACTGAGAAAAGAGTACACAGCCTCAATGGTGTGCAGCACTCTCCACTGGAGATCACCTACTCTGGATTGGTGGCCTATACATGTTTCTCCAGGCAGGTTTAACAGATTCTTCAACACCTAATCTCTCCTTCCAGTGCATATCTGGGACATCTTTCACATTTAAGTTTCTGATAGTAACACACAACCTGTACAATTCTCTCTTTTTTATTGTTCTGAATTGCAGGCTGTAGAGTGCGCCAAACTGTAGGTGGTGTCCTGGGGAGTCAACATTCTGATCAACAGCAGGTCTAACCTGCAGCTCAAAAACCTCTGGCTCTAAACCCTGAGAACTGTCCCTTTTGAAAAATTCACTCATAACTTTCAAGCCCTTGCTAGACAAGGCGGTCCACAGTTGCATTAAAAACCCCATTTATCATCCTCGCTGATCTCACTCCCAGCTCAGATGCCAGGACTTCAGGGCTTTTCCAACCCTGCTCTAAGATTTAATAAATGTGAAATTTTAATCAATCCTTTAGTAATTAGCAAACGCTTAAAACTATGACTCTAAAAGGGGGCATGTCAAATTAGGGATCTACACATCTTAATCTGTGCCACAACATGGAGGTTACCAAGTTGTTAACTAAATTACATCTATAGGAGAGTTTAATCAGGAGCCATCGCCAGCTCTGCAGTCTACTTTTCACCTTGTCCAACATCCCATTCCTGTTCTCTTTAGCCACCCCTTCCCCTCCCAAGAACACTCACAAGTGTCTAAAAATGGCTTGACTCCATTGTAACCCTGGGGGGAGATCTGGAGGCCTACTACCTTCCCAATCACCTAATAAAAAACACACTGCTTTTTGACCAGTTTGTCTTTGCAGAGGACACTTCTCCAAGCAATGTCAAGCAATCGTTTAATATTTGTACATATTTTTTTCCTAAAACAAAAACTACAACATCAGCATAGGCCACCACTTTTATAGGCTCCATGGGTACCTTTGGAATGGATAAGCCAGATTCCTTAATTTGTGAAGCAACGGTTCTATTGAGTGCGAGTATAGCATCCTGGACATGAAACAACCCTGGCGAATTCCCCTCTGCACCATTAAACAAATACTTATGATCTACACGATCACAAGCTTTCTCCAGGGGTGCGTTCAATAGGCAGAGTGCTCAAGAGCGTTACGTGGCGCTTTCTATTGAACGACCTGCACGCTGAGAGCACTTCATAACGTTAGCTAACATTCTGAGCTTACTCTGTGGGCCTTTAAGGTACAATATCAGTAATTTCCCCACATATTGGACTTTTTGACCAGCATATCTGTATGTATTCATTTACGTTAAAAAAAAGATAGAAATTTAAATTAACAGCGTAATTATTTGACTTATTTTCCTTTTAAAGCGAAGTGAATCTGCAGCATCGCATGCAGCATTCGAAATGCTCAGCTTGTTATTGTTTGTTCAGACGGCCTTAGATCAAGGAATATTTTCTTAACTGCATTTAAAAATAAAAATGGTGAAAGGCGAACTATATGTAACGCTGTTTTTTTATTTTTATAGTTTTGCTATTTCTGCGAGATTAGGCTTCACAGTGTATCTCAGCTGAAAAAGCACAGCAGCATAGGCTACACCGAAAACTTTAAACCTTTTTTTTCATGACAGAATTGTAAACTTGGTTGCTTTTCTGTAAAGGAGAATCCGCCCCTAACCAATACGTCATCAGCAAGCGCATAAAAGCTCTGTGTGTTATTCTTTCATGTCGCTTCTTTTTGTTTCGGCTGCTCAGTGAAGCGCTGGGAGGCCGAAACGGGAGTTGAATACGTGAGTAGGGGGTTTTCCTTACCCGAGTGCTCAGCGGTTTGTATTTAGTTCTGCAGGGTGAGTGGTCGGGTTGGACAGGCTGGACTCTCTCCCCCAACGCAGTCATAGTCTGGGGGACGGGCTGTGTCTCAGCTGCTGATTTTCATTAATTTCAATATTTGGGGGACAAGTGGCAGGGTGCCACTGTGGAGCGAGTTAAATTTTTTATTATTCATTCATGGTTTGGCGGCCTCATCTTTTTGGGGGGGAGGTGGCCACAGCCACTTCCTATCTGCGGCACTGGGATGCATGTAACTGTTCATGTTTTTCCAGCCGGTTTCACGCAGGTAGTCGTCGGGCAACCACCGACGAGGCCTCCGGCCAAATTTATCTTTCACTCGGGCCCTCAGTGCCCACCACAATCATCGGGCCCTGAGCGCCATTCACAAATCAACACAAAAAACAAGGGTAGTGCTGTGTTTTCCACCATCTTGAAAGTTCTCTCTTCGTAACACACTGTTCGGTAAGAGCTAACATGTTACGTAGCACCTATTGAACGCAGCCCTGACCTAAAGAAATTAGACGAGCTTTAAATCCCAAAAGCTTGGAGGCTGTTATTAGATCACAGATCAGAAAGACATTATCAAACATTGATCTGCTGGGTACATAATACATTTGATCACAATGCACAACACAATTAATCACTTTGCCCAACCTGTTCGCCAAAGTCTTTGATAATTTTGCAATCCATACAAAGGAGACTTATTGGACGCCAGTTCTTTATATTACACAAGTCCCCTTTCTTTGGTAGCAAAGTCAATACTGTGCACCGGCAGCTCAGCAATAGTTTCTTTTCAGCAATGCTCTCAAGAAACGCATTAAAAGGTCTATTCCGACTGTAGACCAGAAAGGCTGTGTGGTCCAGTGGTTAAAGAAAAGGGCTTGTAACCAGGAGGTCCCTGGTTCAAATCCCACCTCAGCCACTGACTCATTGTGTGACCCTGAGCAAGTCACTTATCCTCCTTGTGCTCCGTCTTTTGGGTGAGACGTAATTGTAAGTGACTCTGCGGCTGATGCATAGTTCACAAGATTTCCATTACATGAGAGTAGATGTTAAAACTTCATGCTGATTTGAACTTGGCTCTCGCCAAGATAAGCACCAACTAAGACGTAGCTTCACAGTAAACTAATGTGATCCATATGTGTCTCCATCCATTTGCGCTTCCTTCCATATGATGATGTAGATATCCTTCTGTCTGGTGTTGATGGCTGAAGTGTAATGCTGGCTCCAGGGATCAGCTTATTTTGCCTCCCTAGCGCATCAGCACACACAACGGCTGCGATGCTGGCTCCGGGGATCAACCATAGTGTGGTCTTCCCAGCGCATCAGCATGACAACCGTCTGGATTGAGCTAAGTAGGGTACATCTCTGGGGTCTTCAAGTGGGCACCTTCCATCCTCGGTGTTTCGTCGACTAGCCCACGACACCTCAAGAGGGCTCGACGGTGATTCTGGCGTCCCAGCATCACCCCCCCTCCGTCCCCCACTCAACTCAGCCCAGCTTACTTACCTGTACATCAGCCTTTCTTTCTTTCTATTGTGCGTGAGATCCCCAGCCAGAATCTTCCCGTCTCAACCACAGCCAGTTGCTGCTCCTCTCTGCTGCTTCAGATAAGTTCTTCACTGTGCGACGCAACTCTTGGCCATTGAATCCGACATCTCTGAGAAACCGGGTTGTAGAGTGTGCCACAAATCCTCGACATCCCACTTCCACTGGGTAAACCCAGACTCTCCATCCTCGCTGTTCGCTTCAGTGGCTAGTTGAGCATACCGCAATTTCTTCCTCTCATACGCCTCATCTACAGCATCCTCCCATGGCACTGTTAACTCTACCAGGTGAACAAGGCGTGCTGATCCAGACCACAAGACAATATCTGGTCGAAGGTTTGTGGTGGCAATCTCAGGTGGAAAAATAAGCCGTTGACCAACATCTGCCAGCATTTTCCAGTCTCTAGCAGCTTCCAGTTGTCCTGGGCGAGGATTGGTTTTAACACCTTTTCTTGGTGGTTGCTCTCCTGGGCGGAGGAATGTTGTCATTTGTGTGCAATGTTTTGATGGAACAGGTGGCAACTTATTGGTCATGTTACGCTTGTCTTCCAATGCTAAGGCCAAACATCGCAGCACCTGGTCATGGCGCCAAGTAAACCGTCCTTGGCTAAGAGCCACCTTACATCCTGTCAAAATGTGCCTTAATGTTGCAGGTGATGAACACAAAGGACATGAGGGATCCTCTCCTACCCAGAGGTTTAGGTTCTGTGGTGATGGGAGAACATCATATGTTGACCTTATAAGGAAACTGATCCTGCTCTGTTCCATTGACCATAGGTCTTGCCAGCCAATCTTGCGTTGTTCCACACTCTCCCATCTCATCCATTCTCCCTGCTTGCCCTGGGAAATGGCCTTTATACACCTCATCCTCTCCTCCTGCTTTTGCACCTCGTTGACTACAAGCTTCCTCCGTTAGCTGGGGCTGCCTTGTGCCATGTAGGAGGAGCTAAACTGAGACCAAGACCCCTCTTCCATACTGAACTTGCCCCATGATATCACCAATTCGAAGGGCAGCCTTTGCATCCTCCACAGCTTTCTTTGCCACCCACTTTCTTCCAGTTTTCAACACAGGTGCTGCCTCCCTTATGCATTTTTGCGTGACTCTACTAATGTCATTTCCAGTCGGACCTTGGCGCACTTAAACTCCTCGGTTAGAGCGGAGACAGGTAGCTGCAGTATTCCTTTACCATAAAGTCCCACTCTGCTGAGGCAGCGTGGAACTCCCAACCATTTCCTGATGTATGAACTGATTAAAGCTTCCAGCTTCTCTACTGTTGTCAAAGAAACCTCGTACACAGTCAGTGGCCACAGCAACCTTGGCAGTAGGCCAAACTGAAAGCACCAGAGTTTTAGTTTGCCTGGTAAAGCACTGCTGTCTATGCTCTTCAACCCTTCCACAGCTTGTTGTCTAACTTCTCCCACACGAACTGTGTCCTTTAGATCCCCGTCATACCATCTCCCAAGGCTCTTCACTGGCTTCTCAGACACTGTTGGTATTGCCTCACCATTAATGAAGAACGTTTTATCTACTACTTTACCTTTAATTATAGAGATGCTCCTTGATTTAGTGGGCTTGAATTGCATTCGTGCCCATTCAATGTTATTGGTTAATTTGCCCAATAACCGATTAGTGCAGGCTACTGTTGTAGTCATGGTTGTCATGTCATCCATGTATGCTCGAATTGGTGGTAGTCGTATTCCAGAAGCCAAGCTCTCCTCCCACTACCCATTTTGATGCCCTAATGATTACTTCCATTGCCATGGTAAAAGCCAGTGGAGAAATGGTGCATCCTGCCATTATTCCAACTTCTAGGCATTGCCATGTAGTGCTGAATTCTGAAGTTGAAAACTAAATTGCAAATCTCCAAAGTAGGCTTTGACTAGATTTGTTATTGTCATTGGTACACTGAAAAAATCAAATGCTGCCCAAAGAAGTTCATGTGGCACTGAACCATATGCATTAGCCAAATCCAGGAATGTCACATGGAGCTCCTTCCTCTCCTTTTTAGCTGATTGAATTTGTTGCCAGATCACATTGATGTGTTCTAAGCATCCTGGGAAACCTGGAATGCCCGCTTTTGTATTGAAGTGTCAATGAAGCAGTTCTTTAATAGGTAAGTTGACAATCTCTGAGCAATAATGCTGAAGAAAATCTTGCCTTCTACGTTTAATAGGGAAATAGGGCGAAACTGACTGATGCTGCTAGAATCTTTTTCTTTAGGTATAAAGACTCCACCTGCTCGGCGCCATGCTCTTGGTACAACCTGTTTTTCCCATGCTACTTTCATCAGTTTCCACAGGATTCATAGAACTCCTGAAGCACTCTTGTACACTCTGTCTGCGGAACTCCATTAGGCCCTGGAGATGATGAAGCCCTTGCTTTTTCACAGCTTGCTCTACTTCTTTCCACTTAGGTGCACAGTCCTCCATTTGGTATTCTGGTGGATTGATAGGTGGGATGTCTGAAGGAATTGACATAGGCTCCTGCCTTTTGAATCTGTATGCGTTTCCTCCAAATATCTCTCCAACTCAAACTTAGATGCTTTTAGTGTGCCATTCTTCTCACTGGTGAATAACTTTTTACAAATTTGAATGGGTCTTTATAAAAGTTAGTTCTCGCACGCTCCTTCTTTTGTAGCGTTTCCATAGGCGCTCAGCTCTGCGCAATGTTGCAAGCTTATGTTTTATGACCCTTTGTAAGAGATTGAGTCCCTCCTTCTGACTTTCTTCTGCTCTTCTCCATTGCTTCCTCAGCTGTCTCCTTTCTCTAACTAAGCGTTCAATCTCCTGCTGCCGTCTAGACTTTCCAGGAATAGTTTGTACTTTTTCCTTCCTTTTTTCAACTCCAAACCTCTCGCTTCCATATGCGTAGATGATGTCCCCAAATTTATCCAGTTTCTTTTCAACTGTTCCACTTAACCTTTCCAATGCAAAGCAGAGATCTGTGTTTACTGTGTCCCATGCAGTTTTCTCACAAGCTCTTGGCCATTTAACTCCAGGCTTGTGCCCGTTGAGGTTCTTTTCTCTCTTACGCTGGTTTGTCTGCCGGGTTCACAAGGATCATTAGGTTCATCACTAACTGTGTCCATGCAAGTCCTCCTCACATCTATGACAGGGGTGCTGATATCCTGCGAACTGTGGTTTGCTTCCTGTCGCTGGATTTCATTCGACTGACTTGACTGACTTCGTAAGAAGTACTGATCAATCGAGGCCCTTGTCCCTTCTCCCTCAAGCATTTCATTCTCCCTTGATGAATCTTCAAACCCCTGACTGTTGTCGCCTTGCTCCAGCCGCAGACACAAACCTGGAGTTCCATGTCTTTGCTAACTGCAGATCTTGAACTAGTCTTTTGTGAAGTACTCTCCATACTCATATCCATTTCCGTTCCTAAGTCCTTAACCGTGTTGTCCAACGTTGAGTCATCTTCCGCCCCCGCTCTCGCAGACTCTAGGGGTATTTTTCTGTTTAATTTCTTTGAAGCCTTGGGCGGGTGTCTCCAGCATCCTGTAAACACAGAGCTGGATACTGCCGACAAGGGTAGCTAACCCTTGCCAGCCCCAATGGGGTCTCTTTCCTCCAGTCAGCTGTCTCTCCAGGCTGTCACGAGGTCTTTCCCTTGTTGCCACACACCCTAGTCTCTGTAAGTCGCCTTGGGTAAAGGCGTCTGCTAAATATACAAATAATAAAAACAAATAATAATTCCACTGGTATACCCATCAATCCCTGGTGCTTTACCATTGTTCAGTCCCACAAGAGCATAATAGAACTCCTGGAAAGTAAAATCTCTCTCCAAGTGACCCCTCCTCTTCAGGAACCTGGACCCTCTAGGAAATGCTGAGCTTTACCAGACATCCCCAGCCTCCACCATGAACAGGTAAGTGTAAAAGCCTACACAATACCCTCTGATTGCTTCAGGTTCACTCAGTAGTTGTCCTTGATCCATCCTAAACAATGAATTAGTTTACGCCGAGATGTTTTCTTTTCTAGAGGAAATATTGTGTGGGAGCATCCATTTGGGACAAGTTAAGAAACCTGGAGTGCACTAATACCACTTATAGTCATGTATCCAGCAGATTAGCCAGTTTGCTTTTTAGGTCCTCAAACAACCACTATAGCTGGACCCCAGAGCTCTGTGGAGCTCAGTGGTGTCCTCCTCCAGCTCTCCAATTGCTAAACTAGTGCTCTTAATAATATTTTTAGGATACCGTTGACAAAATAATTTAACAATGAGAAAGTCCCCTGTTGCCTTCTCCACCGTTCCCAGTGGGGCGGGGCTGGAGATGCAGTACTGAGAGTCCTGTTGATATGCAGTGTCTTTTAAACCTGTTTTACTGTGAAAAAAATACTTTTAAACAGCGCATCGAAAATAAACTGCGCGTGTGAAAATAAAATTGGACCGGACAGGGGTTTAGGTTGGCCAGGGTGTCCTCGGCTCACCGCACAGCATGCACAGAATGCTGTCTGCCATCTTTTGGTACTCGCATTGAAACCACCAAACACAAACTCACAACTATACACTACGAACCAACGAGTTGAGAAGCTTGTTGCTCGGGTTACTGAGCTATGGAAGTCAGAGTACAGTTTTTAGCGCCATCTACTCTTTGGAATGAATGCAATTTTTCTTTGTATGTATTCAGGTCAGTAATTATATTTTTAAACACTCAATCACCCATGTTAAAACTATTCTATGCTTATGGTGTTGAAGCTTGTTCAGATTTGGACCAAGATCCACCAAAAATCTCATGAGATACACTACTGGATCGCAATCCACGTATTGGCCACCACTGCCCTAGATCATGCTCTCTTAAGAGAGAGATCAGCTCACTGAATGACTTTGGATGGGGTTCAGAGCCATTTCTATTAAAATCCCCACCCAATGAAACAACATCCTCGGGCTGACACTGCAAGTACTCTGTTCATAGTTTGAAAGAAACACACTCTCTCTCTCTCTCCCATCATTTGGAGCATATACATTTATAAAGAGAAGAGACTTACTACAAATACTGACTTGAAACTTTAATAACCGCCCTTGAACCTCTTCAATCACAATGAAAAAATCTGATTTAAAATCTTTAGAAAATAAAATAGCGACTCCTGCACTGAAATTAGTGCCATGGCTCAGTATAACCTCTCCCTTCCTTTGTTTAAACCAATCTGCCTTCTTGTTTTCATCTTTATGTGTTTCTTGAAGCATGGCAACACTTATTTTCTTCTGTATTATATATTCAAAAACTGCTGTTCTCTTTCCTACAACGCTCCCTCCATTGATATTTGAGGTATCCAGATTAAAAGTCTGCATAATAGGAGTGAAAGAAGATACATAACAAACCAACAGACAGAAAGGGAAAATGACAATTGTGTGTGTCTAATCATTATTACTAAATTTAAAAGAAGCACACACTTTGCTCATTAAATTCTTCAGTCTGTCTTGGTCTTTCCCCCAATTCCCAGAACTGACGCATTATGCATTGGTGGCTGCGCAGAACTTAATTTCAGATCAGGAAAGTGCTCAACTACATTAATCCTTCTTTTACCATTAATTTCCTCCCAAAAATTATGAATACTGTAAAATTTAAAAAAAACACCCTGGCGTTTGTTTACAATATTTGCTAGTAGTCCCGGCGCCTATTGGAGACCAGCAACTATTTGAGACTCGGCGTTTATTATATAACATCTGCAAATACTTCAGATGCAATCATGAAAAAGCTGCCTGCACACAACCTTATAGAAATGACATAAGTAAATTACAACATTCCAGCAACGTCATTAACCCTTTCCGGTCCAATGTCAAAAAAAGCTTCACAACTGGTTTTAAAATGAATAACGTCACAAAAAAAAAACTTGTATGCATTACGTGTACCTTAAAATAAGTTAAATTCAGTTTTGTTATCATTCATCCTGAGCCTCAGGGTCAATTCATCGCTGTTGAAAAACAAATTGGTAAGCTCGCTGTTCAGCCATGTGTGTGTATTGACTGGAACATTCAGTATGACGCGCATTATATTATTATTCATAACCCAGCGTCTAAAAGAGCCCCGGAGACTATTTACCATATTTCCCAGCCCAGCGAGTACTGGAGACCGGCAATTATTTGAAGTTTTACGGTACTCTCATTACTGAACCCACCTCTCTCCAACTGACAAGCGGACATTTCACATGTTACTGAGGAGTCAGTATCACTTTCACTCACATCACTGTCAGTGTCTTCGCTGTCGTCCACTGTACTCTGAGTCGCTGAGAGAGCGGCACCACAACCACAAATCATTCCTGGAATCGTCAGTATGACAGACTGTAGCTTCTGAGCACAGACTGTGTTTCACTGAATGAACCTCCTTATTTTTTATTCTCTTTTTTCCCCCTCAGGCATTTTAAAACTGGTAGCTACATGAATCACCTGTCCACCCTCCTCCATTTCTTCCTTTGATTGTATATCTGCACTGTTATTCTATGTTCTCAGTATCAGCACTTTTAACCTTTCTTGTACTTGTATTGGAAAGATTAGAATCATCAGCAGCCTCATTAAGAGACCCCGATCCTCGCACACCTTTCAGTTTCTGGGGATCTTTGATTCACAGGCTCCCCTCCTTTCTCACTGACAGATTCCGTGTCTACAGACACGGGTTCCTCGGTCTCTACAGTCTCCCTCACATCGGGCACATCTGCTGTGTGTTAAGCTGCCGTGCCGGTGCCTTACTCACGGCGCCGCTCTGCTCTGACTCTGTTCAGTAGTTTCCCCTTTTTTCATCATCATAATCCTCTTTATTTTTACACTTTTTTGCTACATGCCCCTCACGCTCACAAGTGAAGCATTTAAATCAATTCTGTTGAGGCAAAGATTACATAGTCAGAACCATCAACGCGAAACCTAAAAGTCATGCTTAATTTGTATTATTTAGGAGCACATAGAATGGTGTCCTGAAAGAAACAACGTTTTTTTTTTAATTCTGGTTCTTTACAGCCCAAAGGAATCATGGAAATGTCAGACAATCTGTCTGCGACAGCTCAGTTCTTTTAAAACCAGATCATTTTTCAAATAAGGGAACATTAGAAATAGTAACCTTTCTAGCATGGACCGCAAGAGGCAAGACAGAAGCTAAAACCCCACTTATTACTAGTCCCTGCTGCTCTACCTTTTGAACTAATTCCTCATTGCTGACAAAAACCATGACAGCTTTATTCATCCTCGAAGCCGACTTAACGTTTCCACACCCAACTACTTTTCTGAGTTCGACAACGCACCTTTGCACAGGTACTATGGCATCAACAATGATTTTAATGGCATGCCTTTTGTTAAATTTTCAAACCCAAACCGCAAACCACTTGGCGTCCTTCTGCATTTAGCCATAGCGACCGCGTCTGGTTTATTATTTGTTTATTTAGCAGACGCCTTTATCCAAGGCGACTTACAGAGACTAGGGTGTGTGAACTATGCATCAGCTGCAGAGACACTTACAACTACGTCTCACCCGAAAGACGGAGCACAAGGAGGTTAAGCTCAGGGTCACACAATGAGTCAGTGGCTGAGGTGGGATTTGAACCGGGGACCTCCTGGTTACAAGCCCTTTTCTTTAACCACTGGACCACACAGCCTCCCTGGTTGACAAAAGTCAATTAAACACTTAAACAATCTGTTTAAACCAGGGGTTCCCAAAGTGCGGCCCGCGAGGACGTTTGGTGCAGCCCCCCCAAAGCACACCCTCAACACTCCCCATTTCTGACGACTTTATTTTTACATTTTCTGAAAAAAAAATAGCAGTGCCTATGTGCCGCGCTGAAGGAAAAAAACATGGAATCTCGTAAGAAAAAGCATTCCATTGTTGAGGAGAGGAGGACTTTAAGAAAAATTCAGTTGTTATCAGAAATGGTGAAAAAGCACTGTGCTTGATTTGTAAACAGCAGATATCTGCCACGAAAGAGTACAATGAGAAACGTCATGATGAGACAAAACACGGCTCTTAATAGTCTTGTGGGCGATCAGCGAAAGAAAAAACTTGAACAGATACGAAGAGAACTATCAGCTCAACAATCCATTTTCAAAAATGTAAGTAAAGCAAGTGAAGCTGCCACACGAGCTAGCTATGTGGTAGCTCACGAAATCGCAAAGAGAAGCAAGCCATTTAGTGACTTTAGTAGATTTTGTTTTATTATTTTAAGCAAAACTGTATTCAGCTTCATCTACATCGGGAAAATGCTCTTTGTACAGTATTGTAGTTTTGGTGTTCTTGGATCTTTTGGTTGGGAAAGTACTACTGTAGTATCAGTACCTGGCTACAGTTTAAAATTGTTACTGTTCCATTACTTTTTTGTACAATGTTTCTGAATACGACTACAGTTAGGCTACAGTACAGTAGCTAGTAGGATGTTACGTAGCAATCGTATGTAATTGAATAAAAAGTGCCGCAGAGAATTTATGAATAATTAATGCTGCACTTTAAATAGAAGTGTGATTATTTTGTTGTATTCAGAAAGAAAAAAAACTAATAAAAACATCAAGGTAAAATATGTGTTTTATTTCTGCACATTTACTATGGAAATAGCTCTAAATGTCCACACCATGGGGCAATTTACATAATTTGTTTTATTTGAACTTTGCACATCTCAGACTATTTGTATGGTCCCCAGAGATTCGTATTAAGCCGAGTTCACTGTACATACATTCAGCTCTTAGTGAAGTCAAGATGCATTCTGCCTCACTACTGAAGAATAACACACAAAAGAGTTTAATTGGTATAGTCTTCTTTAATTGTTGTGACCAGGACAATGTAAGATGTGACAGCATGATATTGGTGCTCAAACCTAAGTCTGTTGTGTCACCAAGGCACAGGATAAAATACAAATACATTTCAAAGCGGCTGGTGTTGCAGTGGTAGTAATATACCATTCCTAATTTAAATGCAAAAATTTATAGGAAATAAAAAAGGTATGATTTGGGAGATTTCGGTTTCATGAGTTGTACATTTTCTTGTGCGGTCCCCCATCCCATGCAACCTCTGGAAATTGGCCCTCCATCACCAAAACCGCTGGTTTAAACAGTTTGAAAAGAAAAGAAAGAGAAAAAAAATCTAATTTCACAAGCCTATCACTCGAGACTGACTCACAGAGAGAAAGAGAGAGAGAGAGAGAGAGAGAGAGAGAGAGAGAGAGAGAGAGAGAGGAGATATGCCCACCAGGTTACAGATCTTATTCAATGTGGGGACAAATGCAGAATCCTACTGCAAACCACTACATTGCCACCCCTTTCTCTAAATACACCAAAAAAGAAAAACGTACTTTCAGTTTAGAATTTCTTCCGACACATTTTGGATTATTACCTGTGGCGCACAGCTGCAGGCTGAGATTTCTAACAGCTACATTGTCTACTCTACCACTGTTGGTATTTCCACTGAATGTCTGTGCTATTCTCACCTGCTTTTGTCTGGTCCTGTCTACTGCTGTGCATATGGAGTTGCCAATCCTCTGATAATAACCTGAAATGTCCTGGAAGAAAACCCAAACAATCAATGAACAAAAACAAAAGACCAACTTTAATATAGGGCAAAACAAAAAAAAAGTCCTGCTGAATTTGTCATTTCAAAAGCAATTACAATTTTTGCCCCTAAAAAAAAAAAAGTTTTACATTTCACCATAGAGAAAAAGCATGTAGAGTTCTGAATGAATTCAGATAGTTATTTTCCCCATTGTTAAAAAAAAACCAAAATGGCAATATATAGGACCTGTTCTCCAATTTTAATTTAAACTGTACACAACATTTAACAAATTACAGCATTAATTAATTGGGCGAGTATGAAAAAAGCCATAAAAACTAAAACGAAATAGATGTTTTAATAAACTGAAGCTTTAAAAAAAATACAAATACAAAAAAATAATAATACTTACCGTATCACAATCTCCATTCTTTATTGTTTTTTCAGGTTTTGTTTGCTTTATTGGGCTTTTTACTTCTATAATCTATAAAAAAACAAAAAAGTTTGAAATGTATTGTGTTACCAACTTAAAAACAGATCAAAATTGCAATTAGCAGTATTCTGTTAACATAAGCTGCTCACAGTGGCAGCAAATTACTTAAATTTAAGTCACTGTTGGTCAATTAAATTGGCTTCAAATGAAAAGCAGTTGAACAAATCACAAGAATTATTCTCTGTAAAACACCAATTCCAATTCCTATTCCTGTAATTGGAATTGAAAGACAGGAAATTTACCCCAACCCTGCATGTAATATATTTTAAAACTGATGGAACTTAGCGCTGTAGACAAGATGTTTTGGCTATTGTCTTGTAATAGTCGTTGTCTTCCGCACAGGAATAGGGGACCAGTGTGGTGTCTTGTGCTAATAAAAGATAATGGCTTTTAAGCCTTGGTTTGTACTTTTAAACTAGATATGATGATAAATTGACATAAAAAAGTTGGCAAAGGATCAAATAACAGTTTACACTGATCACTGCGTATGCATATATTATAATGATAAAATAAGCATGCTATAACTGTATTGTGAATGGAAGATGATTTATGACAATATATTAAAATCATTTGAGATTTCACAAGTTTCTCCTGGAAGACAAAGAAAATTTCATTTGAGATTTCACAAGTTTTTCCTGGAAGACTGGTCAGTGCAACAGACAATACACTAATTCATACAATACAGGGAGCTATATATGTACGTACACAATGGGGACGTTTCCATGTGTGTTCTAATTTTGAGACATTGTGCTCGAGCCAAATCAAAAATGGCCCAAAACATTTTGGGTTTCCATTGCCACCATTTTTTTTTTTTTTTTTTTACTGGAAAAGGAGGAGGTTGATATGCAATTTAGCCATGCTTAGTGTTCTCGTGCTGTTTTCGCAAACAGCTCGGGAAAATGTGGTTTCCATGCATAGGAGAACAGGTACATGAGATAATCTCATCTGGAAATCCACGGTTGTCAGGTGACATCTTGTTTGAGTGAAACTGTTTAAAGCACAGTGTTAAGTTCATGTAATAAAGCTGTGATTTGTAAATGCCTCGTGCCTGGTTGTTTAATAATGTGTTTTACTGCTCTTGCTCAAATTGTTTTTCAAATGCCCATTGCTGGGGTGGCATATCGTTAGTAGTGAATAATATTTAAACTAATTTATCACACAAATTATTAATTAAAGAACAAAGAAAACAAATATCCCAGGAGGTACAAAATGAAACTGTCCAACCCAGCTATTGCAGATCTCCATGGCTGAAAACCAGTGGAGGCGTAGGACTATACAAATCTGGCTGTCTAGATTGGGAGCAGTGAACGTTTTCATATGAAATGTGGGTTTCCATGTGAAAATGGGCATGAATTCCCTGTGTTTTACATCATGCGCACGAGTAAATGAGATTTATCCTGTCCCTGTCTGTGGCCGTTATTTTTGGCCACAAACCTGATTCTGTCAAGCTTTTTTCCCCCAAACGTGCACGCGATCGCCACTTCATGTGTAAAGAACCACACATGGAAACTCCCCCAATGTTACCACATAGCACAAGCAGTAAAAGTTGGCAAGCATTTCTACTAACATACGAATTAGATAATGATACATAGAAACACACGCATACATGGCGAATTGGATGAGACACAATAGTTGTGTGCTATAATGAACATCTGACACGGTTAGTATAGACAGAGACGCACACATACAGGCAATTATATCATCCAACTCATTTTGTTTTAGATTGTAAACATACAATCTTTAGTACATTAGAAAGTAAACATACAATCTTAATTTAGTACATTATGTGCTAAATGGTTTACTATTAAATTGCTTTAAATACAGTTCTCTTGTTACTGCACACAAACAGCTGTCCCACAGATGGGCGGGGGGTGTGGGGGGGACTTTTATAGTTTACTACAGTAGTCAATGATCACTATGGACGTACAACAGTTAAATTACATCAAAATAATACTGTCAAAAAAATATTAAAAAACGGGCCAAAAGGGCCCTCCCAATATGCCCACATCCTTTGCTTTTGTCCCACATGAAATGACCAGGTAAGACATCTGGTAGTTCATGGTGTTAAGAAAGGTATCACAGTAGGTGCTTCAAAATATGAAAGTGAGGATTCCTCCCTTATAGTAAAATACAAGAAGCTCTGTTTCCTACCTGATTCTTGCTAGTTTTTAGTAAGGGTGGTGGTTCACGGTGTGCTGGTGGTGATGAAGCAGCACTATTGTCACTACCACTGCCATCACTTAAGCTCACCCTGTAGAAATGGAATTTACTAAAGATCAGAATGGGATGGATTGTACTGAGCAGGCACTTTCATTCTTACATTTATTGGTTAGGCTTTCATGATGATAAGTTGTACAAACACATTTAAACTGGGGATACTGAAATCAGATGTCGCATTTCATTTTTTTTCCCCAGTAAATGGGTACGATTTTGTAGCAGGGTTGTCCAAGTTGTAAAACAATTGAACCCTAAATAGCTCAACAGATAGTTAGGTACAATAACCAGGGGTGTACACAATTTGTACATACTAGAATCCACGCACACCCCCATCTACAACAATAGGGCATCTCAGATAACAGACTAACTTGAAACACTGGGAGGAAAACCAATGAGGCTTCATTAAATAGTTATTGAAAACACAAGTTCCATGCAAATGATTAATAAAACACCAGTAAAGGATGTATACTCTACAGCTGGATTTCCCAATCCTGGTTCTGGGGACCCCCTATGTCTGCTAGTTTTCATTCCAACCGAGTACTCAATTAATTAATTAAACCTTAATTGAACTGATAATTTGCTTAATTAGACCTTTTTACTTGTTTTCAGCTCTTAAACAGTTGCAGATTTCAAGTTAATTATAACATTATATGCAACTTGAACTCTGCTACTGTTTAACAGCTGAAAAGAATTAAAAAGGTCTAATTAAGCAAATGATCAGTTCAATTAAGGGTCCAGTTAAGTAATTGAGAGCTCAGTTGGCATGAAAACCAGCAGACACAGTGGGTCCCCAGAACCAGGATTAGGAAACCCTGCTATATAGTATATGAAACCCAAATAAGCCTGTATTCTTTGTTATAGTACAACTTAACTAAGGATATGATCCTGAGTGTGGCTGGGCTCTTACACTAGTTATTTAATCAAATTATTTAAAAACTGACACAACCTATACATTCCCAGTATTCACGTACTATAATGTAAATAAAAAGTGATGCAGTGACAAAGAGAGACCAGGAGTACAATGACTACAAACATCAAATCGCATTACAATCATTATTTTTTTTTTTTAGGAACACTCCTATTCATAAAACAAATGCAAAAGAAAGATGTATTAATATGACGTGTATGATTGATTATTAAATCATTTTTATGGAACTCAAACCTTTAAAATTATCCGACTCCCATTTTCAGTTTCTTGTCTACTGATTTAGTGTTTCTCTCAACAGCGCGCGGGTGCGACTGACCTGCGATTTCTGTGCGTCATGTGCACGTGCATAGGCCTCTCTACGTCTGAATCATTGTCATTGTCATCCTCTTCCTCTGAATCCTCTTCATTGTCATCAGAATGCAGGTCCTGCATTATTGACCTTAAAGGGCCCAAAACTACAAACAAAAGCAAAGGAAAGGTTTTCATTCACAGCTATATGCTTATCAAAACACCTGCTCTTGTAAATCGGTATACTTAACCACCTCTATTTGTCTTGTAAATGGTCACAGTAACAACTTACGTAGTGCTACAGAGTTTGATGACAGAGACTTGTAAATGCTATTCTACAAATAATATGGAATTACCTGTATGAGCTGCTGCAGGGACATCTACAACCTTCCTGCAGATGAAGTCAGGCACTGTGTTTGCAAAACAAAAAGCATTTAACTTATGATACGTTTCATAGAGATTGCAGGCATGACTGTAGAACTCAAATGTATACCACTAATAGTTTAATTTAAGGAGTCACCAGGATTAACTAACAACAACGGCAGAAACAAACAAAAACTAAATTAATACATTTGGTTTGTTTTTCCCCCAAAAAAGCAGCTTGATCTGCATCCATTTGACAATTTAAGCGAACTTCAAACCAATATAAACTTGAAACAAAGAGAAAGTCAAAAAAGATCTTCTCTTTTATAGTCAGAAATGTGAATGAGTTGGAAGAACTGTTATCACTGAATCGACAGTAATTTGAAAGTGACTTTCTGTGCAAACCTCAGGCGACGTTGCTCAGTTTGACACTCTGAGCTTCAATCAGAGGATTATGCTCAAGTCAAATCTGTTGGTACCATGCTGTTGTCTATGTTCGGGTCAACTTACCACTGCTAAGCCACATTTTCAACAGTGAAAGTTCTCAAATCAAAGTTTAGGAACAGACAGCAAAGTCAATCTGAAAGCACAGCTGTGCTGTGCAGTGAGCAACTCACTGACTCCTAATTTCCATTTACTGGTGAGGAATAATAACTCTTAGATTTCGCATTGATAGTACAGAATGTATTTTCCAGTACTTCATTTCCCAGCCACTGGAAGCGTTTCGTTTTTCATAATGTATAAACTTGTTTAAATAAAGTACTGTTACTGTTAAATGTTTATATATAAAAAAAGAATTTTTTTATTCAGTTATGTTAGAAAACGTTTCCAGTTATTTATTTTGTGATACTAAATACAGAGTATTGTACACTTTTAGCACTGTGTGAGTGTGTGTAATAAATATAGGAGGTGGACACGGGTAGAAAATCCAGAACCGGGTTCCATCCGTGAAATACCCGGATACCCAGATCTTTTTCGGGTAATGATTTAAAAATAAATAATAATAAATAAAAAAATCACATATATTAATGTTTTAAGTGCATGATACATATTTAAATACTATGTTTTGAATCACATTGGGCACCCTTACATTAGTATTTTGTGTTCCCACCCTTTGTTTCCTTTACAGCTTATTTTGAAACCAGTTCCTGGCATCTTTCCGGAGATATTCTTCAACACAAACAGCTTTGAGTTCTGCAATCGACTTTGGTTTCCTTTTTGTAAAAGCAGACTTCAAGTCAAACCACAAAATCTTTATGGGATTCAAGTCTGGAGACTGAGATGGCCAATCCATAACTAATCTTCCTTTTTTCCAGAAATTCCTTTGTAGACTTAGCAGAATGCTTAGGGTCATTATTCTGTTGGAATACAAACTTACGTCCAATAAGCCTTCTAGCACTGGAAACAAATGAGAGTGCAACATTTCTTGCTATTTTGCAGCATTCATTCATCCTTCTACAATACAAAGGTCACCAGTGCCTGAGGAAGAAAAACAAGCCCATACCATCACACAACCACCATGTTTAACACTGGGCATGGTGAACTTTTCTTTAAATTCTTCTCCTCTTCCTCCAAACATATTGTTGCTTTCTTGTTGAAAAAAGTTATATTTTGGATTTCTCTGACCATAAAATTTGGTTGAAGAACTCATCAGCCTTCAAGTATTCAATGGAAAACTCCAATCACTTTCTTTTGTGTATTGTTTTTAACACAGGTTTGCATCTTGGTTTTCGCCTATGGACATTCATCTTGTTAAGGTATCGTTGAACTGTTCGCTCGTGAATTTCTTTACCATCGTCTTTCATTTCTTGTGTCAAATCTTTTGCAGTAATCTGAGGATTTTGCCTGGCTGCTCGAACGATGATTCTTCCAGATTTTTCTTTTTGGTCTTCCACACCTGGAGCTAGTTGCAGTAGTTCTTGTTCTCCTGTGTTTGTCAATAATAGCCCACACAGGGCTTTTTGAAACTAGTAGTTTCTCCTTTTTCGTTTAGTTGTATCACTGCCATTTTGAGATTGTTGCTGTACTCTTTAGTTTCAACCATTTTTGTTGCTATTTTTTTAAAACCACATATTTCCAATTTATTTTTCAGCACTTGATTATGTATTTATTTATTCTAGAATTAATTATCAGGTGTTGATAATTGTCAATAATTAGCAATGAATGGGTTTCACACGAAATATGTGATTGCCCAATACTTTTGTCAAAGTATGAAATTCGTTTTTGCATGTTATTTTTCATTTTATGCATGTTATGTAATGTTATACAGAAGGCACAGGTGTCGTTGTCCATCAAATCAACAGTACGAAGGTCACTCTTGAAATCAGGACTGAAAGGATTTGTTGCAGTAAGAATACATATCTTTTAAGAAAGGGGAACAAGACTAAAAGGCTAAAACATGCACAAGAACACATAAATTGGACTATGAAACAATGGTAAAAGGTGCTTTGGACTATAGATGGATGGACAATGACACCTGTGCCTTCTGCCAGTTCTATTGTCAATTCAACGCTCGTCTTCTTTCTATTCCTTAAGGATATTATCTTCAAGTATTGCTCATCCTTGTTAGACAGGTTTTTGTGTCTTCCAGTCCTGGGTTTGTCAATTACAAATGATGCGTCTCTGTACTTGTTGATTGTGCTTCGGACACCACACCTTGAAAATCAAGTGATGTGAGCTATTTCAGTCAATGTTTTTCCTTCTTTATGCAAGTCAAGGTTGCTATAATAGTAGAAAACACTAGTGGAGGCTTTGAGTAAATTGTTGATGCTCATAATGCATCACAGTAAAAAAAAATGCAGCATGATCTATATATACAGTTCTAGTCAAAAGTTTACATAACCCAATGAAAACTTATAATTTCTAGAAATTTCTTGAAAACAAATAATTATAGGAAAAATCTTTTGTAGCAAAAGTTTTGCTTTTGTGGATGACGAAAAAAAGTTTCAAGAAATAGATGTCTACAATTATTTATTTCAGCGCTTACCAAGTTTTGTAGCGGAGGGTTTCAGATGATTGGCCAGTATCTTTTGGTATGCTATAGAATCCATTTTACCATGTATTGGAACTAAATTTCCGGTGCCATTAGAGGAAAAACAGCCCCATAAAAGGATATTACCACCTCCATGCTTGACAGTAGGTATGGTGTTATTTTCTTTGTATGCCTCACCAGACTTTCTCCAAACGAAACGACTATCAGTGTGACCAAATAGCTTGATTTTTGTTTCATCACTCCACAAAACCTTTGACCAGAACTCATGTCCATCATTCAAATGCCAATTTGAAAACTTTAAGCGATCGTCCTTGTGACGTTTTCCTAAGAGTGGCTTTTTCCTTGGCATGTGACCATTGAGACCTTCCCCATGCAATACTCGACCTGTGGTTGAAATGGAAACCCAATTCACTTTGATTATCTTTGTCAGTCAATCTCAGCTTTTTATTAACCTTCCTCACAATTCTCTTACTTGTTCTTGGTGAAAGAATTCTCTTTTATCCAGACCGAGGGAGCGTTGTGACAGTACCATGAGTATTGTACTTCTTGATAATAGAAACAATAGCTGAAATTGGGATACTCTAATGCTTGGAAATCTTCTTGTATCCTTCTCCAGCTTAATGACAATAAATAAATAATTCTGCCTAAGGTATTAAGATAGCTCTTTCACCGTTTCCCAAATTGATTTATTGGTAATGAGAGCAATTATCCTTTGCCTAACCCTTTTATACTCTCTAAGAATGTTCACCTACAATCCAGCATTTTCTAGACTTTTCTGGAATTAGATTCTGCATTATCATATTAAAATGTCTAGCACCTTGTAGACAATACTATCATAGCATCAAAGGGCAAAAATATTGCTGAAAAAAATAATTTTACTATTTCTTATAACTTTTGTTCCTCATCCACAAAAGCAAAGCTTTTGCTACAAAAGATTTTTCCTAAAATTAGTTGTTTTTGAGAAATCATAAATTTCCATTGGGGTAAGTAAACTTTTTACTGCAACTGTGTGCATGTGCATGTATGTATGTATGTAAGTGTGTGTGTTATTTATTTTATTTTTTTTACTTTTTCCCACATTTATTCTCCATGTGTGTATGCGTATTGCTTTAAGAATGGACAGGTGCCACACGAATGACAATGAGGTTTTGAATTGTGACTGGTAAAACTTTTAGTGGACCAGTCACTGTGACTGCAAGTAGTTTCGTAGTTTTTTCTGCATGCTTGCCCTAAAGAAACTGTCAGCTTAATTTTTCAATATTGTGTATAACCACATATTACACCACTAGTCAGTTGCACTGTCATATATATAAATAACACATGGATGAAGGCTATATTTGCATCCTGAGCCAGTCAAAAAAGGCATAATACCACAGTAGTGATGTCAAAAAGCGATAATTCCTCTAGAGGAAAATATACTTTCATTGACCCATTCGACTCTGAGACCATCACTTTCAATTCAAACACAAAATGTCTCATTTTCAATCACTCGACAACACCCACTGTACAGAAATGTTCATTAATGATCAACAAAATGAGAATAAGTTAAAAAAAAAAAGGATAACATGGAACGTCTGTACAGCACTGAAACACTGTTTAAAAAACCGAACTGTACTGCTGAACCTCGTCTTCTTTAATATTAGCATCACAAGGGTGTCCATGTATTATAAAAAATAATAGATGGGCCTCTTCAGTGAGTTACAGGAAAACAATTCCATCTCGGGTTTCTGTGACAGTTTATAAATTACTCGACATTCGGTCTCGTAATTTATGATGTCACAGAAACCCTGGATGAAATTATTTTCCTGTAACTCGCTAAAGCCCATCTATTTTTTTCATAAATAAATAAATAAATAAATAAATAAATAAATAAATAAATAAATAAAATAGAGCTCTAGGTGTACATATAAGTTGGCAGTCCAGCAAAGCATTAAAGACAGCATAAAATATAACACTTCATTTATGTGTTAATCCATGGGTGTTTTGAATTCTTTAGTGGAAAATGGACATGACAAAATCTACTACTGGTGATGGTTACATTAAGCTGTCAGGCTCTGACAGCAGAAGCTGACACAGGTCAGAGTATGACAAATTCTATTAAAGTGTGATCATCATGGTCTGGGGCTTGCATATTCATAAACCTGCCAATACGGCGGACAAGGTTGCAAGAACCCTGGCAAAGGTGATGGACAATCAAAACGCTGAATGTGTCAGGATTTAATTATACATACGGAGGCTATTGTGACACTGTTGTGAAACAAAATAACTGGTGAAAACTAAATTAAATCATTAAGGACCTGTAAATTAAAGTTGCGGTACAACCCACCATGGAGCAATGGTAAGTTGTAAAAACTGTAAAACTATACAGGAACTCTTTGTTGGATATGCATAAAATATACAGCACAAGATACAATATGAATAGAGAGAGTCAGTAAATGGGATGACTGAAAAACTAGGTATCTTCTTGTAAAAGACAGGGGACTAATTCCACTGCCTCCAGCAAGTCTCCTTGCAGACAGACCCCTTCCCCACATGTGCACTTTGTTATCTGAATGGTCGCTATTCTGAATTCTGGTGGTTTTGTATTGTGAACTGCTGTTCTATCCACAGGTCACTCAGCTGAGGCCACCAAAGTCATGTTTTACATGTGGCCTAATCTGAAAGGCTACTGCATTCTAAAAAAAAAAAAAAAAACACCTAGTTAATCCAATGACCAATATTTTTTTATTGAATACAACAAAGAGTATGTCAAAGAAGAAATTAAAATGGGCAATAGAACCGATAAGCTACTGATTTCATATTAAGGATATTCAGGAAGGGGTTTAACCCTTTGCGGTCCTGTCGGACTTGAGCCGACATCGCAATTTTTCCTTTCCGGTCCAATGTTGAACCCTGTCCGACATCATCAAAAGGACGCATAAAAACAGGTCTCTAGTCGTTTTTTCTCCGGAAAAAGCCGAGAAAACCATTCAATGGCCAAGTGAGACCGTTAGGAGCCGAGAGAAGCCGAAAAAAAAGGGGCGTATCTCATGAATACTGATAGACCCGACACCACATAGATAACATGGACATACACAAACAAGATAGCTGCTTCCGCATCCAGCGCTCAGAGAATATCACAGACATTTGCAGAGCTTTTTGAGATGTAATAGTAATAAAACGACTTGGATTGCATTATTGAGGAGTTTGGTGATAAAACGAGTGATCAAGAGATGATTTATCAGTATGTACCATTATTATTACGAGTTATTTGAAAAATATAGTGAATGAGGGGTGGGGCGGTGCTGGAGATGCAGTACTGAGTTAATAGGTTAATGTTATTTTTACACATTTCATAGTATATATTCTTATTTTTTGATATTGTAAAAAAGGTCAAAAATTGAACATTTTAGAATTGTTTTGTTTAATCTCTGGCCACCAGGTGGTGACAATCGCAAAGTATCGTTCGTTTTAGAACCAACTGTAAACACGAACACCTTAGAGAGGAAGTACATCCCTGAAATGATATGTAAAACCACTAGAAAGGGTTCAGAATAAACATTTTCCAGCATAATAATTTATACCAGCGGACGGTCCTTCAATTCAAATTGTTACCTTGTGTGTTCTGAGATGGAGTAAAACTGGAACCAGAGCTGGAACTGGCACTGGAACTTGCTGGACTGGGCTGTCCCGACTACAATAAAATGGGAAAAATAAAGTTAGTTAACTGCTGCATTTATTCTAGCGATGGAGAACTCCAACTTTTACCAACTTCAAAAACTCCTACATTAATTAAAGGCTTCCATGTGACAATTCCCAGGAAACAAAGTCACTGAATGGGGTTCCCAGCTGACAAGTTCCACCACAGTGAACAGTCTGCATAGAGATACTGTAGTGGCACACCTCTGAAATGGGTTGTTGAAATACTGAAGCCATCTAAAGTACATTGTGGCAATGAGGCAACACTAATGCAGAGTATGCAGTTTAGAGAGACAGATACAAGTTAATGAGGTGCCATTGCATGAAATAAAACATTGAAAAGCATGTGCTACTCATAATTTAACATGCATACAGAAATATGTACATTCTACCTTTCAAAATCACACCTTGTAGTGACCTTTAAGAAACCCTGTGCTTTCACTCAATGAGAAAAGCCTAGTTAACCACCGAACGCTATTCTAAGCCATGCCCTCCTCAAGGAGCTTAGATTTTAAAGTTACTTGCAGGATTAAAAAAAATGCTGCTGTGATGACGTGACAAACAATGATTGTATGCCATTTGCCAGTGTCCCTGGAAAGGTACACATTTTCTTTGAATGTAAATGGCACAATTATCTGAAGTTCCTCTTCCATGTAGATAGCTTTGATGTTTTTAACAGTTGCTTCCCCCCATAAATCAATCTACTTTGCCAGTCCTAATGAACATAGTGATTTACAGCCCTTTACTGTCCCTGCTTCCAGCTCACACAATGCCTGCTTTGCCAATATCAGGATTTCCTTCTATTCATTGCAGGGTGTACAAAACCTCATAAACATCTGTTCTCTTGAAATTAATGGCACCCCTAGTGTCGATGGCAAAAAACACTTAGATACTTAAAATCAGCAACAAACCATTGCACACACCTATGAAGGATTCTCATAATCTTGCAAAAAAAAAAAAAAAAAAAAAAAGGAAAAAACTAAATAGATTAAATTCAGGGTCTTTGTAAAATAACTCATCATAAAACAACCAGCACATGCTCAAAGTTTATGCATTGTTTCTCACTATCTTGTAAAGCGCTTTGTGATGGTGGTCCACTATGAAAGGCGCTATATAAAATAGACTGATTGATTGATTGTTCAGGAGTAGCAACCAATTAGAACTCGCCCACGGCATTTTACATAATTCATATTACAAATGTTAAATAAAAACTATTCTGTTCCAAGCAATGCATGGATTACTGCATATTGAGATTTTACACCTCATGCTATAGTCTATAGTATAGGCTATAAGCTCTCTGCAACTAAAAAGCCCTGTCTGATAGTTTTACAAGCTGTCCCAAGGACTCTGGTATTTATGGCATTATTCACTTGGGCTACTCTCTCTTATCCTCCGGTTACTAATCACTAAATCAAGATTTCACAGGTTTGAAATTTGCTTGAAGAGGTCCTGGAACAAAAGAGGCAAAGGGTGTGATTGGGCCAATTCCTCAAACACCCTCCAGCACACCACCTTATATTCTTCCTGTTTAACTCAATTTCTGGCCTCCCAGACAAGCTAATAAGGGTCTAGATCTATACCACTCATAGTGAAATGGTCCTGAAAGGATTTATGGTAGTCCAGGGAAACCTTCCCATGTCACCTCCTGTTGATGCACAGGAAACCCAGGCATCCTGATGAGGACTCTTTCAATGGCCATCACACAACTACTTAGAGGTTTTGGCACCATAATAATTTTGCACAAGGGAAGCATTACAATAGTCACCTGTCTCACCTTCAGGAAATAAATTCGGAGATGCCATATTCATGTTGTGAACAGAGGTAACCCCCTCAAACTATCAAGTTATAAATATAGAGTACACAATATTATTATTATTATTTTGCAGTTGGACACATAGACATTTTTACAGTCGATTAGCACCATCCTTGGACTTGGATAAGTTAGAGCAGTCCAAGGTTACTACTAAATGGAGCCTGTGATACCAAACGTTTGACATCAGGTTTATAAGACATTCCTAGTTGCAGCCATTTTTCTTTCTGATTAAATTATTAACACCCCTAGTGGGGAGCGGGGTAAGATAACTGGTGCAGAGTTATTTTTTTTTATTTTGTATATTTAGCAGACGCCTTTATCCAAGGCAACTTACAGAGACTAGGATGTGTGAACTATGCATCAGCTGCAGAGTCACTTACAACTATGTCTCACCCGAAAGACGGAGCACAAGGAGGTGAAGTGACTTGCTCAGGGTCACACAATGAGTCAGTGGCTGAGGTGGGATTTGAACCGGGGACCTCCTGGTTACAAGCCCTTTTCTTTAACCACTGGACCACACAGCCTCCTATAAATGTTAGCCATGAGTTAAACAGAGGGATTAAAAAAAAGTAAAAATACAGGACATCAAACTTTTCCACTCACTCCATTAATACTGGAGGCAGTGCTCCAGATAAGGTTTTGGGTCTGGGAGTAGCTTATCCTCTAATACGATTGTTCCAGTTGGATTTGTAGTTGGACTGGGGTGTTTACACTTCAACCTGTGTAGCTTCGAATTTTTCTTATTCTTACTGTGATTGGCTGCAAAGACAACAGGGCTAGCCAGAGATTGGATAATGTTTTTTGGGTTGGTTTTTCTTGTGTTCAGTTTCCTAGTAACTGAAGACATTGTATTCTGGGAGGTGTAGTTGTTAATGGAAGTTGTAAGGGAGGCAGACAAGCTGTGCATGTTTTTATGCATTACATTTAAATTTAGCACAGCTTATCTGGAGCGCTGACTGGAGGGATTCTCTCGATGGGTTTTATGACTGATTTTAAAATATTCCGCAATGTTAAACACTTAAAGATTTAAACATATCTATCCATAAAGAAACTTCTCTGACCCATTTTCACAAGGCTATAATTCAAACTATCAACGTGACACTTGAATCTGAGACCTCTAACTTTGTTTTGCTTTTGCAAAATTTTGCTGCATGTGCTGACGTGGTAAGAAGATGTCACTGAACAGCAATTTCCATCAACAAAAACAAAATACTTCCCTGCTGACACACAACTCAGCAAAGGGGTATGTATCATTATAGCTCAAATTGTGGCCTTGTATTTACAAGCAGGTAATTCGCAACAATGATAATTGTTCCAACAACTACCTAATTTATGTGAAGCTTTCAATTGCAGGAAAACTGATTTCCTGAAAGATGCTTGGCTGAGCAAGCTCCAATAGCCCTGGGATAAGAATGGGTGTATCCTTAAAAGTTCATTATTTTTAAACACTTATTAAATCTAAAAGCACAGATGCTATAATGTCAATTCTTTTTGCGATCAATTCCAGAATGTTCTTCTTGAACAGATAATAAAATGTGGATTAAATTGGTTTAAAATGCATTTCAGGTGGTTAAGCAGCTGCTTTAATTAACAAGCAGGTCAGTTATTCATCCACCATCAAGGCTCTGAATGCACAATAAGAGCCATCAGGCAGTAACATTAAAAAGTAGAGGACTGGCATAGCTACAAGTGTATCGTGGATTGAGGAAAGTGGTCTGTACAGATCATCAATGGGAACATCGCTGGGACTACTATGAGTAATATGATTCCCCAACACACAGGATATTAAAAAAAAATACGGCGAAAGCTGGCTAACAGTCTTCAAACTTTTAAACATTACTTAATGTAATGCAGCTTGAATTCTTGTAAATGTGAGGCCAACAATTAAGTAGCATAACTTTGGTATTAAAATGGAGGGGGTTCTGAAGCTGGAGCATGCATGAAGATTATTCTATCTGAAATTAAAAAAAAATGTCACATACAAGTATAATAAAACGTTGCATCCCTTGCATGTCCAATTAAAAGCTCCAAAGACATTCCTGTGTTAATTATTCATAGCAATAGATTGTTGGCACAATATTGCCATTAGTGATGAGTGTGGCAAATACAGTTGCTATATTATTCAGTCGTCATGACTTTAGTCTTCGAAGAGCACTGAAGTTCGTCTCAGATCAGAGCCTGGATCCAGGATTGGATCCCTTTAGAACAACCGGCCCGAGGCAATGCTGAACGCTAGATCGAGTGTGGCATAATGCAGATTATAAATCGCATGTGATAAATCAGCCAATCACTGAGCAGCATTGCCAAAGATTCTTATACCCCATATCTTGTGTATAAATGTCATCCTGTGCAAAGAATGATCGGTATTTAATAAAAAATAAAATGCTCTAAATAAAAACACAGCAAAATAGAAAATCCTGTTATTAACTTCGAACTTTGTTTTAATTTGGATAAGTAATTAGGACATATTATGTACCGATGTCACTGGCCGTTAATATATCACTCAAACATCAGCATTACAGACCAAAAATCACCAAGGTGGTCTAAAGACAGTCCATATATCACTGATATACGAATGTACTTCCAGCCAGATTTAGAAAATGGTCCTGTAAAAAGCTTTAAGCTGTACGTTTCCAAGCTTTAAACTTTGCAAATTCCACACAAAAAAAAAAATTCGGATGACATCTGGTACGGGAAGCATCCCCTTGGTGAACGTTTTACTGCCAGTTTAATGAAAAAAAATCTCCATAGAAGCTGCTCTCTCTGCAATATACACCAACCACTGTGTTCGTGCCACTTGTTGCCAAGTTTTAAGTGCTGCTGGAGTTGAAGACAGGCACATTATTTCAGTTTCTGGACACAAGAGCAAACTCAATCTTAAGCATTAAGCGACAAACACGGATGAACTTTACAGGATGTACATTTGTTTTTAATAAATAGTTTTGTCACGTTTAACTAGCCTGAAAACATAGCACAGATCGGCTACTGTATGTCAGTGACGGTCGATATTGGACCAAATCATTTTTAGACAAGGAGAAGTTGAATGTTATATTTAATGAAAATAAGTTATTTTCACTGTAAAGACGAGTGTGTCTAATCCTTATGTGCTTCGCGGTCCTCTCACCCAAACTACGCAAGATGACATTTCTTATAAAATAAGAGACACCCTTCACGCGACGTATTGAGGTATGAGAATTGACCTTAAAATATATTTCTAGAAACGTTGAGATTCTCTCACAATTTAAATACTTAAGATAAATATGGTTGTGCTGTTCAAAAAAAAAAAAAAACTCTAGTAAGGCATTGGTATAAGAAAGGGGTGTTTTTAAAAAGTGTTTTCAGCTTCCATCCACTTAAAAGATGCAGATGTAGTTTGAACATCAAACCGCAGTGTAAAATCGACAATAATTTAAACACCAAGGACTTGGAGAAGTCCAAATGTTAAACGTGTTCCTGTTTACAGGTAAGAACAACTTTATGAATACGATACTGTTAGTTATGGTAATTGTTTATTTATTAGTTTTAAAATGTTTAGTAAAACATGACCTAGAGTTTTGTAAAATTGATAAACTTTCACAATGAAATACAAAGAGAGATGCGAGAGTCTGCACAACGTATTCAAAAATAATTTTGATTAAGTCATATATCGTAACTAATTCGGTATAATATTTGTGTAAAAAGTGCTTGGTAAAGTATTTAGTTTTTATTGATGTCTATGTTTATTTGCACCAAGGTCATTTTGCTGTACTGTTTAAAGTTTACTGTTTCTATTGAAAGTTAAACTTTAAGTAGACTGAAACCTCAGTGTGATGACATTAGTAAAAAACACAGATCTATGGTGAATTAAACAAACCATCTTCCTGTTAACATAAAATAATAAATGTGTGTAAGCTACATACGGACATGTCTTCATTGGATGTTTCTTTGCTTGATTTGAACATTATACAGCTTCATAATGGTGGGGAATGAAGCACAGATTTTTCTAACACTGTTCCCCCAAAACAACCCAAAATTAACTGCATAGCTTTCCATGGCAATATGTTGTTCCCTGGGGGAAGGGGAAGAAGACACTAAAAGCTTAAAGAGAGCGCAGCAACCAGGGTGGTAAACGGTGTTACAGCTTGTAGGGCCCCCTAGAAAATGAAATGCACTTTGATGTTGTTTCATGCAATTTACAGCCTGTTTGTCTGTCTGGCTGACAAACACATGGTTAGGGGCCCCCTCATAAATCAAGCAGCCATCCCCACAAGCTCTGTTTGACCAGACTAGATGCTTGTAAACTAGGGTCCTAAATAATGAGCATTATCCCTTTACTTCTCAAAAATGTGTCATGCTGCACATCTTACAGTTTACATTGCAGAACTAAATAAATAAACAAAACTACTTCAAGCCAGATCAAAAAACAAAATACTTTGCTTATTTACATCCAAGTTCTTGACTATTGGTGTCTAACCTGGATAACAGAATTTAATCTTCTTTGGCCAGCTTCCACATTATGTGCTGATGTTAAAAAGAGGCCATTTATTTTTGTAAATATATAATACCGAGTAAGGGTTCTAACACAATTTGCAGCAAATACTATCAACTGTTAACTCAAATCCTACACATGCTAAACTATTAGAATCCGTTTTTTTTCTTTAATATTACTTTTCAGGGGAAAACTGATGAAAAAAAATCATAAAAACATTTTTGACCTTCAAAACTCCCATGAAGAGACTAGGTTGCAGTCTTAAGTCCAAAGACCAAAGAACTCTTAGATAAATGCACAGTGACGAGATAAAAGAAAACAAATACCAGCTTTATGCATGCCAAGACCACACGACATTTAATTTTCTGGGGAAATTCTCAAACATTTAGGACAATGCAATTATATAGCTTACAGCTGTTGTGCTAAATCCCATTATAACTAACGATGCAGTCATTTAAAAGTTCTTTCTATATGATTGTACAGTGCATGAATCTTGTGATCACTGTGTCCAATAGAAGAAGAAAGAGTTTGCATGTCGCTGTATAAATCATGCTGAGCTTCAAAGACGTACAGAATGTTTTCCTTGGCATTGGGCATGAGCATGACTGGATGCTTTATCAATTGCTTAAGTGCCAAAGTAAATTTTACACAGACCAAGAACACTGAAATTGTATCTTTCCTTTGTTACCTTTTATGAACTTTAGGACAGTATTTAAAAGCAACAGGGCGCTTTTAAAAAACAATGTTAGAAGGATACGCACATGCAGCTGAATATTCTAGCTAGAACTCGGCAGTATCTGTTGCTCTTCTATGCCTCTTGTATTCTAATAAAAAAATAGCAACACCAGGAGAAAGGGTTGTATATTAACTTATGGCACATTCTGTGCTATACTGGGAAAGTAAGTAGCATTAAAAATAATGGTCTCAGTAACATATACAGTAGTCTATATTATTATTATGCTATAGTAATCTGTAGTTTATATTTAACATAATAAAAACAGTTCCCCTGAGGGAATAGATCCAAATAAAGGTGTGAGTGAATACCGCAGACTGACCCAGGGTAGACAGGCCTGTTTCAGCCATTAAAAAAAGTATATTTACCAAAATCAGACTGAATAGCTGTACCATAAGGTCTTTCACAGACTGGAACACATTACATAATACCCTCAGCATCCAGTCATTTAAAACGGTTGTGCATTCTACTGTTTAATATTTTGTTTTATTTAAAAGGTTTTCATAGATAACTACAAATTGGTCTTTGCTCCTGGTGAAGTTTTAGCAAATGTAGCAAAACAAGACACAACTATTATACATATTCCTGAATCTGAAACAAACATACAGCAGGTGTCGGTACCATGAAAACCCACATCAACAAGATTTGGATTACAACCTTAGTTAAATTAGTTACAAGTTAAATTAGACAATCATTTCATAAGCTATAGCTTTAAGAACAGCCAATCAGGTGTCTGTACCATTATATACATTACATAAGTACATCCTTTTGAATCCTGCTTGCTGTAAATTGTCAATTTTGGCTGGGGACCCACAGGAACCACTAGATTGGATAATGTGCTCCCGTTGGATCGGGATGTAGTTAGTTCACCTCATTATGCTTCAGTGATTGTGGGATGAAAACAGGAGACTGGTTTGACAGCAGGAATGGAGGTCACTTGTTAATCTTTAGTTCTCCTGGTCAGTACATTAGAACCGAGTCAAAAATTGACAAAGTAGTTCCTCAAGGCATACATCCTCAGCGTGTAGGTATACGCAGCAGAAACATCGACCATAACAGGTAGGATCAACACATTCATTTAAATGTCTGGTTACTATACTAATATTGTGGTCAACTGTATCAGTTACATTATACAACCTCCTGACAATCTTCCAGTCACTTCATCACTGCAGTATTACATGTATTCTTTATATTGTTAAACTGCCTGGATTCATGGCAAGTTTGACACAAAAACTCTTTAATGTAATCTGGCATCATTGATCTTGTAAAAATTGGCACGTTACAATTCAGTTTCCTCGGTAGAAATCCACGTGTTTCTTTGCACTTTGGATAAAGCCATTAGCAAATGCCAAGTTTATGTGTTTAATGCGGGTACGCATCTCTTTCCTCAAGATTGCTTGGACCCAGTGTGTAACCCAAGTTTTAACTGGAACATATTGTATTATGTTTTTTTACTTCAGGACCTTGGTTCAGTATTCTCAAAATTATACTCCCCACCCCTACAGTCAAAAACCTTCATGCATCTAGTCAAATGAAATGATATAATGAATATCTCAAAAGTGCTTTGTAACTACATATCAATAAACAAACTGCTATGTTTTTTTATTTTATTTAATTCAGTACATTTTAATAACTATTCTGCAAGGAAGATATGCTGGCCCAGTGCTTTTACACTACTTAGGATTATAGTAATATTTTGAGCTGGCAGACATTCAAGCCTGCAAGCCTTCAGGCCAGTGGAAGATATCCTGACATTTCATCATGCCATCTAAACTGTGTTTTTTCAACAGATCTTAATTGAGCCAACAGTCCAGACAAGATTAACTTACGTTTCAGTCCCTTGCTTGTCTGTTTCCCATATTTCCCTGCTACCACTGCTGAAGTACTGTAGAACCTTTATTGAAAATGAAACGTAAAGTACATAAGTGATACACTATCAGAAACAGCAGCAAAAGGCACATTGATTGTAAAAGTGGGGTACCAGTTTCTTCAAGTCTCTTTGTATACCTTCAAGACAAAAATAGATACTATTTATTCAAAGTTCAAATCAATTATACAAGGGCAGGATATCAACAGTACAAATGTAGCGAATTAAAAATGGGCCCCTTGGTGTACTCTAATATAAGAAAAATACAAAGAAAAAATAGCCTCTCTCTTTGTGATCTCAAAGTGCTGTGCAACAGTGTTGGGAAACATGTCCTGGAATTCTATGCATTCTGTCATCACAGATGCATTTAAAATGGTTTTGTTCTTTAAAAAGGGCAGAAGATAAAAGAAGCGCCTCAGGTTTTCAAATAGCCTTTACTATTCTACTTTGCAGCAATAAAACCATAAATCTTTTTGCCTCTTGATCCTGCTTGTAAACCTGTCTCTCTCTTTGTGTGGGGTTTCCATTTGAAATGTGAGGACCTGGCAACATTTTTAGTGTTGCCAATTCATTATTAAGCTCCATACATTTTTTAATTCAGTTTTATGTTTTTATAACCGGAGCACAGCATTTATGGGACTTTCTTCTTTCTGCCAGAAGAACAAAAAAAAAAATAGAAATGTAAACCATTTTCATAAAGGGAAAAGGGTATCAAGATGTTAACAGAAAAAAAGAAAAGAAAAAAAAAACAAACAGGAAGCAATCAAAGCTGCAATGCAGGAATGGAAATGAGCCGGCTGCAATAATCTCAACACGTCTAGTGATGCCACATGTTTCCTGCTGGCTACAAACAGAGAAATGAGGGAGGGAATGTCTTCAGGCTAGCACCTGCAGGGGACAGCTTGAGTGCCGTGCAAAACAAGCTGGGCTTTAGAAGAGGAACTAGCTTAGTTTAACACTGGGTTTTAAATGTTTTCAAATTACAGTAGAAACACTGATGCAAACTGTTCTGGGTACATGGAAATAGTATCTCACTTTCAAACCCAGACTGATATTTATATGCCATACCACCCAGAAAACAAGGCATTTCTTTAACCTAGAATGGTATCAGATATTAAAAAATTCAATTAAAAAAAAAAAAAAAGGTTTGTATGACATGAGCCTCCTTTCAAAACTACAAACTTGAAATGCTAGACAGGAATTATTTAATAAGATATACCTTTAGATAAGCAATACAAATCATAATTTTGTTGATTTTCAGGGGAGAGTTGCAGGCCAATATTAACATACCTTACATTTCCAAGTAAGATTGTTTTTGTAAAATTACAATAAGTAGCATGTAAAGACAGGGCCTGCGCCAGGTTTTTGTGGGCCCTGGGCAATGGACCTCAAGTGACCACACCCCCTCACCCCCAAATCAAATATTTTTCTATCAAAAAGGTTCATAATCAGTAGTCCCTCGCTAAAGTGGACATGTCTGCAGACATGAGTTGTCGGATTTAAAAAAAAAAAAAAAAGAGTAATAAATCTGTACAGTAGGCCTATACAGTATTAAAATCAAATGAATACCCACCGGTAACAAAATAAATCATGCTGCTGCATTTTACACATTACTAGTACAGTGATAAATAGTTAAATATTATTTATTTAAAACAAAATTAATTTTGTGCATTCTTTTTCTTTTTTTTGTTTTTTTACTATAGCCTAATGAGGCTCGACAAAATGCTTGTCAAATGAAAGTTTTGATTGTTGGAAAGTAAATGTGCCAATTATAGGATGTCTTTAATTGGCAGATTTGTATAATTGTATGTATGTCGAGATCAGCCAATAGCTTTTTGGTTTACAAAGCCCTGGGGAGGATGGAAGCCAATACGGACTAAGGGAATAGGACGCAAGCAGGAAAAAGAGAAAAGAAAAAAAGGGCAAGATCTGAAAAGTTTCACTGCAGTGCATGCATTCAGTTTAGTGAAAACTAAACATTTATAGTCCTAAAGGCTGCTCGAGTAGGATAGCTGGCACAGAAATAGTACATTTACTCATATTTGCAATTTTATTTCTTTATGATTTCATCCAATTATACTACATTTTAGGTAACCTGAATGAACTTGTTACGATCAACATGACATCAAGTAAGCTGGTTTGTTGAACACTTTGTAAATGAGTAATTGTATACTGCACCAAAACAGTTGTCTTTCTGTCAGATCTAAAAGTCATAGCTGATCTGGATAGCCCCCCCCCCCCCCCTCTCAGTATTTCATTTTACATGGTATTTCCTCATTAGAGAATTTGTGGCTAAACAGCACATCCCTGCTGCGCTTGTCTTAATCATATCTGGCCATGCCCCATTAAATTAAAATGGACAGATATGGGCAGGTCACTGGAACCATTAGTCACTGCACTGAAGGAAAGTTACAATCATTTTGACAACAGAATCGTGTCAAAATAGACTTAGTGATTAAAACCACCTTGATTGGAGCTTCAGAAAAGCAGCTCCTTTAGGGTGCTTTAATCTACATTGTACAGAAACTTTCCCCCCACAATTACAATGATATTTTCTCCTCTATGAATTAAAGAAAAAATGGATTATTCCGAGAGTAAAAGTAATACAATAAAACAAACATATTCAAGAAACTTTAGGGTCACGTTTTTTTTTAAGATAGTAGTGGTTGCAATTAACTGCTTTTCTATACCCCCAATACTTGATAAGCATTTTAATACACGATACCAAAATGTAGGACAGCAAACCTCCATAGCCACCATCAACCCCCCCCCCAACCCCGACCTCCAAAAAAAGCCCACATTTCAGACAGTGTGCCATGTAGCACATGCTTGCTGGACACCCACAGTGTTTAATAGCAATTCATTCCAACTCTTCTGAGACCTCAATTACAAAGGAATCTTTTCAGTGCATGCCTCCCGTACATTTGATGTTCACAGGCTAATATGACTATCCATACCAAACAAGGAAAGCCACACACATGAAAACAGCCAGGAAGAACTGCTCTCTCAAACCAAACTTGATAGATAAGAAAAAATCAATCAAATGCTATAAATAAAAAGTGTACAGGATATAAAAATGCCAGGACATAAAACTAAATATGTACACACGCTTGTCAACTTCACTTACCTTCTTTAAAGTAAATTTTACATTAAAATCACGAAAACATTACCAATGTGATATAAATGCTTAGTGAATTTTGCGCAAAACTACTGTATGGCAAACTTAACTTCTGTATTTGAATTCTTGAAGTTCGCCCCTCCCCTACCATCCTCCCAAATACCCACCACAACTGGTGCCCATCATCCAGTTTTCAAAGAGAAGGCAAACAATACATACATACTGTACCCTCCTGTAAATATGTTGCTTTAAAATTCATTTTTTTTGCACTATAGTAAAACATATCTCACCTCTGATTTGGTAGACATATTGTCCTCTATGTCTGATTCATTTGGGTCCACAAAATCTTCAAAAGGAGGCAAAGTGGGTTTCTTTCTCTCTGGGGTCTCGCTGTCTATTTTAAGTTTTGCTGGTCGGATCTGGGGTTTGTCCTTCGTCTGTTTTTTGTCAGAGGAACGGTGCGGTGGAGACGAGCTGGACAAAGGTTTCAGCATGGTCTCCAAGCTACTCTTCTTTCTCTTTTTGGTTACAAGTTCATTAGAGTCGCCACTGGGCTGCCTTTTGTTGGTGGCCTTAATGTTGTGTTGCAGACCCCCCATCCTGCCTACGTGGACAAAACTTGTGTCAGACTTGAATTCCTTGGACATGGGCTTGGGTTCTTTAAATGCCATCTTCGGAATGGGTTTGTCATCTTTAAGTGGTCTGTTTTCTTTGGGTTTCTTGAAATCTTTGGTAAGTTTACCGAGTTCCCTGGAAGGTTCTTTAAAGGCACTTTTATGCTCTTTTGAAGGTTTGTCTTTGTGCTCTTTCATGGACTTGTGGAGCTTTGATGAGCTGCTGTTGCTGCTGCTGCTGCTGCTGTTGGTAGTGGTGGTGGTGAGGGTGCTGCACTTGGCCAGGTCCTGAAATTAATGTAAAAAAAAAGTACAAAAAAGTCAGCACATCTAAAAATAATTTTGGAGTGTAGGTACTGGTAGTTCAGAAGAAGAGGTGTAACTTGGAAATTCCACATCTATTAACAGCAGCATGGTGTGATGAGCAAATGTCCTATCCTTTCAATGAGATAAAGGAGACTCTAATCCGACACATTTTTAGAAGAGAAAAAGGTTTATACAGTTGCCCTATCTGGAATATGACTGGTCACTGACCTCTACGGGGAGGGGAGGGGGGCAATTCTGGTGTTTCTCAGAAAGAACCTCCTGTTATCCAACATTCCAGTATTTTTATTATTTATAATTTTTTGCAAGACATTATGGGATTTCTAATTCATGCATACAATTGTCAAGGGCTACCTGGTATAACTGAGCAATGTTAAAATTGTCAGCTAAGGGTTTGACATACCACAGCAATCGATTCATATATCCAGAGCTACCTTGACTTGTATTTAATTCAGCAGTGAATTTACCAAAAATCATGAAAGTAGTAGTGTGTTTGAAGTCAAGTCTGAACTAAGTTTATATATAAACTTTTCATTTCTCTATGTCCTGTGAATGGGATAATTACATGATAAAAGGTGGTTTGTGGTATGCAGATGAACTCCTTGCATGTTGATGGTAAAAACAAAATCAAACACACACACACACAATTAAAGGGAGCATATGCTGTAGTGTTGGAAAAACAAATCTGGTCAAAGCACAAAAGCTCAGAGTGGACCCACAAAGCAAGTGGTTGACCAGCAGCATGGCTCTTCAAGTAGATAAACAGCATTTAATCTTCCTAACAGGCAATACTGTTTGTTCCATGGGTCGCACTTGTCTCCCCCCCGTCAATGTTTTATCAATACTAGCCTAAAGCTATTAGACAGTCTAGACAAACGGCCAGTTACGACCTTTTCTAACCACTTTTAAAACTTTATTATTTTGTCTGGCAGAACTCCCCTGGACCTTTTTCATAATGTGCCCTCTTCCTCAGACAAAACAGCTTTGAGTTTGAGTCGCCACAGATGTCCCCGTGAGAATCTCAAATGCCTGGAGCTGCCAATACTCACTGTTTATCTGAGATTCAGGCTTTATTGTTCAAACAACACGCACAGGCAGTCTTTCAGGCTGGTTCTAATGTCAATTTACATGCTACAAAACTAGATGGGGAAATTAAAAAAGCTAATTCTTAAAGCGAGTGCCAAACCTCTGTTGACTGCAGCAATCATTTTATGCACGTTAAATAGAAGACTGTTAAAGAGAAAAAAATATTAAATAAAACACAATATCAAAAGATTTGAAATGTAAAAACTGGATATGAACAAGATGTTCCCTGTTCCACAGCTTTCAAAACATAAGATTTCCATTAATTCAGCGCACTGGTGGCCACATAAAAATCTGTGGGTGGGCATAAGCGTTGACCGAGGCTGGCATCTGAGAACCCTAAACAACATACACATCTAATTTGTTGTATCCTGGGCCCCCAGCTCAGCTTGGGAGGCTTCCCACAATGTCATTATCTAGAGAAAAGCTCACATTATATGCACAACAAATAGAATAAATTTTACTTAATATACAATTCAACATACTTGTATTTTCTGTTCAATTGTCCCCTCTGAGCTAAACAAAGCAATTTAAATGCAATACATAGAACAGAGGAAATTCCATTCTTGCTTATTAAAATAATTTGATTATTTTTGAAAAAGGGGACAATTATCTGTTCAGGGATGCCGTGATATTTAGTTGCAGTTAAAAATGCATTCACCTTTGTTTTGAATTGAAATGTTGCTATTTATTATACTTGCATAAACTTTAAAATCTGAATGTTCTGCACATCTCCAAAGCTATTATCTACTGTATCCAGGGCCGGGCCTTAGGCGGTGATGATTAAGTGCGGGGTCCACAACATCAAGTGAATGCTACAGTAGCAGCCATATCTTAAAGTTAGTATATAGGTGCATCATGTAATCATATGTACCTACATACACTACCGGTCAAAAGTTTTTATTGAAATTTACGCAGTTTAATGTCTCAATGTACTCTGAAATTAAAGCATAGAACAAATAAACAATTGGAGATAAAAAAGAAATCATGGAATCGTTTTGTTTAACAAAATTTAATCTAAATTTTTGACTCATCAAAGTAGCCACCATTTGCAGATATAACAGCCGAACACACTCGTGGCATTCTTTCTACAACGGAAATCAAATATTGTTCGGAAAGTTCTTCCCAACACTGTTGCAGAAGTTCCCACAAATGTGTTGCACTTGTAGGTTGCTTTGCTTTCACCCTTCTGTCCAGTTCATCCCAAACCAGCTCGATGGGGTTTAGGTCTGGAGACTGTGCTGGCCATTCCATGATTTGAAGCCTACCGTCTTGTTCTTTTCTTCTAAGGTAGTTCTGATATAGCCTGGAGGTATGTTTTGGGTCATTATCTTGCTGTAGGATGAACCCTGACCAACTAGGTATACCAGAGGGTATTGCATGGCGCTGCAAAATGCTGTGGTAGCCGTTTTGGTTCAGGGTGCCACTCACTCTGTGCAAGTCGCCGACTCTGGATCCAGCAAAGAGCCCCAGACTATCACGCTTCCTCCTCCATGTTTGACAGTTGGTGTCACACACCGAGGAACCATCCTTTCGCCTACTCGGCGGTGTACAAAACCCTGCATGATGAACCGAAGATTTCAAATTTTGATTCATCGGTCCATAAGACCTTCTTCCAGTCTTCAGTAGTCCACTGGCGGTGCTTCATGGCCCAGGCAAGCCTCTTTCTTATTTTGCCATCTTAGCAATGGCTTTCTTACTGCCACTCGACCTGTCAAACCTGCAGCTCGAAGTCTTCTCTTCACAGTTGAAACTGAGACTTGCTTACTTCGACCAGTGTTAAGCTGTGCTTGAAGCTGTTGTCCTGTGAGCCGCCTATCACGCAAGCTGTTGACTCTCAGAAACTTGTCTTCTGATTCTG